>OY757550.1:20271226-20388726 GCA_963584105.1 Alviniconcha strummeri | reverse complement strand
AAATTTAAGACTAAAACGAACTTTGTAGATGCAAGTACAGTTTTTCTCCAATCTGGTCGCACCTCTAAACCGGCAGATCAATTGTTCGTTTGTTCCTCAGACTTGGTTGTCTAACGCCCAGTTGTCTACCAGCAGGGGTGACTTGGTTGTCTAACGCCCCGTTGTCTACCAGCAGGGGTGACTTGGTTGTCTAACGCCCAGTTGTGTATCAGCAGGGGTGACTGTGGACACAAAATTAGGTCCTCTCTGTTGTTGTTGATCGCTTTTATATAGCGCTATTCTCAGCTCTCCAGCATGTGATTCTAAATGAGTGAGTGGCGTTTCTTATAGCGGGTTTTGAATATCCACTGAACTGGTGTACCTAACAGCGCGGTGCCACGAGAAACTGCTGCCGTCTCGGCGTGTTCTGTGTGTACCATGCATGCCACGTCACTTCATGTAAAGCCATGTATGTAGGGTGCATGTGTGTTTAGCTGTCACGCTGTGCGAAGAGAAATCTGGAGAACGAAGCTGGGAATCGAACCGACTTCGTCCGCCGACCGATACTTAGGACGCCTTACCGCTGGGCCAAGTGAGCCAGACCGGCTGACGAAAGTGAGTGCATGTCTATTCGCTGCATGGCTGAACTTGTCTCAGCCTGTTAAGCCTACTTGCTGATTCGGCCAGCTAATGATGAAGACCCTCATGTGACATCATCTCACGTCACTCTCCTGTGTGACATCATCTCACTTCACTCTCCTGTGACATCATCTCACGTCACTCCCCTGTGGTATCGGCATCACGTCACTCTCTTGTGGTATCGGCATGTCGTCACTCTCCTGTGGTATCGGCATCACGTCACTCTCCTGTGGTATTGGCATCACGTCACTCTCCGCCCTGGCCGCGATAAACATCGGCCACTTTGCAAACAGGCGCAGCGCCATGATGGGAGTCCACTACACACAAGCCATCGTCTCTCAAACTGCCTCTGCGCCCAGCGCTGAATGGGACGGTACAAGTTCCGGACAGACTCACATCTACGTCGTCGCCGTTTCCGTCCGCCATCAGCCCCGTTAAGTCCGTGCAGACAGCGCCACCTTCCGCCGGACGTCGACTTAGGGCGGTGAAGTGCATTTTGTGACCCGGTGTCCTGAGAGAGAGATCCCCTGATGAATGATTGATTGATTCATTCTCATCGCCAGATCCCCTCTCTGATGCGATGAACGCCGATGAACATTGATATAACTAGACATATACACAAAATTATGAATGTTCACAGTGCCGGGTTCACTGTTCTTACCATCTTAAAAATTAATGGGGTGGGGTGGGGGTGGGGTCTTTCGGGCACGCGCGACTGAGACTGAGAGGTTCTCTGGCCACTTTCTTTGGTCCCCGCCGATTCCGGCTGTTCGTGCGTGCGTGCGTGCGTGCGTGCGTGCGTGCGTGCGTGCGTGCGTGCGTGCGTGCGTGCGTGCGTGCGTGCGTGCGTGCGTGTGTGCGTGCGTGTGTGTGTGTGTGTGTGTGTGTGTGTGTGTGTGTGTGTGTGTGTGTGTGAGTGTGTGTGTGTGTGTGTGTGTGTGTGCGAGTGTGCCGTGTGTGCGTGAGTGTGTGTGTGTGTGTGTGTGTGTGTGTGTGTGTGTGTGTGTGTGTGTGTGGTAGCCGAGGTGTGTACATGCGTGTGTGTGTGTGTGTGTGTGTGTGTGTGTGTGTGTGTGTGTGTGTGTGTGTGTGTGTGTGTTAGCCAAGGTGTGTCACTGTTGGCGGTGTCGACCGATACACACACCGAACATCACTTTTCGGCACCTTCCTCCAAACTCTGCCAGAACTGGTTATCTCTGCGCAGCTGTCCATCGACGCTGTCGGCGCTCTCCGAAAAGTTAGAGTGCTGTTAAGACTTTGGAAGAAACATAGCGTCGAAGCACGCTGGGGGGGGGGGGGGGGGGGGGGGGGGGGGATAAAAAATAAGAGAGAGAGAGAGAGAGAGAGAGAGAGAGAGAGAGAGAGATCCGTCTCAATTAAAAACAAATTGGTTTTATTTGTACTGCCGTAAGCAACGTGGGCAGTAATAAAAGAAACGCCTGGTATAATCTGAGTTGACTATTTGACAAACTTACTGCCGTTTGAACATGAACGGAAAAGAAAAGAAAAATCCGCTGGCTGACAGTTTTTCGAGACCTGTGGCGTAAGGAATGAGTTGTGGCAGTGGCTGGAGGAAGGATGCTGTAAAGCAGGGCTTGGAGTCTGTGACCGATACAGCCTTATACCCTCGCTCAACATCACACCGTCTGACACTCGGCCCTAAATCAGGGGCCCTGCGTGACTCCGTGCGTGGTGTAGTCAGTCTACCTCAGTCTGCGTCAGTCTGCACCAGTCTACCTCAGTCTGCACCAGTCTACCTCAGTCTGCATCAGTCTGCGTCAGTCTACCTCAGTCTGCGTCAGTCTGCATCAGTCTGCATCAGTCTGCGTCAGTCTACCTCAGTCTGCGTCAGTCTGCACCAGTCTACCTCAGTCTGCACCAGTCTACCTCAGTCTGCGTCAGTCTACCTCAGTCTGCGTCAGTCTGCATCAGCCTGCGTCAGTCTACCTCAGTCTGCGTCAGTCTGCACCAGTCTACCTCAGTCTGCGTCAGTCTGCACCAGTCTACCTCAGTCTGCGTCAGTCTACCTCAGTCTGCGTCAGTCTACCTCAGTCTGCATCAGTCTGCGTCAGTCTACCTCAGTCTGCGTCAGTCTACCTCAGTCTGCGTCAGTCTGCGTCAGTCTACCTCAGTCTGCGTCAGTCTGCATCAGTCTACCTCAGTCTGCACCAGTCTACCTCAGTCTGCGTCAGGCTACCTCAGTCTGCACCAGTCTACCTCAGCCTGCGTCACTCTGCATCAGTCTACCTCAGTCTGCATCAGTCTACCTCAGTCTGCACCAGTCTACCTCAGTCTGCCTCAGGCTACCTCAGTCTGCACAAGTCTACATCAGCCTACACCAGTGGGTACTAATAAGACTATGGAATCAACATAGCGTCCCTAAATGACCCTGTGTAGTCTTTGTGAACATTAAGCCCTATAATCATCAACACAGCGTCGAAGCACGCACGTAAGCATGAGGCGCGTCCGCCCGGGTAAAAATATAGTTCAGTCTCGATTCAAACGATTTTGCTTTCACTTGACTGGCCTGGACTCGTTAGTCTACAGTCAAAATTAAAGAGGATGGAAAGGAGCATGGTATGAACCGACTGATCAGTGACAATGCAGTCCTGTTCTGTTCTTGTTCTATGCAGGCGAACAACCTTTCTTTAGTCAGTTTCCTCCGCGGTCTCAGTTGTCAGTCTGACCATGCGGCACAGTCTCGCCAGAACTGTGCATGTGTGGGCACACACACACACACACACACACACACACACACACACACACACACACACACACACACACACACACACTGACATTTCTCAGGTTTTTGTTTTTGTTTTTTTGTCACGTGTTCGTGTGACGTCTTTGGAGTGCTAATTAACTCCTTTGTTTGTTGATTCTTTGGAAATCCACACCAGTGCAGTCGATATAGGCCTGCCACCTGCACTTGTTTGTAGTGGCGGAGTGACGGTAACACTGACGGGGGTGGCGCCGCCACGGAAATAACTCTGAGAGTCGGCAAGGCGAGTCTGGAGAAGACTAAAATTATCCCGCCGCTCCTGGTCCTCGGGGCCGATCGACTCGAACCCGCGACCTTTGGCGGCTGGTGACGTCATGGGGCTCTGGAGTCGACCCCCAGTGAACCACCGGTCTAAAACGATGTTAACTGACATTCCTGTATGTGCAGCCTCTGTGTGTCTTGGCAGCACTGAGGCAGGAGGGAAACAAAAGTGGACATAACTCGACACTTGTCACTTTGTTCCTCGTTTTCAAAAAAATGCATTTCCGCAGCCGAAAACATCCGATTCGAAAAGTCTGGGGGAAAGAATTTCTCGCTAAGCAGTTCCTAGCCTACCAGTCAATCCCTTGCTCAATAACAGCAGAGCAAACTGCGCACCTAACCAGGAATAGGTCTGCCGCGCACCGACCACGTGACTTGGCGCTGCGGAGCGCGCGAGGAGCAGACGACGTTTGGTCGTCGACTCGTTCACACTGCCCAAGATGGAGAGAGTTTCACATCTTCTCTTCGCACTGCTCGCACTGTGTCTGTTTTGCTGTGAACTCATCGATGCTTCGTAAGTGCCTTGGATTATTTACTGTCATGAAATACATGTCCGTCATGTTTTGGGACGATGTGTTTGTGAACTGAATAGCCGGCTTTGTGACAGAAGAACTTGACAAAACATCTGTAGGCCTATAAAGCCACGGTGCGGACTCCCGGGCAGCGCGTTGTTTTTTTGTGTTGCGATGGGCCGAACAGAATTCTTTGTGAAAGTTTGAAAAGAACCTCGGCCTGTCGCAACGCGGCAGTTCTGGAAAAAGTGCTGCATGGCCAAACTGGTCGTCAAAGGACTGAGGCCGCGGCATTGGTACACTGGGTTGTAGTCAATTTCACGACCGTCTTACGGGCTTGATTAGCCATCTCGGAATTGATCCTTAGACTGGGTTACAGAGGTTAGAGGGAACCTACCTGCTCGTAACTGATAATGGGGAAATAGTTCGAACTGTTTAACCCGTTTGGCGTTTTAGCGTGACTTGCGCCCGCGCGCTGCCGTTAGTGTCGGCGGCCGTGGCGTGGTCGGGTGGCCGGGTGCGGCCTTGTGCCGAGAGGCCGGAGCGGCCAAGTCGGGTGGTGCTTGCCCGGGCGGCTGACAAGCGGGTTCCATTCCGACTGGCGACTGGCAAGACGGTACGACCAGTTGAGTTGGGCCGGCGGCATCGCACGGCGGCTGGAAGTCGGTGAAGTTGAAGCAAAGCTGCTGAGTAAAGGAACACCTAACTTAAATGTCATGTCTTAGCGCAAGTAAAAGATACAAATCAACCCGGCAGAGCAGGACTTTCTTTTGCCGGATTTGGAAGTATCTGGCTGAAGTTAGAGCAGTCAACAAAAACTGTACATATGATATGAAATGTAACATTATGCTTGATCTGTGGCCTCAGCAACATTAGTATGAGTTGGAAGGACTTCATGAGGCAGGACTGTGACATGCCCGTTGGCTGCTTTGAACACCCGCTACGGTTAAGCGTCACTTGTAGAATCTTTCTGCTTTGTTGTTGCTTTCTTTCTGTAATTGTCCTTATATTCAGTATGTAATGAAATTGTAATAATTTTACACAGTATAGTTTTGAGTCGTTCTGCCCCAGAACGATTTAAGCCAGAATGGAACAAGCTCCCAGCAGAGGCAGCAGCAGCCAACACTTCAGTGTAATGCTTTTGTGTCTAGGCCTGCAGATAAAACAAAGGATTTCTCTTTTCTTTTTTCGGACCCCCCCCCCCCCCCTTGACAAAATAATCACTGAACTGATGATTGTGGTTGAAGAAGAGAAGAACTCAGTTTAAGTGAAAAACCAAAAGTCTTTATTTTATTTTTTTATTGTTACTTGTTTACAGCAAGTCTGCTACTGCAGTGATTTGGAAAAGAAAAGAGAGAGAAAAGAGGATTAATTCGGCAATCACTGCATCTGTTCTGACTGTACAGTTCAACTCGCACTGAAGCTGTGGTATCTGCCTGTTTCCAAACATGGCCTGTTGACCTGTTTTGCCTAGTTGGGCAAGAACCGGCCTCCAAATTTGGCCTTTGTTCTGATGAGTGTCAACATTTTCCAAGTGATCACTCATGAATTTAATGATGAGTCAATAACCTGATTGCCATGACCAGTCTCTAATGAGCTCAGCACACAACCTATGCTTAATGATAGGTTAAGTGTGCTGATAGGTTAAGTGTGCTGAGCTCCTTAGACAGACTGGTCATGCCAATCAGGTTATTGACTCATCATTAAATCGTCACTCTCAGGTTATAACTTATAGGTCCTATGCTGTTCACAGGATGTTAAAATCCAAGAACTGAAATGTAACATGGTTACATAAACAAGGAAAATATGTCTAGCTTTTCACAGAAACATGTATGGCTAATCAACCAGGACCCTTATGTCAGGGTAAATGTAGCCATGTATATATAGTACATCATTACTTGTATTAATTAACAAGTTTGTAATGTCAGACAAAAGCAAAACTATCACACTGAATTGATATAATTATGTCAGCCCTACAGATAGACTCAAATGTTTTCATCATTGTAGTGTCATTGTGGTACATTGTATAGATATATTGTAGTATTATTTACTGATTTAGCACATTGTATTTTTGTGGTACATTGTAATTTGAAAGGACAGGAGATGGCCATTGGGCCATTGTCAATCAGATGAACATTTCATCTATTTCAATGGTGACATTGGGGAAACTTTAGATACTATATCTTGAACTGAACTGAATTGTTATTTGGAGTACATAGTACAGTTTATAATAAAAAGACACTTCCCTTGTTTTGATCTTTTTAGCTGTCAGAGAATGTGTTTTAAGAAGGCCACACAATGAAAAGAAGAAAGAAAAAGACAAAAGATTCATTGCAATTAGTGAATCATCATCCTTTTAACAAGAACCCCCACCAAGAAAAAGAAAGGAAAAAAAAGAAAGAAAAAAAAGGAGAGAGAAAACAAAGGAAAGAATGAAAATGACAAAAACAACAGCACAAACCAACATCAAAATGGAAAATGCAGTGTGAGACAGAGCTGTGCATTGTTGTACTTCTAGTGTTCAGCAAATGGGGAGTAACACTATCAGGCACACTTTCTCTGAGATGCTCAAGAAGCAAATGCAGTACAATGGCTGCTGGTTTGCCAATGGCATTGATTGATGAATAATTAATTCATTGACCCTTTAGAACAAAGCAGCATTTCCCCAGCTTGGATAGCGACCTTTGTCCCAAATGTCACTGAACAGAAATGGAAAGAACACTTGGAAAGTTCCATTGCATAGAACTTAGAATAATAGTATCAAGAGAGTGGAATAAAATAAAACCAAAAGACTCCAGAAGAAAACTAACCCTTTTTTGTTTTTTTTGTTTCAACCATTAGATTAATACAAAAAACAAAGTTTGAAGCATGCCTTTGAGTTTAACTCTGACACATTTTCTTTGTTAATGTCCAGCTCATGCTGCTTTAAAGAAACAACATGTTTTGGGGTTTTGCAACTGTCTTTAAATGTAGTAATGATGTGTGACAATCACAAACAAACACTGATGACTGGGGAGTTATGCCCCCTTCCCCCACTGCCACATTCCTGGCCCCCTTCCTGTCCCCTCACTGCCGCCTTCCTGCCTCCCTCCACCTTCCTGCCCCACCCCCACCCCCCCTTCCATAATGCATGAGGGATGGTATCGAGGGATGTTTTACTGGATAATCAGTATTGGCAGTGGAACCCATTAGGGAAGACTGATGACCAGCCCTGCAAATCCCTTAAGTGACTGGCACCGAGGATCCGGGGGGGGGGGGGACGTTCCAGAGTGAGATGCTGTTGGTTTAGTCAAATTAGTGTTCTCTGTCTTCAGCTTATGGCTGCTGGTTGAGTCTTTCCCTAGTGGAACCCAAGTGTAGCTGTTGTTGCAGAGGGCTGGTTGTGGGTAGTGCAACTTACAGTTACACTGCTTGCTGTGTTGCCTGTGCTGGTCACCAGAGTTGGGCTGACACTTGGGGCATGGAATTGACACATCCTGTTCCTGTTTACTCTTTAGGAAGTCAGTGGTGTCCAGCTTCCAGGCATCACAGCTCACATAAACAGAATGATTGTCACTAGTATAAGTAAAACTGTTCTTTAGTGTTAAATGAGTGTTTGTACATGGTCAGTATATGATGATGCTATGACTGGTACACTGAACGTTGGTAGATCTAACATAGTGTTGTGACTGTCGATGACATCCACTTCCCACACGTCACAGCTCATATAGAAGTTAGAACAGAATGATTATTATATATATATTTTGTAAACAAGTACCTAAAACTGTTCTTTAGTATTAAATGAGTGTTTGTACATAATGAGTATTATATGCTGCTGCTATGACTGGTACACTGAACATTGGTAGATCTACTATAGTGTTGTGACTGTTACCAGAGAAAATGAGCTGGGTCTGGTAGTGGTACAGTGGTGGGCAAGGTCTGGTAGTGGTACTGTGGTGGGCTGGTAGTGGTACAGTGGTGGGCAAGGTCTGGTAGTGGTACAGTGGTGGGCAAGGTCTGGTAGTGGTACTGTGGTGGGCAAGGTTTGGTAGTGGTACTGTGGTGGTCTGGTAGTGGTACAGTGGTGGGCACGGTCTGGTAGTGGTACTGTGGTGGGCACGGTCTGGTAGTGGTACTGTGGTGGTCTGGTAGTGGTACTGTGGTGGGCAAGGTCTGGTAGTGGTATAGTGGTGGGCAAGGGCTGTGTTGCAGCAGACACTATTGACTAGCAGGAGGCTGTGTAATCCCAGGGACTGGCCATTTACCACAAACTAATCTAACAGCAGTACAGCTGATCCTGGCTCTGTGGTGACAGCGTCATTCCATCATTGCTTTTGGTTCCATTCTGTCAGGAAAGACTTCCACTCTCAGTGTCTCACACTCCTCGTCAGTATAATATACACTTAGTGCTCTGTGCAATGGGCAAGTATGTCTTATATATATGTGTGTTGTATTATATACACTATATATATTATATCACTAGTCAGAGTGATCTATGATAAATTGGTGATGTGAGACACCAGAGTGTGTTCCCAAAGCTGTACAGACTGGGGGTGGTGTTTAATAATAATAATACAAAAAATTTCTATAGCGCTATTCCCCGCTGAGCGAGCTCAATGTGCTTGTTCACATACATGTACATAATGTATTACATTTACATTTACTAATATATCATATACAAACAATCCCATAATACATACTTAATAAATTACACTAATATAAAACAAATACTTGTAAAATGGCACATAAAAAACTGCTATAAAACAGAGACGTTACAATAATTTAAAACAGGTACATAATTATAAAGCTGTGTTCTAAGCAATTAGTATTATTACTCTGCTAAACACACACACACACACACACACACACACACACACAACACAACACAACACACACACACACACGCACCTCCCCCTCCTCCCTCCTCTCCCTCTGCCCCTCTCTTTGTCCCAGAGAGGGGCAGAGGGAGAGGGGTGTATAATGTGAGACATCAGAGTGTGTTCCCACAGCTGTATAGACTGGAGGTGGTGTATGGTGTATAATGTGAGACACCAGTGCTCCCTCCCAAAGGTCTACAAATTAGGTGGGTGGGGGGGGGGGGGGGATGACAAGACACTGGTGTGTCCATGGAGCTGTACTGGGGGGCAGGGTTGGGGGGGGGGGGTATGGATATATATGTGAGATGGGGTCATAGTGTGTTCCTAAAGCTGCACAGACGGTGGGGTGAGGGAGTGTTATGATGTGAGATACCATCTAAAGTACAAACTAGTGGGGGGGGGGGGGGGGGGGGATACAAATAATGTGACAGGAGACCAGGTCAGAGGTGTGTTCCCCAAGCTGTAGAGACAGCCTAGTGTGATGTATTGTGTGAGACACCAGTGTCCCTGAAGCAGTACTGCAGGGGTGATGTATGGTGTGAGACACTAGTATGTGTGCAGACTGGGGGGTGCAGACTGGGGGTGGTGTGTATGTGCAGACTGGGACAGGGGGTTGGGTGGGGGTGCAGACTGGGTGTATGTGCACACAGGGGGTAGTGTGTGTGTATGCAGACTGGGGGGGGGGGGGGGGGGGCAGACCAGGTGTGTGCAGACTGTGGGTGGTGTGTGTGCAGACCGTGGGTGTATGTACAGACTGAGGGTGGTGTGTACAGACTGTAGGTGGTGTGTGTGTGTGTGTGTGTGTGTGTGTGTGTGTGTGTGTGTGTGTGTGGACTGTGTGTGTGTGTGTGCAGACTCTGTGGGTGTGTGTGCAGACTCTGTGTGTGTGTGTGTGTGTGTGTGTGTGTGTGTGTGTGTGTGTGTACAGACTGAGGGTGGTGTGTGCAGACTGTAGGTGGTGTGTGTGTGTGTGCAGACTGAGGGTGGTGTGTGTGTGTGTGCAGACTGAGGGTGGTGTGTGTGTGTGTGTGCAGACTCTGTGTGTGTGCAGACTGAGGGTGGTGTGTGTGTGTGTGTGTGTGTGTGTGTGTGTGTGTGTGTGTGTGTGTGTGTGTGCAGACTCTGTGTGTGTGAGCAGACTGAGGGTGGTGTGTGTGTGTGCAGACTCTGTGTGTGTGCAGACTGAGGGTGGTGTGTGCAGACTGTAGGTGGTGTGTGTGCAGACTCTGTGTGTGTGTGCAGACTCTGTGTGTGTGTGTGCAGACTCTGTGTGTGTGTGCAGACTCTGTGTGTGTGTGCAGACTCTGTGTGTGTGCAGACTGAGGGTGGTGTGTGCAGACTGTAGGTGGTGTGTGTGTGTGTGTGTGCAGACTCTGTGTGTGTGTGCAGACTCTGTGTGTGTGTGCAGACTGAGGTGGTGTGTGCAGACTGTAGGTGGTGTGTGTGCACAGTTGGGGTGGGGTGCAGAGTGGGCTGTGTTGTATTGTCAAGAGAGAGCACGGAACAAGAACCACTGTATCAGTGTGTCGAGTAGTATGACTGATTTCTTTGAAAGCATCACCTGATTCAAGCATGAATCATTGAATGGTGGTTCTTTTTTCTTAAAGGTATAATTTATGTAGCACCTGACTTTTAACCAGGGTCACATTATACAGTATCATAAAACCTTCTTTTGACAGTACTATAGAGCAGGTAATAACACACCTGAAATGAAAGCAGTGCAACTTTGCCAGGGTCAGATTATGCATTATAAAACCTTTAGACAATACTATAGAGGAGTTAATGACACCCAAAATTAGCACAACGCTTTGTGTGTTTCTACCTCATTATCCCCTGTACACACACACAGTGACATGCACCCCTCACCCCACCCTACCCATCTACACACACACAGTGACATGCACCCCTCACCCCACCCTACCCATGTACACACACATGATGACATGCACCCTGCACCCCACCCTACCCCATACACAGACATGGTAATATGCACCCCTCACCCCACCCCACCCATGTACACATGCAGTGACATGCACCCCATACCCCACCCCACCCCTGTACACACATGGTGGCATGCACCTCCCCCCTCCACAGTACACACACATGTATGCACCCCCCACTCTCACATACACACCATCTCACACTCATGCACTCTCTGTCTGTCTGTCTCTCTCACCTGACTGTCTCTCTCACTCACACATGCACTTTCTCTCTCTCTCTCTTTCACTCACACACACACACACACACACACACACACACACACACACACACACACACACACACACACACACATTGCTGTTTTGGGTCCCAGGAGGCCTGTGGTGAGGTGTTGACTCCATTAGTTTCCTGCTGAAAGTTCCAGAGCCTACAGAAGGTGTTTAAATGGGAGATGTGTCACAGGAAGTATTGAAGTGATGAGCACTCCCACAGAGTTTAATGCAGGCCCGGAAGAGTTGTGAAAATTATGAATTCATGAAACTCAGCTGTGTGTGGTGCACCTCAGCAGCCTAAGTAGGCTGTGTTAGGGGTTAGGTAGTAGCTACTGTAGTGTGTCAAGTGTCATGCAACACTGCTGAAGTAGCGATAAGCTGCAAGATGTGCAGACAGTGACTGTAGGGGTGGCTTGGGCCAGTGAAATTGAAAGGTACGAGTTGACTGCATAATTAATACATTGTTACATTCTACAACCTTGCTTTTCACAAAGAAGACAGCTTTAGGAGCCTGCTCTTAGCATACAAGATGTTTGTTCTCATCTTTCCAGGACTCACAGGTCAGTAGGTATTTTGTTGTTGTTTTGCTATGAACAGCATGATGTCTTCTCAAGGCTGACACACTGATGAGAGAATGGTCTGACCAAAGGGATTGGGGTGTCTGGTATCTGAGCGCAGGACCTCCGCAGAGCTGCAAGTGATGTGAATTATTTACCTCTGAAGCAGTGTGCTGTGTTACCTGTGGGCTGTCAGTTGTAAGGAACTGTGAACTCATTTGCTGTTGAGTGTCATGCACACTGCACTGGAAGGTACCGTGGGACAAGCTACCTATGCAGCTTGAGTGCCATGTAAGAGCTTCTTGCACAGAAGTCTTAGCCATGTCATCATGAATCATGAATGACTCATGGGACATACACCTTTTTCATCAAGCACTGAATGGTGGCATTGCCTGAGTTTTGTCCATTTTCATGGACAAGTGTTTGGTTTGTTACTTTGAGGATTGATGATGTCATAGCAAATAGGATGACAGACGAGAATATTTGTAGGTAATATCCCCAAAGGCACCTGCAGTTGTGTGCAGATTTTCATGGATGTTAATCAACTCTTCCATAAGTCATGTGAGAGCTGCAAACACTTCTGCTGAGCTGCAAACACCAGGAGTGTGCCAGTCTACTGCCAGTCACTGCATTTCTGTCCAATCATTCTGCTGCCAATCACTGCATTTCTGTCCCATCATTCTACTGCCAGTCACTGCATTTCTGTCCCATCATTCTACTGCCAGTCACTGCATTTCTGTCCCATCATTCTGCTGCCAGTCACTGCATTTCTGTCCCATCATTCTGCTGCCAGTCACTGCATTTCTGTCCCATCATTCTACTGTCAGTCATTGCAGTTTTGCCACATCATTCTACTTCCATTTGCTGCATTTCTCTCCCATCATTCTACTTCCATTTGCTGCATTTCTCTCCCATCATTCTACTGCCAGTCACTGCATTTCTGTCCCATCATTCTGCTGCCAATCACTGCATTTCTGTCCCATCATTCTACTGCCAGTCACTGCATTTCTGTCCCATCATTCTACTGTCAGTCATTGCAGTTTTGTTGCATCATTCTATTTCCGCTCGCTGCATTTCTGTCCCATTATTCTACTGCCATCATTGCAATTTTGCCACATCATTCTACTTCCATTTGCTGCATTTCTCTCCCATCATTCTACTGCCAGTCACTGCATTTCTGTCCCATCATTCTACTGCCAGTCACTGCATTTCTGTCCCATCATTCTACTGCCAGTCACTGCATTTCTGTCCCATCATTCTACTGCCAGTCACTGCATTTCTGTCCCATTATTCTACTGCCAGTCATTGCATTTCTGTCCCATCATCCCACAGTCTCCAGCCCCAGACAGTATAGACTGTTGGTGTTTGTTCCAGGCCCACCCTGATACCGCCTCCACCCCCAGACACCCTGGAGATGGGTGGTGGGCAGCTGGGCTACCTGCTGACAATGCCCCAGTCACTGCCCGCCGGCTCCCAGGAACAGTACTGTCTGACCTTGCATGGCGTCGCCCAGGATACCACCATCACCCTCAATCTGGTGGGGCTGGACACTGGGGATGTGCATGAGTACACCCACACCTATGTCAATGGTAAGGGTCATGTGACTGAGTACACCCACACCTGTGTCAGTGGTAGGGGTCACGTGACTGAGTACACCCACACCTGTGTCAGTGGTAAGGGTCACGTGACTGAGTACACCCACACCTGTGTCAGTGGTAAAGGGCATGTGACTGAGTACACCCACACCTCTGTCAATGGTAAGGGTCATGTGACTGAGTACACCCACACCTATGGTAATGGTAGGATGATGTACACGAGTACACCCACCCCTATGTCAATGGTACAATGATGTGCATGAGTACACCCACACCTATGTCAATGGTACCATGATGTACATGAGTACACCCCCACCTATGTCAATGGTAGGATGATGTACATGAGTACACCCACACCCTTGTCATTGGTAAGGGTGATCTGCATGAGTACACCCACACCTGTCATTGGCAGGATGATGAAACATATGCCTGTGGTAAGGATGATGTTGACAAGTACACCCACACCTATGTTGATGGTCAGGATAAGGGTGATGTGCCTGAATACACCTACACCTTTGAAGGCCAGTACACTACTGAAAAGCCAGTACACACTGGTGCCATATTTTTCAATGGAAACCAGCATTTTCAATATATATAAAAACAGAAATAATGTTGATGTACATAACTTCAGAGAAATTAAGACTACTTTCCAGGTTCAATGCCAGAAATACAGATTGTTAGATAGTAATCAGGGGTCACAAATATGCAGAAAATCAGTTTTTTTCTACACTGATTTTGGGATCATATGTAGTCAAAACAGATTTAAAGGTAAAATTTAAACTCGCTACTCAGATTATCATTCTTTTATGTGTTGGCTAGTGCAAAGTGCCTACATTGTTTTCCAAAACTTGTTAGTGCACAGAATGATCTGTTTGATACCATTTCTGATGCATGACCAGATATAAAGTTGACTTGCTGTGTCCAACCAGACATGGACCTTCATACCTGACAGTCCAGTGGACTTTGTTCTGTGGGCAGGTGAGAGTCAGTGCAACACTCTCCAGGTGCCTGCCACCCCTGGCACCTATGAGGTGCTCATCAACGAGACAGACATCTTCGCCACCTCCCAGGTGCAGGTGCTGGGAAGCAACCTCATCACTTTTGTACAGACTGACAAACCCATCTATAAACCAGGCCAAAAAGGTGAGACTGAAGTGTACATACTGACAAACCCATCTATAATCCAGGCCAAAAAAGGTGAGACTGAAGTGTACAGACTGACAAACTGATCTATAAACCAGGCCCAAAAGGTGAGACTGAAGTGTACAGACTGACAAACCCATCTATAAACCAGGCCCAAAAGGTGAGACTGAAGTGTACAGATTTACAAACTCATCTATAAACCAGGCCCAAAAGGTGAGGCTGAAGTGTACAGACTGACAAAGTCATCTATAAACCAGGCCAAAAAAGTGAGACTGAAGTGTACAGAGAGACTTGACAGGCTGACAAACCCATATGTCGCGAACAAGGTGCCGTTATGTCCCAGCAGTCTGTGTCTATAGTGTCACGAACAAGGTGCCGTTATGGCCCAGCAGTCTGTGTCTATAGAGTCACGAACAAGGTGCCGTTATGTCCCAGCAGTCTGTGTCTATAGCGTCACGAACAAGGTGCCATTATGGCCCAGCAGTCTGTGTCTATAGCGTCATGAACAAGGTGCCGTTATGTCCCAGCAGTCTGTGACTATAGCGTCACGAACAAGGTGCCGTTATGGCCCAGCAGTCTGTGTCTATAGTGTCACGAACAAGGTGCCGTTATGGCCCAGCAGTCTGTGTCTATAGCGTCACGAACAAGGCCGAACTGTGGCTCAAGTGTCAAATACATCATGAGCCAACCTCTGTCTGCTCTTCATTTGTAAAGAGCGAACTGATGTGGCAGCAACCATATGAATAAACAGTAATAGAACAACCAAATGAATAACATTGACAGAACAACTAAATCAGTAAACATTGATAGAACAACCAAATGAATAAACATTTATAGAACAGCCAAATAAATACATATTATTAGAACAACCAAATGCATGTATTGAGAGAACAACCAAATGAAGAAACAGTGATAGAACACTTGAATAAGTATTGATAGAACAACCAAATAAAGAAACATTTATAGAACAGCCAAATCAATGCTTGTTGTTAGAACAACCAAATGCATACATATTGATAAAACAACCACATGAATAAACATTGATGGAACAACCACATGAATACACATTGATAGAACAACCACATGAATACACGTTGTCATTGATAGAACCACATGAATACACATTGATGGAATAACCAAATGAATAAACACTGATAGAACAACCACATGAATACACATTGATGGAACAACCAAATGAATAAACATTAAACAGCAACCACATGAGTACACATTGATAGCACAACCACATGAATACACACTGACAGAACAACCACTTGAATACACATTGTCATTGATAGAAAACCACATGAAGCAGGCAGATGGAAATGTTTGTACATTTTCTATGTTTTGAGGCCAACACAAGTCTTTGCTTCCTTTTAAACAAACATTTCTTTAGGCACCTCTAAACATGTGCGTTAATGTAGGATGTTGAAAGACAATTTCAGTTTCCCATTGGGGTGAATAAATATATTGTTATTGAACCCAGGGTTAGTGAGTGTGTTTTTTAAACCATTTTTATTAGTAGTTTTTAAGCATCAAACGTGTGTATAGAATCAAAACCAGTCAGTTAGCCTGTGTAATATCAGGGATGAAAAAATGAACCAAGCAGGGCATGCCACAGCAGTAACAACAACTTGAGATATAGAAAGAGAAGGAAAGACGCCTTGACAACAGCAGTAACCACAGCAATAACAACATGTGATAGAGAAAGAGAAGAAGGAAAGATACCTTGACAACAGCAGTAACCACAGCAATAACAACATGTGATAGAGAAAGAGAAGAAGGAAAGATACCTTGACTACAGCAGTAACCACAGCAATAACAACATGTGATAGAGAAAGAGAAGAAGGAAAGATACCTTGACAACAGCAGTAACCACAGCAATAACAACATGTGATAGAGAAAGAGAAGAAGGAAAGATACCTTGACAACAGCAGTAACCACAGCAATAACAACATGTGATAGAGAAAGAGAAGAAGGAAAGATACCTTGACAGTGGCAGTAACCCCTGCAATAATGACATTGATATAGAAAGAGAAGGAAAGAAGACAACAGTAGTAACCACAGCAAAAATAACAACATATGATACAGAAAGAGAAGGAAAGAAGACAACAGCAGTAACCACAGCAGTAAACATATACAGAAAAAGAAGAAGGAAAGATACCTTGACAACAGCAGTAACCACAGCAAAAATAACATATGATACAGAAAGAGAAAGAAAGAAGACAACAGCAGTAACCACAGCAGTAAACATATGATACAGAAAGAGAAGAAGGAAAGATACCTTGACAACAGCAGTAACCACAGCAATAATAACAACATATGATACAGAAAGAGAAGAAGGAAAGATACCTTGACAACAGGGTGGGAGTGATAAGGTAATTGTTTTTTAATGCCCAGTCAACCTTCTTGGTCCTGTCACTATCAGGACAAAGGGGATGAGAGAGGGTACAGTCATGGTAATTAATGTCCAGGCACAAAAGTGCTACATACAACATTGTGATCACTGTGAATACATCAACTCATCCTTTTTCTGGAATGCAGGGTAAGTGGAATGTTTTGTGACAAGGTCAGAGACTGTACACAATCAAATCCAGTGAAACTTAACATTTCAGGAATTTGTCAGACTTTATACAATCACTACAAATGGGGAGTAAATGAACATTTCTGTTGCAAATAACTAAATTAAGCAGTTCTGCTGTATGAATGTAATTTTATGCACTCTTTCTCTGTTACCATTTATGGCTTTGTGGTATATTTGTATCACTCTTTTTTTCTTTTCTTTTTTCTCAGTAAAATTCCGGATACTGACGATGAAAAGAGATCTGCGGTCCAGAGTTGGAGAAGTGAGTGTCTTCCTGTTTTCATTGTTTTGTGCTGTTGGGTAGCAACTGCAACTGTCACCAAGTTCATGCTGAAGAGAGTAGAGTGATTCAGATGAAAGCTACATGTCTATATTTTTAGGAGGATGTATTCATTACAACCTTGTGGAAACCTGTCTATGAAATTTATTCACTCAGTGACTTGTTGACGCAATGTTGCACACTCACTCACTTGCACGCTCACTCACGCGCGCGCACACACACACACACACACACACACACACACACACACACACACACACACACACACACACACACTCGCACACACACACACACACACACACACACACACACACACACACACACACACACACACACACACACACACACACACACACTCTCACTCGCGCACACACACACACACACACATGCTTGCTGGCATGCATGCAGGTGTTAGCTGTGACCCACTTAAGCTGTGGGTTCATGTGCTGGATAGAGAGCAAGTAAGCAAGTAATTTGATGTTTTGTGTAGTCACTGAATGGCGGAGGCAATGTGACTTGGGCAGAGGAACTTTATCTTGTAGCTCAGGCTGTTTTGTGGCAAAAATCAAATAGTGTTTTTTTACATGGTTTTGAATTCTGTTTTTTGTTGCAGATAGAAAAAGTGTTTATCAAAGACCCAAATGATTTTAAAGTGAAGCAGTACAAGAACATTGAATCAGAAGGCAAGTACTGTAGTGGTGACATATTCAGCAAGTATGATTTGTACTAGCTTGGTGCATTAGAGAACTATCTGTTGTTGTTATTTTATAAATGTTTTTATCAGATGTGTGTTAAAAGGTTTTCACCCTGGGCAATGTGATACATGGCTTTGAGCTGTTGTGACTGAAAACAACAAGAAAACAGCATGACTAATCCCAACTTCAGTTGTTAGTACATCAATTTCACCATGTACATGACACTGTGAGACTGATCATGGGTAAATTGCAGCACTGTTCTCGGTTTAGCCAAGACATGTATTAGGAATGATTATGGCAGCTGCAAAGAAAAAAACTAGTTTTTATTCAGTCCATTACTAATGTTTGTGCCTGAGAACTCAGCGAAAGGTTGTGAGTGTTTTTGCTGGGACTGTGTGTGTATGTCAGTGAAAAGTTGTTTTTGTTGGGACTGTGGCTGTGTATTAATGGGGTTACCCTGTTTTTGCAGGGACTATGCCTGTGTATTAATGGGGTTACCCTGTTTTTGCAGGACTGTGCATGTGTATTAATGGGTTAACCCAGTTTTTGCAGGGACTGTGCCTGTGTGTTAATGGGGTTACCCAGTTTTTGCAGGGACTGTGCCTGTGTGTTAATGGGGTTACCCAGATTTTGCGGGGACTGTGCCCATGTGTTAATGGGGTTACCCAGTTTTTGCAGGGACTGTGCCTGTGTGTTAATGGGGTTTATTTCACCTGCAGGCATGGCCAACCTGGAGTTCCAGCTGATCAGCGACGCCAAGCTGGGCAAGTGGACGATTGAAGTCACTGTGGATGGAGTGCAGACCACGCAGCATTTTAAAGTGGATGAGTACGGTGAGTTGGCGTGGGTCATCCAGTCCTTATAACATACTGATCAGGGGCAGTGGTTGTGTTAATGTGGGTGATCCAGTCCCTGTAACATACTGATCATGGACAGAGTGGTTGTGTTAATGTGGGTGATCCAGTCCCTGTAACATACTGATCATGGACAGAGTGGTTGTGTTAATGTGGGTGATCCAGTCCCTGTAACATACTGATCGTGGACAGAGTGGTTGTGTTAATGTGGGTGATCCAGTCCCTGTAACATGCTGATCAGGGACAGAGTGGTTGTGTTAATGTGGGTGATCCAGTCCCTGTAACATGCTGATCAGGGACAGAGTGGTTAATACGGGTGATCCAGTCCCTGTAACATGCTGATCAGGGCCTGAATGGTTGTGCTGAAGTGTGTGAGCTGGATGATCCAGTCCCTGTAACGTGCTGTGAATCAGTGCATTTGTGAATACAAGGGTCACTTGATGACCTCTGTGCTCTGTTAAGAGACTGTTCTGTGTCCAAAGATGATTAAAATTTGCATTTCAGCAGTTGGCACTTCGTTCAAATGCAGTTGAAGAGAAGTGCACATTTAGTATAACACTTAACACTACAGTGAATGTTTGCACACACTGCTTACATTTGGTATAACACTACAATGAATGTTTGCACACACTGCATACATTTGGTATAACAGTGAATATTTGCACACACTGCCAACATTTGGTATAATGCTACAGTGAATGTTTGCACACACTGCCTACAATTGGTATAACACTTAACTCTACAGTGAATGTTTGCACACACTGCCTACATTTGGCGTAACACTTAAAACTACAGTGAATGTTTGCACACACTGTCAACATTTGGTATAACACTACAGTGAATGTTTGCACACACTGCCTACATTTGGTATAATGCTACAGTGAATGTTTGCACTCACTGCCTACATTTGGGATAAAGCTACAGTGAAATTTTGCACACACTGCCTGCATTTGGTATAATACTACAGTGAATGTTTGCACTCACTGGCTACATTTGGTATAACACTACAGTGAATGTTTGCACACACTGCCTACATTTGGTATAATACTACAGTGAATGTTTGCACTCACTGGCTACATTTGGTATACACTACAGTGAATGTTTGCACACACTGCCTACATTTGGTATAATACTACAGTGAATGTTTGCACTCACTGCCTACATTTGGTATAATACTACAGTGAATGTTTGCACTCACTGGCTATATTTGGTATAACACTACAGTGAATGTTTGCACACACTGCCTACATTTGGTATAATGCTACAGTGAATGTTTGCGCTCACTGCCTGCTTTAGTGAAATTTGATTATTTTTTATTTTTTATCTCAGTTCTACCTCGGTTTGAAGTGACCATTGACCCTCCGTCCTACTTCCTTGTGACCTCTGAAACATTTGATGGAACTGTCTGCGCCAAGTGAGTTGACATTTTTTTTCTTGGGGTACACATGGATCAGGTGTTTCAGATACTTGCCACTATCTGTCAGAGAATGATTTTATCATCTAGTAGTAAAAATTGAAAGGACTATTTTAGAAGACACTCATAGCCATAAACGTTTAGGAATCTTTTTTCAAAACAAATGTAAATGGGAGAGTCATATTAAAATGTTAATTGCAAAATGTAGATGTCAAGTCGCTTGCCTAAGATCGTTTAAATATTGTCTTAGCAGAAAAGCTCTTGAAACCATGTATAGGTCTTTTATATTACCGCAGTTAGATTACGCTGACGTCATTTGGGATAATTGTAGTCTGAAATTAGCAGAAGAACTGGAAAGTCTACACCTTGATGTAATAAGAACCATTATAGGTGCTGTTCACGGAACAAGTCACCAGAAACTATACACTGAATCAGGGTTTACGACTTTACGAGTGTAGCGGGAGAGCTGTGCAAGCTAGCTCGAGTTACGGGCCCTGAGTTCCCCCACACCTTCTCTCCAGTCGGACGCTGCCTGCCAGCGACTGGCCGGTGCTGCGCGGTGCGGTATAAAAGACAGTGCCTGCCCGGTTTCTGTACCATGTGCTGAAAAGTGCTGGTCAACCCCTACCCCTCGAGTCTACATGCTGAAAAGTGTGTTACTCTTCCCTTAGTTAGAGGACTTGGTGCTGAAAAGTGCTAGTCCAAAACCCCTACCCCCCTGAGTTTACATGCTGAAAAAGTGTGTTGCTCTTCCCTTAGTTATTAGAAGACCTGTGCTGCAAAGTGTGGGCACGCATGTTTAGTTATTAAGAGACCTGTGCTGCAAAGTGTGGGCACGCATGTTTAGTAATTAAGAGACCTGTGCTGCAAAGTGTGGGCACACATGTTTAGTTATTAAGAGACCTGTGCTGCAAAGTGTGGGCACGCATGTTTAGTAATTAAGAGACCTGTGCTGCAAAGTGTGGGCACGCATGTTTAGTAATTAAGAGACCTGTGCTGCAAAGTGTGGGCACGCATGTTTAGTAATTAAGAGACCTGTGCTGCAAAGTGTGGGCACGCATGTTAAGTTATTAGAAGACTTGTGCTGCAAAGTGCGAGCGTTAGTTAAGTTTCTGTTTGTTTGTCTTCTTGTGCTGCAAAGTGCAAGTATTAGTTAAGTTAGTGCAAGGGTGCAACTTAATTTTGTAGGTAATTGGTGCTGAGCCTATGCCGGTAGCTAAGTTAGCTATGGTTTAGTGCGTAGGTTAGGCATAGTCATGCGTCAGTTTGGTTTGCTCTTGTGTGTACTGTATGTGTAACATGCGGTAGTGTAAATAAAACTGTATGCATTTCTTTATTTGGTTCGTCACTATAATGGGAGTATGTACTGAGACGGAGTGTGGTCAGTGCGCGCGTTTGTGAGTGTGCCTCAGCGTTTTCGTCATGTTGGTACATGTGTACAACTTCTGTCTCCACTTATCTTTTGTCTAGTGTCTGTTTTAAGTGGCATAAGTGCATAGTGAAATGGTACACCTACCTCTGAGGAGCGGACAAACAACCAAACACGAACACAGGTTTTTTTCTGGATACCAAGGTCGGTCGATTGTAGTGATTTTGAACACAACGCGAGGAACTTGACATTGAAAGGCACACTACATGAGGATGACTAGAGACAATTGTTTATTCCAGTGTGAGTGTCTCTCCTTGGCAATCTCCAGCCTCCCCCTGAACCTAAAATGAGGAACGGGCCGCAGGTCCGGTTACAACGAGAAAGATGCTTCAAACACAGAATTATTATGTACCACATGATTGTTCAAGAAAATACCCCAACTTACTTGAAAGAACATTTACCCCCACTTGTTTCCTCAACTAATCCATACCATTGACGACGACCACTCCAACAACAGGTACCAAAACATAAGACTGAGACTTACAGGCAATGATTTTTCCCATCAACAACTACACTGTGGAATAATTTACCAGAAAACATACAGCGAACAAAATCAATTAGTCAAGTTAAACACTTCCTCTCCAGAAATGACACAAATCCCCCGCCTTTCTTTTACAATGGTAGTCGAAAAGCACAGATAACACATTGCAAACTCTGTCTTGGAATAAGTGACCTAAATTATGACCTATTAAACAGACATTTAACAACAAATAGCTCTTGTGATTGTGGAGAAAGAAAAGAAACATCAGAACACTACATTCTACACTGCCCACGTTTTACACACGTACGTCAAAACACCATATTCAGACTCCCTGCAAATTTGCTCAACATTACTACCCTCCTGCAAGGGGATCCAAACATACCAAACAAAATGAACTCATTAATATTTAAAGCTGTCCAAGACTTCATTACCCAGTCCGGCCGTTTTTCCATGGAATGACAAACTCAGTTAAATAGTTACTGGCAGCACATAAGAGCATTCTCTCTGTCTCTTTCTCTCTCTCTGTCTTGATTTTTGATAATTTTTGTTGTTTTCATGTTGTTTAATATAAACATATATACCCATTGTTGCAAAATGAATTAATTAGTAACTTATATTTGTGAGCATTTACAATAAGCCTAGCTTGTTTAATGCTCATACAATGATTTTGATTGTCCATATTTTCATGAATGTAAATAAACTTTGTTTAAAAAATATATATTGTATGTCATGGTATTTTCATTGTAGTATTTTCTTCAGATTTCATTGTGTTGTATTGTCAGGTTCTCATTGTGTTATGGGCATTGGTGTGCTTCAGGCACTCATGTTGTGGGCATTGTGTTGTGGGTGTGCTTCAGGTACTTGTGTTCTGGGCATTGGTGTGCTTCAGGTACTTGCGTTCTGGGCATTGGTGTGCTTCAGGTATTCATGTTGTGGGCATTGTGTTGTGGGCATTGTGTTGTGGGCATTGGTGTGCTGCAGGTACTCTTGTAGTGGGCATTGTGTTGTGGGCATTGGTGTGCTTCAGGTGCTCAATTGGTACGCTTCAGGTGTTTGTTGTATTGTGGGTATTGGTGCTCTTCAGGTAGTCAGTTGGTATGCTGAGGTGTTCATTGTGTTGTGGCCATTGGTGTGCTTCAGGTACACATACGGCAAGCCAGTCAAAGGCTTTCTCAACCTGCTGGTGTGTCCTTCTGGCTACGGCACCTTTGGACAGGCCTGTGCCACCAGGCAGGTGGAGGTAAGCACTTGTCTGTATGTGTGCTTTGGGTGTGGATGTGTATCTGGTGTGGTGTGTGTGTGTGTATCTGTGTGGGGTGGGTGTGCATCTATGTGGTGTGCGTGTGTGCGCACATTGTGGTGTGTGTGTGTTTCTGTGTGTGCTTGTGATTGTCTCTGTGCATGCATGTATGTGTGTGCATGCAGCTGTGTGCATGTCTTATAACTGTGGGCTGGTTTCTGCAGATTGACGGATGTCACCGGTTTTCCATCAACTCCTCAGAGATACTCTCCACTGGCAGACATTTCTATGGGAGGAGGTTCTCCATAGACGCCTCTGTCAGAGAAATGGCTACAGGTAGGTGCATGCATTACTCGTCACTACACACCTTGGTTTGGGAGAGAACAATTTTTGACCTTATTATTGCATAGGTGTTTTGGAAAAAAAAAAATCTATTGTGCTGTTAGATACAGGCTGTTGTAAAAAAATTTTTTATAAGAGTAAGACGTAAAATGAATATGAACCTGCATCTGAAACTGCCACAATGGTTAAAAGTGAGGTTGAGGCTGTCACACATGATTGTGTTGTCACACCCCTCCACCTTGACCATGCTGTATGTTGTCACACCCCTCCACCTTGACCATGCTGTATGTTGTCACACCCCTCCACCTTGACCATGCTGTATGTTGTCACACCCCTCCACCTTGACCATGCTGTATGTTGTCACACCCCTCCACCTTGACCATGCTGTATGTTGTCACACCCCTCCACCTTGACCATGCTGTATGTTGTCACACCTCTCCACCTTGACCATGCTGTATGTTGTCACACCCCTCCACCTTGACCATGCTGTATGTTGTCACACCTCTCCACCTTGACCATGCTGTATGTTGTCACACCCCTCCACCTTGACCATGCTGTATGTTGTCACACCCCTCCACCTTGACCATGCTGTATGTTGTCACACCCCTCCACCTTGACCATGCTGTATGTTGTCACACCCCTCCACCTTGACCATGCTGTATGTTGTCACATCTGCTGTCGGTGGGGAACAAGTACTTGCCCTCTTTAGCGCCAACTATCCCATCCCTGCTCTGCTACCGCTCAAAGAAAATTGTCTGGGCAAAATGCTCTGCCTAGGTATAATTAAGAAAAGAAGAGAAAGAATGGTCTTGTGCAGAGTTCCGTACTTTATGTTCAGGTGTGCAGGTGAACAGCACGGCTCAAGGACCGGAGGTGTCCTACGACCCCCTGAAGATGGAATTCCACGATGACCACAACAGTTACTTCAAACCTGGCCTGCCTGTCCATGGAAAAGTCAGATAGTTTTCTTCTTCATTTGTTGTGTTTGGGTGACGTCTTTTGAGCACTAGTTAACTCCCTTGTTGGTCCATTCTGCTTGAGTGCTCTGGGCCTTGTTCCGTTTCAGACTGTATAACATGGACTGATGCAGCTGTTTCCTGTTTTGTTTGTCCTTGTCTACAGTCCATAAACTTTAGCACATGCACAACAGTATTGCTTGTCTTGTCCTGAGGAAGACAAAACTGACAGCATCTCTCTTTTTCATTCAGTTCTTCATTGGCTTCTAGCCAAACAACGCAACCTTCCTGTTTACCAGCTTTTTCTCTAAATTATTTCTATTTCAGGTACTGCCTACCTGTGATTTTGTGTGTGTGCTATTTTCTTACACATTTGTGCATACATATTTACTCAGATTTTGTTTTCCTGCTCAAAAACCTAACAGCAGGTCAGTGTTTGAGTTATCATCTCTGTCTGACCTGGCATTACTCTGTGTGTGTGTGTGTGTGTGTGTGTGTGTGTGTGTGTGTGTGTGTGTGTGTGTGTGTGTGTGTGTGTGTGTGTGTGTGCGAGAGAGAGAGAGTGAGAGAGACTGTGTGTGGTGTGCATGTGTATGTGAGACTGTGTGTGTGTGTGTGTGTGTGTGCATGTGTGTGTGTGTGTGTGTATGTGGCTGCATGTGTGTGTGTGTGTGTGTGTGTGTGTGTGTGTGTATGTGGCTGCATGTGTGTGTGTGTGTGTGTGTGTGTGTGTGCGTGTGTGTATGTGGCTGCATGTGTGTGTGTGTGTGCGTGTGTGTATGTGGCTGCATGTGAGTGTGTGTGTCTGGTGGTGTGAAGCAGTGTGTGTGGAAAACCTTGCTTCCATTCACACAGTGGTCACAGGGCCGGGAGCTTGGTCCCATTTGCTGGCTGCTGCTAACACCAAGAGGCAGGGGTGGTGCAGAGAGAGATTACACATTGATAGTGAACTCAGCATCAGCTTCCTTGGTACCCTGTGGTAATCCTAGTAGTTTGGGCAACATTCCACAATTGGTAGCAAGCAAAGAAAATGCTAAGTAAAAGTTGTCACCAGCCTGGATGTTAAAA
Organism: Alviniconcha strummeri; assembly: GCA_963584105.1. Classification (NCBI taxonomy): domain Eukaryota; kingdom Metazoa; phylum Mollusca; class Gastropoda; family Provannidae; genus Alviniconcha; species Alviniconcha strummeri. The sequence goes on along the minus strand of OY757550.1, from coordinate 20,362,849 downwards.
GAGTTGCATGGTGCAGGTCAAAGTGTCCAAACCTGATGGCTCTCCGGCAGTCAACGAATCCATCCTGGTGACGGCTCGCGACCACAGCAATGAAATCTACCTTGAGAAGGTGTTCAGTACCAACCACATGGGAGAGATCGATTACAGTATTTGCCAGGGCATCATGGAGAACACTTCAACACTCTCCATGTTTGTGAGTATCACATTATATTATAAAGCAGGGAGGGTTACAGTATTTGCCAGGGCATCATGGAGAACACTTCAACATTTTTCCATGTTTGTATTACATTAAATTATAAAGCAGGGAGGGTTACAGTATTTGCCAGGGCATCATGGAGAACACTTCAACATTCTCCATGCTTGTATTACATTAAATTATAAAGCAGGGAGGGTTACAGTATTTGCCAGGGCATCATGGAGAACACTTCAACATTCTCCATGCTTGTATTACATTAAATTATAAAGCAGGGAGGGTTACAGTATTTGCTAGAGCATCTTGGAGAAGACCTCAGCACTTTCTATCGCATCGCATTGTAACTGATGGAGAGTACTGTAACAACCTCTATATTTGTGACTAAAACACTGCAGCTGATGATCAGTTGCAGTATTTGCCAAAGAATTTTGGAGACAGCATTCTTTACATTGTAATAGAAGATGGGTTACAGTATGAAAACCCTTTTTCTCTGTTTGTTATTAACATGCTGATGGACTGAGAATGGGTTACAGTATTTGCCAGGGCATTGTTGAAAAGTATGTTGTTATTGTTTATGGTTGTGGCCTTGGCATATTTTGGTCTGGGTCACCAAGACCCTCCAGCATGCCCTGAGTGTGTCTGCTGAAGGTTCCCATTGCTTCAGAGGCTGATGATAAAGTTCAGTGAACCGAACAGCATCAGGTCTTTACTGTAAAATTGGCACTTTCACCAAACCCTTGATTTTAGGTACAGTTTAGAAATGTACTGTTAGCTGTACCAATTGTCATGGTGTTTTCTCATCCATGGAAGAGAAAATCAGGTCTAAAATGAACCTTTGTGGGAACAAGATCCAAACACAAAAAGTTTCAAATGAGCACTTATTTATTTTAACACTGGGGCACAGTATGCAAATTTTCAGGGAAATCCCCTTTATCAAGCCACAAAATGACACTTAAACAGCAGATAAACTGTTAAAAATGATGAAAATTGAAAGAAAAAGACTTACCTTGTTTTGGTTGAGAACAATTTGTTGTCAGTGTAAGTGACCGGGTCGCTAGTGATCAATTCTGAACAAAAAATGAGCATCTGTAGAAACAACATGTTGTCAGTGTCAGTTAGCAATTCACTAGTGATCACTTCTGAGTCATTACAACTGAGTGTGACAGATTCATTACTACTGTCACTGTACATGACAGTATATATATTTTTATATTTTTTTATCACTACTGTAGTTTACCTTTTTTTATGTCTGCATGTGACCAATTGTTCATGACTGTATTGGACCATTTCATCAGTACTGTATGTGACAAATTCATCACTGCTGTATGTAACTGGTTTATCACAAATGTAAGTGGCCAGTTCATCACAGTGGTATGTGACCAATTGATCACAACTGTGTGACCAGTTCATGACAATGGTGTGTGACCATTTCATCACTAGTGTATGTGACCAGCTCATTGCTACAGTATGTGACCAGGTCATCACTAGTGTATGTGTGTAACCAGTTCATCACTTCTGTACATAACCAGCTGCATGTGACCAATTCATCACAACTGTATGTGACCAGTTCATCACTTTTGTACGTAACCAGTTCATCACTACTGTATTCGATGTATTGATCATTACTGTATGTTACCAGTTGATCACTAATTCTGTATGTACTTGTGTATGCAACCAGTTCATCACCACAGTCGGATTCTGTCGGATCTTGCTGTGCAGGCCGAGGCCCTGAACTTCGAAATGTCGGAGCACGAGCCCTACGGCCGGCGTCTGTACAAGCCAACAGCGCACAGCAACCTGCGGCAGTGGTTCTCCCCGTCCTTCAGTTACATCCAGATCCCCGCCGCCAGGGAAGAGCTGCAGTGCGGCCACACCCTGCGCCTCAACGTCCCCTTCACGCATGACGGCACCCAGCCCTACATCAAGTTCCATTACCAGGTCAGAGGCTGAAGAGTCCCGTGCTTCAAGGCACACACATGAGCATGCACACCCACACTGCATGTGCACACGCACACACACACACACACACACACACACACACTCACACACACATTATTATTCTGGCTCACTAATAACTGAAAACATTCAATAAATATTATAATAAAACAGTCATTCCTTAAGTAAACATCAAAACACTAAAATTGACTTCAACATATAATATATAAACAGCACTTATGAGGCAACATTAAATCCAGGCAATATATATATAAAAATTTACAACTGAGTGTGACAGATTCATTACTACTGTCACTGTACGTGACAGTATATATGTATATATTGTGAATTGTGTGTCTTTGTCAGGTGATGTCTGTGCTGACACCCTACACTGACTACTGAATTGTGTGTCTTTTTCAGGTGATGTCTGTGCTGACATCCACCACTGACTGCTGAATTGTGTCTTTGTCAGGTGATGTCTTTGCTGACACCCAACACTGCTGAATTGTGTCTTTGTCAGGTGATGTCTTTGCTGACACCCAACACTGCTGAATTGTGTCTTTGTCAGGTGATGTCTTTGCTGACACCCAACACTGCTGAATTGTGTCTTTGTCAGGTGATGTCCAGGGGACGCATAGTGCAGACAGGCACCACCACCGCTCCAACGATGTCGGACCCCCTCAGCTTCCTTGAGCCTGACATGAACAGCTGCCTGGAGGTGGCAGAGCCACCCACCCGTGCCCCCCAACCCACCCTGCCACCCACTCCACCCCTCCCTGACTCTGACAACACCACCGATTCTGGCGAAGTTGCCCCATCGCCTCCACCCATGGTAGTTGAACCCTCATACGTTGAAGAGTCGTCAGTGATGGTGGAGCCAATGATAATGCCAGAAGTGGCACCTGTGGTATATGCAGAGCCACCTATGATCATTGAGCCAGAGCTGCCGTTGCTGGAGCCAGCGATGGCGGAGGAGGAGAAGGACATGGCTGATGGGAAGGAGGAGGAGAAAATGAGGCGGAAACGAAGCATCAGTAAGTGCTGTTTTTGACCATGGTCTTTTGCAGTTTGGCTTCCAGTGCTCCTTGGTTTGAGGGTGTTGGATGAGATTTTGTGCCTGTAGTCAGAGTTTGTAATGGAATATTCATAATAAGGCAGGAGCAGAGTAGGATAAAACGATTGCTGGTTCAAATCCTGGTTTCTGTGATGACCCCCCCCCAACCCCTGTGTCAGGGCAATGTTCAGGGTGTCTAGCTCTTCAGGTGAGATGAAGATTCACAGCAGTAGATGGAAAAAGGTTGCCTAGGCAGAATTATGCTGAAATTCCTCCACAGGAATAGATAAGGTGTGGCTCAGCTGCTGCTGGCTTTCCCTAGACACAGCCACCTGACTTTTCTGTATCCGACTGTAACAGTTGTGGTTGGAGCCTGATGTGTGACAGTCAGTGTAAGAGCAATAGCTGAAACAAAATGTCCCATTACAGATTGCACTCCTGTTGCAGTGCGGCCATATGGGATGGAGGAGGAAGAGGAGATTGTGAGGTCTGAGGACATCTCTGACAGAGTGTCCAATGTGGAGCTCAGCATTGATGTCACAGCCAGCATGTCCCCGACCTTCAGCGTCCTGCTCTTCTACATCCGTGATGATGGGGAGACTGTGGCAGACAGCATGCAGTTCAAAGTGCAGCCCTGCTTTGATAATGAGGTCTCTTTGTGTGTGTGTGTGTGTGTGTGTGTGTGTGTGTGTGTGTGTGTGTGTGTGTGTGTGTGCCAAGAAAGAGGGAGTGATGTTGGAGGTGGATGGAGTATCTGTGACCACACTGTGTTATTTAGCTGGGAAGTTGGAAATACATGCAGAGGCAAATGTGACTTTTTTTACTCAGGACAAGATGGAGTTTTCTAACCAGAAAGTATCTCACCTGGCAGTAAATACAGAAATGTGTGAGTGTTTGCTCTGATGAGGATGAAGTTTGCTGACCAGGTGTCCCACCTGTAATAAATACAGAAAATTGTGCGACTTTCCTCAGGTGACGATGGAGTTTTCTGACAAGAAGGTGTCGCCAGGTGAGGAGACCAGCATCCACCTGGAGGCAGCAGCGGGGTCTGTGTGTGGCGTAGGGGTGGTGGACAAGAGTGTCAACATCCTGGGTGGTGACCACCAGATCACACCCAAAAAGGTCAGACTTGTAGCATTACTGGTGCTGGAACGGCCCACCCTCTTTCCTTGCATCCTGCTTTTGCCTCTTTTCTGCCACTTCTCGCACCCATCTTTCAACCCTTCATCTCACCCCTCTTTCCACCCCACTAGTCTTGTACCCCTGCTTCTAATTCTACCCCGCTTTCTTTTTTTCCTGCTTTTTTTTTTAAACCTCTCTTCCCACCTGCAACAGATTCTGACAGGTGGTGATTTCATGGACCACTTTCACGGGCCCTGCTTTAGGTGTTTATCAAGCTTATTGCTTGAGACGCCACCTGTGTCAGGGCATCACACCGTCAAGCACCTGGAGGAGTGAAGTGTACAAAGGGAAGGTGTTTGGTGACCTTCCTTCGAAAGACTTCAAAAGAGAGGGCCGTCGCCAATCAAACCAACGCAGGAACTGTTCTAAAGGCAGCAGTAGGAAGACTTCCAAGAGACGGGATGGACTGCACGTGGATTTTTCTGAGGGCATAGATACAGACTTGAACTCAACTAAACGGCTGCTTATGTTGTCTTAGAATTATTTAACCTGTGCTGCTTCAGTTCTTCAGCATACTTCCTGCAGACACTCTCATGTCGTGATTAATTTTACCTGGTCTGCTTCAGGTGTTTCACGAGCTTGCTGCGGATATCCTGTTATGTGAGGACTGCTTTTACATGCCCTTGCTGCAGCTATTCTGTCATGTAAAGACTGTGCTTTTACATGCCCTTCTTCAGGTGTTTGACAAGCTTGCGGAGTACAGCCTGTCCAGACGCGGCTACTACACCTACTTCAGGAACGACAACACCTACTGCAGGGACAAGATGGAGAAAAAAGGTAAGCTGTCCATCAATATGGGAGCCTTTGAATTTTATGTAGGTCCAAAAGTATCTAAAAATGCTTTTTTGCCCACTTTTATTCTACCACTAGCAGTAATGGTTTTGATGTGTTTTAATGAGTGAAATATAAATATTTATGCATTAATTAGATGTAAGAGAGTGAAATGTGACTAATGGTGCACATTATTACTGTTCTGACTTGGTTGTGTTTGCTGTTGACTGTATTGTGTCTTGGAGTGTTAATCAGACTATTACTTGTAATTTACATTTCACCTTGATATGACTTTCAGTTTCATGCATAACTGGGTGTTAGGTATTGAGAATCACAGTTTAGTAGTGATGAGTAGTAAACTTTGACCTGTTTGGCATTGTACATTTTAGAAAGAATGGAGGCGGAGGAGAGTTTGAAGGATGATGATGATGATGAAGGGGAAGAGAGTGAAGAGATGACGCCGGTCTACATGGAGTATTGGTACAGGTCCAATTATGTGGATGCAGTGGAAGCCTTTAAGGTGAGTGGCACAAGTGTTCTCTCTCCTGCCATTCTCATGTGACTGAAGTACATGTGTGACATCTCTGGTCTAGTGCCTGAAGAGGTCAGATGTCATCAAGTGATTCTGTGGCCACACAGCTTAGAGCACTAGCAGGGTGGATTATAAACGTGGCTGTGGTAATCACTCGCAAAGGGCATCTCATGACTATTGGAAAGTAATGCAGCACACACACATCCATACACTCACATAATTGTTCTGCCTTTTCTGGCTCAACTTCCATCTCTCTTTATACACAGATTCAAGTGGAGAGTGAAAGTTCCAATTATTTAATCAAAATGTAAGTCACAAACCTGTCAAACAAAGGAAAGATAACCAGTGTCTCGCATGTTACCGATGGTGTCTTCTGAGTGTGTATCACGATATTGTGACTTGTTCACAATTGAAACTTTAACAAAATATTTTTTTCATCAGCTTAGTAGATAACCACATTTCACCTTATTTTTAATGGTTGTTTGATGACAAAAGAATAGATACAAAATAAATTACAGTCATTTCTTCAGGGGTGGTTGACGTGGTGTCTTACAATGGTGGAACATGCGAGCACACAAAAGAATTATTTCTGCTTGTACCATTGACTTTCGACCTACCCTAATGTACCAGTCCACATCAGCTGACTTGCGGCAGCAACGTTTGACCTCTTTTTGCACTGTGTGTGCTGTATTATTTTACTAGAAAAGGGAAAGCACTGTGGTGTCTTCAGGGGTGAGGGATGTAACGCTTGTGACACATATTTGTTCCCACTCGGCTGAGTGTTTTTTTGCAATCTTTCGTAACCAAACTTGGTATTGTGGTGCACCATCACGAGTCATGTGAAAAAATGGGATTCTATCTTCAAGGTCAAGGTCACAGTGTGGGCTTATGTAATCAAAATAAGACAGTTTCTACTATATCTTTTATTAGTTCTAAACCAGTGAGTCTTTTGCAACCAAACTCGGTTTGAGTGTAGATCATCATAAGCAAAGAAGTGTCCAGTGAAAATGTTGGGTTGCTGTGTTCAAGGTCAGTGTCACAGCCAAGGTTGAAAGTTTCAGTTAATGTTAGTTTGGATGATATCTTATGCATCACTGAACCATTTGTAAACAAACCCAGTATGGTAAGACATCATTATAAGCCAGAGCATCATATGTGAAAAATGGGTTTCTATCTTCAAGGTCAAGGTCACAGTAGCTGGATTTCGGTTCATACGATCAGATATGACTATTTCTATTATATGTTCTGAACTGCTGATTTTGTTGGGTGACCAACTTAGTTTGACAGTACATGTTCATAAGCTGGAGTGTCTTGTGAAAAAGTTGCTTTGCTGTATTCAAGGTCAAGGTCACAGTGAAGGTTCTGCACTTCCGTGAATGTTTGCCCGGACAATATCTCTGATCGGTCAAACTTAGTATGGTGATGCAACATCATCAGCCAGAGTGTCATTCAGAAATATTTCGCAATGTTCAAGGTCAAAGCCACAATCGTTTCTACTAGATCTTCAGAAATACTGAAACTTTTGCAATCCAAATTGGTTTGATGGTACATAATCACAAGACAGGGTAAGACACTGTGAAAATATTTTCTTGCTTTTGAACAGGGCGTGAGACAGATAATATGGCTTGGGGGACTGTGGACTAGATTGCTGCCACTCTTGGCAATCCCGATATCTAAAGCAGGGGTCAATACCGGTTCCAATCAAGAAAATGTGGAAAGAAAATTGCTTTTATAATGAATATACTTGTTTATTAAGTTTTTTGGTCAATGGTTCAAGTGTGTTATTCTTATATCCTTTTGTACTTGTGATGATGTCCACATAACATTTGAGACAGATTACTAATTAAGTGTGATTGGTTATTAACTTTAGAAAACAAGAAAGAAATATCCCTCTGACATGTGTATTTATATATAAGGTTCAGACTAAGTTAGTGCAATGCATCCCCCCTCCTCCAAATTAATTTGGGGAAAAAAAGAAAGGGAAAAAACCTAAGGAAAAGAAATGTGTAATCTATTTCATGCATGTCTGTACTTTGATGAAGACATTTTAAACAAAAATTGTTAAAGAGGCAGGACAGTTGTTGTTTTTTAAATGTCAGAAGTGACAGATATCCCTTTATTAATGAGGAAATATGTATAATAAAAAAAGGCAAGAGTCAAACTGGCCACTGAGCCAACTCTATTCATGCATTTCTGGTGTCTTCTGTAACATGCGAGACACTGACCTATGATGTAACATAATTCACAATTAATCAAGCTTCTGTCACCCTGCCATTTTATGTCTTATTTTTATGTACACAAGGGATGTCAAGCTTTCATTTCCAAATAATAGCATTAAAAATTCACATTTTGAATTTTTACCCTCTATGTCACAATTTTGACCAGTTTTCAGGAGAATGGCCCAGTTGTGTTTGTTGTGTGCAGCAAATGGGGATGTTGATGGGATGAAAATGCAGCTGTGTTGTGTGCAGCAAATGGGGATGTTGATGGGATGAAAATGCAGCTGTGTTGTGTGCAGCAAATGGGGATGTTGATGGGATGAAAATGCAGCTGTGTTTGTTGTGTGCAGCAAATGGGGATGCTGGTGCTCACCAACTTGGTGCTGGAGACCAGGCCATGTGCCAAGGAAATCCCTGTTTATTATGGTAGATATGCTGTGTGTGTGTAAACATATTGTGCTGTTTTCATATGTTCTATGATGCTAAGATTATTTTATTTATTTTTCACTCTCTGTGATGTGTAGTGCTGATGACAAGCAGATTGAATTCTATTATTATCAGTCATAGCTTTTAATTGTACAGAGAGAGAGCTTTAACCCTCAGAGGCTAAACATCTACCTACCAGTAGAGAGGAAATTATGAAACTTGGCATGGAAGTGTAACTTATTCCCCATACCACATTTCTCTTGCCTTTTTTTTTTTAACACTACCCTGACCTGGATTTTGCAAGTGTTCCATTTTTGACGCATTCTGATTAACGTTATCCTTTTTCCTGTTTGATTATTGATTCATGTATCTGGGGTTTTTTTCTGGTGGGTCTTTGGTGACTAACTGTTTTTTGTTTTGTTTTGTTAGTGGTGCACATGTTTTTAATGTGGGTTTTTGGTGACCTACTGTTTTTTGTTTTGTTAGTGGTTCACATGTTTTTAATGTGGGTTTTTGGTGACCTACTGTTTTGTTTGTTAGTGATTCATGCCTTTTTAACCTGGGTCTTTGGTGACCTTTTTTTTTGGTGTGTGTGTGATTAATGTGCTTTTCTGGTGGGTCTTTGGTGACCTACTTTTTTGTTTATTAGTGATTTCTTTGTTTTTAAGTGGGTCTTTGGTGACCTACTGTTTTAATGTTTTGTTAGTAATTCATGTTTTTTTGGGGGGGGTCTTTGGTGACCTACTGTTTTATTGTTTTATTAGTGATTCATGTTTTTTTAACGTGGATCTTTTGTGACCTGATGTTCTCTGAGAACTAAGGATCCCCACAAGGATCTCTCTTTTTTCTCCTTTTTTCTTTTTTCTTTTGTGCATTGAAAACAATTGTGATTTCTTTTTTTCATATATCAGTTTGAACCTTCTAACTTTCTCAGGTAAACAGTTGAGATTTCTGAGGTTATTTGTTTAAAAAGATGTTATTTATGTTTTGTTTACATGTTTATGTTCTGCATACATGATGTCATATTGACAACTGACTGACAAAACCAAATGTGTCTGATGTACTGTGTCTGCTCTTGGTTTTATATAGAGGAACCTCTTCTACTCAAAGTTTAAGTCAGTCATGAGTGTCTGAAAACCCCTTCGAAAGTTTAAGACAAAGTGTCTGGGAACCCCTTTGAAAGTATAAGACAAAGTGTTGGGGAACCCCTTTGAAGGTCTGTCTGGTTTTGTGTAGCCAAACTTGATAAGATGCTGCGTCATCATGAGCCAGAGTGCCTTGCAAAAGGATCAGCTTGCTATTTTTAAGGTCAAGGTTACAGTGAGGGTTTGTATAATCAAAAGACTATGTTTTGGACAATAATCTTCTAAACCATTTGATGGTACATCATTTTAAGCCAAACTGTTGTTTGTAAAGATTGGATTGTTCTGTTCAAGGTGAAGGTTACAACAACAAGTTAAAACTTTCACTGACTGATAGTTTGGAAGGTGTCCTCAGAATTGCTGATTCTTTTGTAGCCAGAGCTCTTGTGAGGATATATCACAGTGAACAGGAGTGTCATGGAAAATGATTGCAGTCTTCAAGGGCAAGGTCACATTTACGGCTCATATACTAAAAATATGGCTGTGTCTACTACATCTTCAGAACTGCAGATCCTTTTGCCAATGAACTTAGTTTGGTGGTAAATCACCGTAAGTTGGAGTGTCTTGTAAAAAGATTAGATTAAGGTCACTATGAAAGTTAAAACTTGAATGTTACCGGGAAGGTTAAATACTTCAGTGTTTGTCAGTCCTCTTTTTTCCCTGTATGACTTACTTCTTTGCAACCAAACTAGATGTGTCATTGCACTGCTACTAACAACCAGACCAAGTGTGAAGAAAGCAGGCCTATGCTGACAGTAACATTGTGGATTACAGTACCGCTTAAGAAACACAGCGGGAGGCATTTTGCCAAGCAAGGCAACAAACCTTGTTCTGAAGGGGGTTTACTTGCATTCTCTGTCGTTCCGAAGGGTTTGCCTGTGAGTACTTCATTGCATGGCTCCTTGTCTGTCTGTAACAATGATGCAGCATGGTTTGTTGCCTGCCAAACACTTTACAACACTCTCATGTAGTTCTTTCAATCTCTCTTGTCTTCTCCATCCTGCCTGCCTGCCTACAGCATCTAGCATAGAGAGAGGATCGATTACCGGGAAAATCCTCAGTGGTGCGCCGACTGCAAGCGTGCGAACTGACTTCCCAGAGACATGGTTATGGGACGTCGTGACTGTAGGGTAGGTGGCGCCTCTTCCTTTTTCCTCAGGCCAGACGGAAGTTTGTGGGTGCTGGAGTGTGTGGTGTGGGTGTGCACGCATGTGTTTGGGGGGGATGAGGGACATTCTGATGGAAATTACCTTCTGGGATAAAACAGAAGTGAGTACATGTGGAAAAAAATCAAGACCGAATTTTGACTGATAAAAAATCTTTGGATGCACAATCAGGTGCTTTTGGTGAGGTAGTAGTACAATGGTTAGATTTGTCTATGTTGGTGAAAGAAGTAAATTTAAACTGTATTGAGGACTTTGTTGTTGCAGTATTAGTGAATTTAGGCAGACATAGGTGGCAGTGAGAGGGTTCAAGGCGTGTCTGTTAAAGCAACAGTGAAAGGGTTAACTGACATTTAAAGCCTGTCAGCTGAGGTGTCAGAAGGGATACAGTAGTAATAATGACAATTTTTGTGCACCTAACATTACATTTACAGCCCTAAGCATGTTGATGATGATGATGTCCACTTTTATAGCACGTGATTCCATTAACTCGAATGCTCAGTGTGCACAGCACATAAACATGACTAGCAGACCTACAAGAGACCTCTGTCTAGCAATCAGAAGCCAAAACCCAACATGGCAGCATTACTGTCCTTGCTTCTTGCATGGAGGAGTGAACTTCTTCTGGCTAATGCACTGACTGTGGAATGAGCTGGAATGAGCCGTTGAAAGTCCACAACAGCATGAACTGCTTCTCTGCCCCTTTCACTGCTGATCTCCACCTGACTGACGGGACCAACGCTGGCTGAAGCTAAGATGGCCGGTCTCACACAGCCGTCATTGTTTCTCCCTGGAAAGATGCGGTGCCCTTGCTCAGAGGTCAAGTCCCTGCCCCGCCAGGCGTCGTGGGCCCTGAGATGGCCATTCGACCACAAGGTTCAGGCAGCGAAGACCTTCGTTCCCACTTCCCTGAAACCTGGCTCTGGGATCTGCATACAGTGGGGTAGGTGTTGGGGCCTGCCCATGCTCAGGTAGAGCTTGATGGGGAAATGCTGTCCACCTGTTGTGGTTGACGTTTAAGGGAAGGCAGAAATGGCCCCGTTCCTTTAGTTTTCTTCTTCCAGCAAATACATGACAGCCTGTCCCCACTTTCCCGCAGTCTGCCCCGCCCCCCCCCCCCCTTCCTCTCAGTCTTTCCCCCCAATCTGTCCCCCCTTCCTCTCAGTCTTTCCCTCCAGTCTGTCCCCCCCACCCCTTCCCCTCAGTGTGTCCCCCCTCCCCCTAGTCTGTCCCCCCTTCCCCTCAGTCTGTCCCCCCTTCCCCGATTCTGTCCCACCTTCCCCGATTCTGTCCCACCTTCCCTACCAGTCCCCCCCTTCGCCCCATCCGCCCAGTCTGTCCCACCTTCCCCCCAGTCTGTCCCACCTTCCCCCCAGTCTGTCCCACCTTCCCCCAGTCTGTCCCACCTTCCCCCCAGTCTGTCCCACCTTCCCCTTCCTCTGAAAGTCTTGCAACCTCAAGTGGCTTGTGTCTCAGAAGATCTGAAGTGTGAGGATTATGAGACACTACCTGCAGACACAAAGCCAAGGACGCTGTACCATCCACCACCTGGAGGAGAGAGGTGCAGAAAGAGGAAGCGTTTGATGGTTTCCCTTGGGATGACGAGAAAGGGCCAGGGTCAGTCAGACTTACAGTGGAGCTGTTTGAAGGGCAGTGCTGGAAAAACCTCTGTCAGATGGGGTGGAGCACATATGGGCTTTCCCAGGTGCATAGGCACCATCTTGAAGTGAAGTGAAGTGAACTAGACTGTAGCACGGCTGTACTTTCTGTGCTGAGGACTGACCAGTTTCTGTGACAGCTTATGAGAGGAGTTGGAGGATGGCATTGTAAGCTGGAACTCGTTCAGAGCTCAGGCCAGGCAGCCACGATGGCTGCTGGTCTGTAAATGTCATAAAACAGTGGAGAGTTTAGAACTGGGTTGGAATGGAGTTGTGTTGCTAGAGAACAGTGGAGAGATTTCAGAGGTTGGTTTGGTTCGGGGTGTGGCTGCGGGTGTCTAGGCACTAATCAGGTAACTGTGCAGTGTTGGCAGAACATTGATGTGTGTGTGTGTGTATTTGTTTCTCTATAGGTAACATGAAATATGAGTGCTATATCTAACATGAAACATGAGCACCCTATTCAATCAAAGATATTGAGCTACAGTTGGAATTAACCAGAGACGGCGAAGAGGTTGTTTGGGCTCCTGGCCGTGTCAGCATTAGAGGAAATCTGGCTGCAGATTTTGCTGCTAAGGATGCCCTCGGTGGCAACATCTCAGATGAACTCATCCTCTTCTCAGACCTGAAACCATGTGTGAATAAATATCTTTTGGAGCTTTGGCCTTTGAAGTGGGATGAACAGCCTCACAACAAGCTGCAAAAAATCTTTCCAATGCTGCCCATTTCTTGTCCTTGTATTAACATGAGAGAAGAGACTGTTATCTGTTATCTGCACACTGGTCATTGATACCTGACTCACTCCCTTGTTGTGTTGGAGGGAGAGGAGCCACCTGTATACATCCCATGTGACCAGCTGCCTGGCATAGAACATACTTTGCTCCCCCCCCCACCCCCCCATCAGATTGAAGCAAGGGAGCAGCATTTTAAGGCTCAGTCACTGAGGATGTTGTTTGAGGACGTATCTTTGGATTGCATCTTTGGCTATCTAAAGGAGTTCACTATTTTTGAAAGATATGATCGATTTATTACTTTTCATATCAGCTTTGTTTTGGTCCACTTTTCAGCTGTATTTTTTTTAATTAATGATGAACTAGTTTTAGTGTGTTGGCAGAATGCCAATGTGTGTGTGTCCTTGTTGGCAAAATGTTGATGTGTGTGGTGTGTCCCTTGTCAGCAGAATTGCAGTGTGTGCGTTTTTGTTGGCAGAGTGTTAATGTGTGTGTGTCCTTGTTTGCAAATGTTCATGCGTGCGTGTCCTTGTCAGCAAAATTGCAATGTGTGTGTGTGTGTCTTTGTTGGTAGGATGTTAATGTGTGTGTGTGTCCTTGTTGGCAGAATGTTGATGTGTGTCCCTTGTCCGCAGAATTGCAATGTGTGTGTGTGTGTGTTTGTTGGCAGAGTGTTAATGAGGCATTTGTGTCCTTTTTGGCAGTGTCCTTGTGGGCTGAATGTTAATGAGGTGCATGTGTCCTTGCTGGTAGATAATTAATCATGTGTACTTGTTGGCAAAATGTGAATTGCATTTGTCCTGTGGCATAGTGCCCTCATGGGCAGAATGTGAATGAAGTGCATGTGTCCTTCTTGGTAGAATGTTACTGACTGTGTGTTTGCAGGATAAGTGGCATATCCCCCAGTGAAGCGTGTGTCTGTGTGTGTGCAGGGCAAGTGGCATATCCTCTATGAGGTGTGTGTGTGCAGGGCAAGTGGCATATCCTCTATGAGGTGTGTGTGTTTGCAGGGCAAGTGGTATATCTTCAGTGAGGTGTGTGTGTGTTTGCAGGGCAAATGGCATATCTTCAGTGAGGTGTGTGTGTGTTTGCAGGGCAAGTGACATATCTTCCGTGAGGTGTGTGTGTTTGCAGGGCAAGTGACATATCCTCAGTGAGAAGTGTGTTTGCAGGGCAAGTGGCAAGTTGGATATTCCCCACACTGTGCCAGACACCATCACGAAGTGGGTGGGCAACTCCGTGTGCATCAGCGACAGCGCCGGCTTTGGCCTGTCGCCCATCACCTCCATCACCACCTTCCAGCCCTTTTTCCTCTCCTTCAACCTCCCCTACAACGCTGTGCGTGGCGAGCGCCTGCCCATCACCATCACCGTCTACAACTACCTGGACAAGTGTCTGCATGTAGGTTCAGGATTCCACTGCATATGCAGCTCTGCTACAGCACTTCTTGTCATGTGATCAGAGTGCAGTCTCCCGCCAGACAGTCAGTAAATTACATTTCCATAGTTTTTTGTGTATAATTATAGTCTTGCTACTTTCCACTGACAGTGAGACTGTGGAATGCCCACAGATGCTTCATCAGCTTTGACTCTACCTGCATTCTGATCTGTTCTGAAGGGATGGACAGAAGAACGGTAATGGCTGTAATCAGAATCAGTCATCTTTTAAACCAGTTCTTTAGCTCTACCACCAGTTGACATTTTTTTGACATTCATATAACCAGCTTTTGAATGAGTTAAATTGTCTTTTAATTTGCTTTATGCGCAACCTTATTGCAGTCAGTTGTTTGATGAACTGGGGATGTGCATTATCATGTGCATTACCACGAAGAAGGAAACCCATTTTATACCTCCCATCTCTTTCACCTGTGTTTACCTCTGTTTCATTTGTTACCCCCTTTCACCTGTGTTTACCTCTCTCATTTGTTACCCCCTTTTACCTGTGTTTACCTCTCTTTCATGTGTTACCCCCTTTACCTGTGTTTACCTCTCATGTGTTACCCCCTTTTACCTGTGTTTACCTCTCTTTCATTTGTTACCCCCTTTCACCCGTGTTTACCTCTCTTTCATGTGTTAACCCCTTTCACCTGTGTTTACCTCTCTTTCATGTGTTAACCCCTTTCACCTGTGTTTACCTCTCTTTCATGTGTTACCCCCCTTTCACCTGTGTTTATTGCTCTTTTATTTGTTACCCCTTTCACCTGTTTACCTCTCTTTCATGTGTTACCCCCTTTCACCTGTGTTTACCTCTCTTTCATGTGTTACCCCCTTTTACCTATGTTTACCTCTCTTTCATGTGTTAACCCATTTCACCCATGTTTACCTCTCTTTCATGTGTTACCCCCTTTCACCCTTGTGACCCCTCTTTGCCTGTCTTCTCAAATGGACAGATGTTGCTGATGGTGGACGGAATGAAGGGGTTCAAAATTCACGGAGCCAGAATGAACCGAGAGCCGTTCTGTTTGTGTGGGGGCAAGTCGGAAACCAAGAAGTTCTTCTTCACTGCTCAGGACATCGGCAAGCTGCCCATCTATGCCCGGGTAAGACAGGAAGAACTCATGTGTGTGTTTGTGTGTGGGTGCACACCACTTTTTGTTGACATAAATGCATGCATATTTGTATATGTATGTGTGTGTGCATAAAGAAGCACATCATAAGATATGTCATACTGCTTGTTTGGAGCTTAAACACATTAGTTCAATTCGCAGGTTTTCCACTGAAGACACAACTAAGACTGTTGTTACTTCCTATATATCCTCTCACAACTTGACTGCTGCAACTGTCTCCTCATGTACACCTAATTCTGTCATCCAAGCTTTGCTGCAAGACTCATTCTTTTGGCACCCTGTCACCACCACTCAACACCTCTCCTGGAAAAACTGCACTGGCTTCCCATTTCAGAACGTATGAAGTATAAAGTCGCTTGTTTGTGTTTCAGTGCTATAAGTGGTTCTGGTCCCGCTTACTTCTGTGAACTGCTACATGTCATGTCGACACTCCATCTCATACACTATGCTCTTCTTCTGGCACCCGCATGCTGAAAATCCAACGGTACAAACGCAAGACTCGTGACTTTTGCACCTTCTCTTGCTTTGGACCCCACATTTGCAGTTCACTCCCACAAGACGTTAGACACTGTTTATCCCTGTCATCTTTTAAAGCCAAACTGAACACTTTTGTCTTCTCACATTATTTTCATCCCAGCTAATATCAGTACCCAGTTTCTGCTGCAGTCATTGTGTGTGTGTGTGTTTGTTTTTCCATATGAAGCTTTGTGTAAATGGTTTTGGTGCGACTGTGCTTTACATGTGTATAGAATATCATATTTAGGTTAATGTGTATCATGTGAGCACTCAGGGCGTTGATGGGCGCATGATAAATGTACATTATTAATATTATTATTATGTGCATGTGTGATTGTTACACACCTGTAAGAGTTTGCTGTGTGTGATTGTTACACACCTGTAAGAGGTTGCTGTGTGATTGTTACACACCTGTAAGAGGTTGCTGTGTGTGATTGTTACACACCTGTAAGAGGTTGCTGTGTGATTGTTACACACCTGTAAGAGGTTGCTGTGTGTGGTTGTTACACACCTGTAAGAGGTTGCTGTGTGTGATTGTTACACACCTGTAAGAAGTATGTAAATGCCATGACCAGTCTTGTTGTCAGTGATTACATCAGACTTGATGTGATGTGTACATTATAAATGCAAGTGATTGTTATGACAATTAGGACTGGTCAGTGCTGTGATGTGACTCAATGCCTTGTTCTCAGCTGTAGCCACGCTGCTCATTGTTCTGTTGCTGTTACTTGTTCACCGTGCGTATGGTTGTGAACCGGCCTAGTGGATATGATAGAGGGCGATTAATTGTTCATAGTGGATATGATAGAGAGCGATTAGTTGTTCATAGTGGATATGATAGAGAGCTATTAGTTGTTCATAGTGGATATGATAGCTATTAGTTGTTCATAGTGGATATGATAGAGAGCGATTAGTTGTTCATAGTGGATATGATAGAGGGCGATTAGTTGTTCATAGTGGATATGATAGAGAGCTATTAGTTGTTCATAGTGGATATGATAGAGGGCGATTAGTTGTTCATAGTGGATATGATAGAGAGCTATTAGTTGTTCACTGTAATATGGTTGTGAACCATGCTAGTGGATATGACAGAAGAAGCAGAAAGGACCCTGGACGTGGCAGGGGCAGGAATGTGCGGTTGAGTGCTGTGGGAGAAGTGTCTCACAAGCCAGCAGGGATGGTGAGACCAAAACCTCCATGCCTGTGTGTGCAAGTGCAAAACTGTGCTAACGAGCTGTTGCTTTGTGGGTTGCAGGCAGAAATTGTGCCAGGGCAGTGCGGCAACTCGGTGGTGATGGACACGCAGTATGTGGGTCTGACTGATGCTGTGCAGAGAGAGGTGCTGGTCAAGGTGGGTGGACAGCGTGGTGATGGTTGTGTGAAGTGGTCTGTAGACCAGCATCCCCCTCGGCTCTCTTGTAGACCTGCATCCCCCTCGGCTCTCTACTGCTGCCTCCTCTGTTGATTGTAACATCTCTAGTGCATGGAGAGATCAAATTCTGTGGCCGCACAACTGACAAGGCTAGCAGGTTGGTTATGAACATGTCTGCAGTAATTACTTGCACGCGCCATCTCATGATAGTCGGAAAGTGAGCCAGCACACACACATTTACACATTTGCTTGCGCATAGAATAATTCTACTTTTTCATGGGCAGTCATAATGGTGCCCATGTCAAATGCTAATTGTCACACCTTTAAGTTAATCTTAGGTAACACATACATACTTGCACGCATGCACACGCACACACACATGCACGCACATGCATACATATACGCAGGACGCATCCACACACACTCATGCACATGCTCAAACAAATGGAAAAGTTGAACCATGTTAATCGTGGATGAGCAGAACAGACCTTTTCTAACCAGCCTGATGTTGCTGGAGTTGGTTTTTATGTGTCTTGTTGCTGATGTTGGTTTTGTGTGGTGTGTAATGTTGCTAATGTTGGTTTTGTGTGGTGTGTAATGTTGCTGATGTTGGTTTTGTGTGGTGTGTAATGTTGCTGATGTTGGTTTTGTGTGGTGTGTAATGTAACTGATGTTGGTTTTGTGTGGTTTGTAATGTAACTGATGTTGGTTTTGTGTGGCATGTGACGTTGCAGGCCGAGGGTGTGACACAGAGGTACAGCCACAGTCTCTACATCTGTCCATCAGGTCAGTCTGTACATCTGTCCATCAGGTCAGTCTTTAATCTGTGCATCAGGTCAGTCTTTACATCTGTACATCAGGTCAGTCTGTACATCTGTCCATCAGGTCAGTCTGTACATCTGTGCATCAGGTCAGTCTGTACACATGTCCATCAGGTCAGTCTACATCTGTGTATTAGGTCAGTCTACGTCTGTCCATAAGGTCAGCCTCTACATCTGTCAATAAGGTCAGCCTCAATATCTGTCCGTCAGGCCAGTCTGCTCAGTGGGCTGCTGCACTTCATCTTCATGATTGTCGTGTGGGGTCACCTGGAAATCTCCCACCTGGATAGTGATATTAGTTTATAGAGAAAAGTCAGTTTCAGGGTAAAAATGTGTCTGCTTATTGATAAGTGGTTTGTGTGGTGTATGTGTATAGTGTGTGTGTGTGTGTGTGTGAGGAGGGTTCTGTTGGCCATGTTTGTAAGATGAGAAAAATAAAATGGAATGTGTGTTTTTGTTTTTGTCCAAAAGAGGAAATATACAGAAAGGACTTTGAACTGCCTCTGCCCTTGGACATTGTGCCGGACTCTGCTCGTGGCTATGTCACGGTGATTGGTGAGTGACTTTCTCCTGGTGAACATTTTGTTTCCCTGTCAGCAGCATCTCAAGCAAGCAGGCTGCTGTGTTTGCATTTTGTGCCTTTCAGCAGTTCTAGTGCCAGTGTTCCCCAAAGGGAGACCTCCCAGGGCTGTCACTGGATTCCCCTTTCAGCAGTTCTATTGCCAGTGTTCCCCAAAGGGAGACCTCCCAGGGCTGTCACTGGATTCCCCTTTCAGCAGTTCTATTGCCAGTGTTCCCCAAAGGGAGACCTCCCAGGGCTGTCACTGGATTCCCCTTTCAGCAGTTCTATTGCCAGTGTTCCCCAAAGGGAGACCTCCCAGGGCTGTCACTGGATTCCCCATTCAGCAGTTCTGTTGCCAGTGTTCCCCAAAGGGAGACCTCCCAGGGCTGTCACTGGATTCCCCTTTCAGCAGTTATATTGCCAGTGTTCCCCAAAGGGAGACCTCCCAGGGCTGTCACTGGATTCCCCTTTCCTATCCTCTCTTGTCCTTCTGCCTAGCCTCCTGTCTGGTAATTGTTTTGCTAATGGTCCATTCTCCTGATGTTTTTCCAGGAAATTCACAAGCATTTTTTCGTTAGGAGTTAGGCTTTTTGGTGTGGCTCTTGTTGGGCAGCTGGGAGATGCTGGCAGGTGGTGGATGTGCAGCTTGTTGGACAGCTGGGAGATGCTGGCAGGTGGTGGATGTGCAGCTTGTTGGACAGCTGGGAGATGCTGGCAGGTGGTGGATGTGCAGCTTGTTGGGCAGCTGGGAGATGCTGGCAGGTGGTGGATGTGCAGCTTGTTGGGCAGCTGGGAGATGCTGGCAGGTGGTGGATGTGCAGCTTGTTGGGCAGCTGGGAGATGCTGGCAGGTGGTGGATGTGCAGCTTGTTGGGCAGCTGGGAGATGCTGGCAGGTGGTGGATGTGCAGCTTGTTGGGCAGCTGGGAGATGCTGGCAGGTGGTGGATGTGCAGCTTGTTGGGCAGCTGGGAGATGCTGGCAGGTGGTGGATGTGCAGCTTGTTGGGCAGCTGGGAGATGCTGGCAGGTGGTGGATGTGCAGCTTGTTGGGCAGCTGGGAGATGCTGGCAGGTGGTGGATGTGCAGCTTGTTGGGCAGCTGGGAGATGCTGGCAGGTGGTGGATGTGCAGCTTGTTGGGCAGCTGGGAGATGCTGGCAGGTGGTGGATGTGCAGCTTGTTGGACAGCTGGGAGATGCTGGCAGGTGGTGGATGTGCAGCTTGTTATAGTAACACAGGTTATCATTCAGACCCATGTCATCAGAAACAATGCGGCTGTTTGAAAGGTGACATCATGTGGCGTGTGTTACCAGATGTGGCCAGACTGTTCATACCTGCCACACCTGAAACAAATCTGTGCCTAATTTTCAGGGTGTTTTTGCAGCCAAAGTCGGAGGATGTGTAATCTGATGTGGATGGGTTGTTGTTCACAGCCACCACACTAAAACCAATACTGTTGTTAAAACTCTTTGGATTTTGCAGGTAACATCTCAAGCCATGTATAATCAGATCTGGACAGATTATTATTAAGAGAAAAACAGCAGTGTTCAAGTCTAAGGGTGTTTGCGGATTACATCTGGAGATGTGTAAGAGGTCTTGGGAGGTTATTGCTAAGAGAAAATCAACACAGTGTCCAACTCTGAGGACGTTTGCAGGTGACATTTTGGGCCCAGCGTTGTCCAACCTGGACACCCTGGTTCGC
This sequence comes from Alviniconcha strummeri, assembly GCA_963584105.1. Classification (NCBI taxonomy): domain Eukaryota; kingdom Metazoa; phylum Mollusca; class Gastropoda; family Provannidae; genus Alviniconcha; species Alviniconcha strummeri. The sequence continues at coordinate 20,342,307 of OY757550.1, read as the reverse complement.
ATGCCAACGGGGTGTGGAGAGCAGAACATGGTGGGCTTCACTCCAAACATCTACGTGCTTCAGTACCTGACGGCCACCTCCCGCCTCACGGAGGCCATTCAGGACAAGGCCACCCACCACATGGAAATTGGCAAGTTGCAGCCAAACAGTTCTGTTTGTAGAGACAGTTGGTCAGCTGTTCTTACTTTTGTTTAGGGCAGTGTTACTGTTACCTTTGTTTAGGGCAATGTTACTGTTACCTTTGTTTAGGGCAGTGTTACTGTTACCTTTACTTAGGGCAGTGTTACTGTTACCTTTGTTTAGGGCAGTGTTACTGTTACCTTTACTTAGGGCAGTGTTACTGTTACCTTTGGTAGGGCAGTGTTGCTGTTACCTTTGTTTAGGGCAGTGTTACTGTTCCTTTATTTAGGGCAGTGTTACTGTTACCTTTGTTTAGGGATATGATTCTGAGTTTCAAGAGAAAATAATAAAGTAAGTGAATGCTAGCCAGGGTTGAAATGATGCATCAGTAGTTCCTGGTCGGTCTGTCGTGTCTTTTTGTTGTGGATGGTTTAATTCAGCAGGTAGATGCTGTTCTTCCCAACCAGTCAACTGTGACAGTCATCGTGGGTGAAGCATTGTTTCTTGATGTAATCACAGGGATAAACCTGTGCCGAAGACAAACCCTCACTCAGCCTTTTCGTTGGAGAAATATTTGCCTGCTTTGTAACTTTTGTGTTAATTTAATGCACATTATTTAGTTCTGTATCATTGCTCTACAGGCTACCAGAGAGAGCTCAAGTACCGCCACTCTGATGGTTCGTTCAGCGCATTTGGTGAAAAGGGAGACACACCAGGCAGCACTTGGTTGACGGCCTTTGTGGTGAAGTCATTCGCACAAGCACGCCCCTACATCTACATTGACGAAGAAGACCTACATCTTAGCGTGAAGTACCTGAAGACTGTGCAGAACCCTGAGGAGGGGCCACTGGTTGGCTGCTTCTTTGAGAGGTGGGTAAGACCTTGACCATGAGGGCTGGTAGTTGGTCGTTTCTTTGAGAGGTGGGTAAGACCCTGACCATGAGGACTGGCAGTTGGTCGTTTCTTTGAGAGGTGGGTTAGACTCTGACCATGAGGACTGGCAGTTGGTCGTTTGTCTGAGAGGTGGGAAAGACCCTGACCATGAGGACTGGCAGTTGGTCATTTCTTTGAGAGGTGGGTAAGACCCTGACAATGAGGACTGGCAGTTGGTCGTTTGTCTGAGAGGTGGGTAAGACCCTGACCATGAGGGCTGGTAGTTGGTCGTTTGTCTGAGAGGTGGGTAGGACAAGAGCCAATGGTTTGCTGTTTCTTTGAGAGATTGGTGATAACCCGGATGAAGGGAGGCTGGCTTTGAGAGGTCAGAAGAACTCTTGAAGAGGTGGCCAGTTGGCTGTTTTTTGAGTTTGGTAGAGCCCTTGGTAGGGGCATCCTCAGTGGTCACTGACAACTGCACTGCCTGCATTATTACATCTGCTGGATGTTTCTTTTTGTGTGATCTTTACCTCGGAACTCTGCATCAAAGTACCTTGAGCTTAGCATTAAGACAAGAGGCTGTATTTGTGATGATTACTACACACAGAATATACTGTTGTTTATGGCTGTGCAGCAGTACTAACTCTAACTTTGGGGATGTGGTGAGACTATAAGATGCCAGTAATGGCAGTGTCAGCAGCCTCTGCTAGGGGCATTTGGTATGATTGTGTAGCGTCAGGTGTACAGACCCATTACCTACACTGTATATTCTTTGTGCGGCAGTCAGCTGTACAGACCCATGACCAACACAGTTCATTCTTTGTGCGGCAGTCAGCTGTACAGACCCATGACCAACACAGTTCATTCTTTGTGCGGTAGTCAGCTGTACAGACCCATGACCAACACAGTTCATTCTTTGTGCGGCAGTCAGCTGTACAGACCCATGACCAACACAGTTCATTCTTTGTGCGGCAGTCAGCTGTACAGACCCATGACCAACACAGTTCATTATTTGTGCGGCAGTCAGCTGTACAGACCCATGACCAACACAGTTCATTCTTTGTGCGGCAGTCAGCTGTACAGACCCATGACCAACACAGTTCATTCTTTGTGCGGCAGTCAGCTGTACAGACCCATGACCAACACAGTTCATTATTTGTGCGGCAGTCAGCTGTACAGACCCATGACCAACACAGTTCATTATTTGTGCAGGGGTAAGGTGTTCAGCTCCTACATGCAGGGAGGCCTTGGAAAGAATGCCAATGAAGCCGCCTTGTCTGCCTACGTGCTGATCGCTCTTTTGGAGGCTGGACTTAGCACAGAGGTAGGCACACTCTCACCCCCACCCCCACCACAGAGAGAGAGAGTCAAGTAAGATCTTACGTCAGAAGTCAGAATGGTCCGATGAAGTGGACCTACAGAGTGTGGCTGAAGGTAGGCAGACTGTTCCCTGAAATGGCACTGATAATCTAGCATGGCTTTCACAGAAAGCAAAGAAATATACTTGACTTGCTCAGAAGCGTTTCCATGAATTGGGTGATAAGGTGTGGCACTGTTTCCTGCCTCATGACCTTCACCTTCTGTTGCCATGGACGTGTTATCTCATTGTTTTTCTCCTTTTCCCCTTCAGGACAGCGTGGCAGTCAACGCTATTGAATGCATCAACCGTGAGCTGGACGTGAACCCAGATGTTGACCTGTACACGCTGTCACTGGTGGCTTACGCCAACACGCTGTACGACCCCACCAGCCCCATCACCACCACCATCATGAACAGGCTTAACCGCAATGCCACCTTGGATGGTAGGCAGCATGGCATGTCGCAGAAGATTGCTAGTTGGTTGGAACAGATGACGTTGACTTAAGTTCCATGATGGTAGCAATAGTCTGGATGCAAAAAGAACTGATGGAAAGACAATGTTATATAATTACAATTCTGATGTTTTTAATTTTTCATGTTATTATTGTAACATGCTCCAAATCGGTGGTCTGTGTTTTTTGGGGGTGTTTTTACGGAAATGTTGCACAACTTTGTAATTAAAAAATGCTTGTATATACACCCCCCCCCCCCCCCCCCCCCCGCCCCCTCACAAACATGCATGCATACATGTGCCTAGCATGTGCGTGCACACACACACACGTGTGCATGCATATACACACACACATGCATGCACACACACACACCAGTGCACACACACACCAGCTACAACACAAACCCAGTCTTTCCCTACCTTCGATCCTTCAGCAGATGAGTAAAGCTGGGCCTGGTTTCACACAGCTTGCTGTCTGTGTCTCAGGTGACGTCAAACACTGGAAGAGGCGTGGTGAGCAGCCCAAACCTGTCAACTCCTGGTACTACTACTCTGCCCCGTCAGCAGAGGTGGAAATGACCTCCTATGCTTTGCTAGCCACACTGGAATACTACAGAGAGGATGCAGTCAGCAGGGCTCAGCCCATAGCCTTCTGGCTGTCCAATCAGCAGAGTGCTTTTGGTGGATTCTCTTCGACCCAGGTAGTCTCTTTGTGACAAAATGATTAAACTTGATTTGTCTCTTTTCATCTTTAGGATACAGTTCTAGAACTGGGTGTCCTGTGAAAGTTAATTTATTGCTTTGGCCAGTGAGCTGTTGCTGTGCTCTTTTGCATTCTCTTTCAGGATACAGTCCTCATGGACTGACATCAGAGTTTGTGGCACAAGCCCTCTCTGCTGTCAGTGTCACCCTGCTGTTTTGTGTCATGTTAAAGGATGTCTTCCTGGGACCAAGTACCATGTCTGAGTTGGTGGCACCAAGTTCCTCTGCTGTTACCCTGATGTTTTGTGTGACAGGATACAGTGCCAGGACTGAATGTGCTGTCTGAGTTGGTGCACCAACCTCCTCTGCTGTTACCCTGATGTTTTGTGTGACAGGATACAGTGCCAGGACTGAATGTGCTGTCTGAGTTGGTGCACCAACCTCCTCTGCTGTTACCCTGATGTTTTGTGTGACAGGATACAGTGCCAGGACTGAATGTGCTGTCTGAGTTGGTGCACCAACCTCCTCTGCTGTTACCCTGATGTTTTGTGTGACAGGATATAGTGCCAGGACTGAATGTGCTGTCTGAGTTGGTGCACCAACTTCCTCTGCTGTCACCCTGATGTTTTGTATTGTGTGACAGGATACAGTGCTGGGACTGAACACCCTGTCAGAGTTGGTGAACCAACTTCCTCTTCTGTCACCTCTGCTGTCACCCTGATGTTCTGTGTTGTGTGACAGGATACAGTGCTGGGACTAAACGCCCTGTCCGAGTTTGCGGCACTGGCTTACTCAGATGAGCCCACAGACCTGCAGGTGATGCTAGGAGTCTCGGGCAAGAGTGGGTCCCAGATGACCTTCCTGGTCACCAATGACAACAGCCTAGAGCTGCAGCGACATGCCTTTGACGTGACAACCGAGGGCGCCTCCATGTTTGTGTCGGCTACCGGTACTGGCTGTGCTCTGGTCCAGGTATGTGACTGAGCTGTGTGTCTGTGGAGGGAACAAAGGGGTTGTAATCACTGTCATTGCACTGTGTGTCTGTGGAGGGAATGAAGGGGTTGTAATCACTGTCATTGCACTGTGTCTGTGGAGGGAACAAAGGGGTTGTAATCACTGTCATTGCACTGTCTGTGGGAGGAACAAAAGGGTTGTAATCACTGTCATTGCACTGTGTGTCTGTGGAGGGAACAAAGGGGTTGTAATAACTGTCATTGCACTGTGTGTCTGTAGAGGGAACAAAGGGGTTGTAATCACTGTCATTGCACTGTGTGTCTGTGGAGGGAACAAAGGGGTTGTAATCATTGTGATTGCACTGTGTGTCTGTGGAGGGAACAAAGGGGTTGTAATCACTGTGATTGCACTGTCTGTGGGGGGAACAAAGGGGTTGTAATCACTGTGATTGCACTGTGTAGAGGGAACAAAGAGATTTTAAACACATTTTGGCATCAAGACTGATCCCAGATGAACTGATAGCTGACAAAACAGTTAATGGCTGACTGAACAGTTGTTTGAGAGAGACGGGGGTGGTGGTGGGAGGAATGAGAGAGGGACATTGTGGGAGGGGGGAGAAGAATGAGAGGAGGCAGGAGAGTGTGAGTGTGAGAGGAGAGAGAGACAACATGAGATGGGGGAGGGAGAGAGACAACATGAGAGGGGGGAGGGAGAGAGACAACATGAGAGGGGGAAGGGAGAGAGACAACATGAGATGGGGGAAGGAGAGAGACAACATGAGGGGGGAGGGAGAGAGACAACATGAGAGGGGGAGGGAGAGAGACAACATGAGATGGGGGAGGGAGAGAGACAACATGAGAGGGGGGAGGGAGAGAGAACATGAGAGGAGAGAGAGAGAGAGCATGAGAGGGGGAAGGGAGAAAGAACATGAGAGGGGGAAGGGAGAGAGAGAGAGAGAGACAATATGAGAGGAGGGAGGAAGAGAGAGACAACATGAGAGGGGCAAGGGAGGGAGGGAGGGAGAGACCACATGAGTGGGGGGGGAGAATTTGAGAGGGGGGATGGAGAGAGAACATGAGAGGGGGATGGGAGGGAGAGAGAGACAACATGAGAGGGGAGAGAGAACATGAGAGGGGGAAGGGAGGGAGAGAGAGAACATGAGAGGGGAGGGAGAGAGAACATGAGAGGGGGAGGGGAGGGAGAGAGAACATGAGAGGGGGAAGGGAGGGAGAGAGAGAACATGAGAGGGGGAGGGGAGGGAGAGAGAACATGAGAGGGGGAAGGGAGGGAGAGAGAGAACATGAGAGGGGGAGGGGAGGGAGAGAGAACATGAGAGGGGGAAGGGAGGGAGAGAGAGAACATGAGAGGGGGAGGGGAGGGAGAGAGAACATAAGAGGGGGAAGGGAGGGAGAGAGAACATGAGAGGGGGAAGGGAGGGAGAGAGAGAACATGAGAGGGGGAAGGGAGGGAGAGAGAGAACATGGGAGGGGAGGGAGAGAGAACATGAGGGGGAAGGGAGGGAGAGAGAGAACATGAGAGGGATGAGGTAGAGACAGCATGGTGACGATAATGTGTTGTGTATTGGCAGGCCAACGTGTACTACAACAAGATGCCCAACAAACTGGGAATTGATGACCCCAAGTTCAAGCTGCGTGTTGACCCCAGACTGTACCAGCATGACAGAAACCGATGTGACCGTCGCACCATATATGTCACTTTTGGGTAACACTCTGCTGCTTATCTTGCATTCTTTTTCTTCCAGGCATCTTACTTTGTTTCTTTTCTGTGGTGGGAGATGGGGGAAGATCGTGTTCCATTTATTTGTCATTAATTGGTGTTTGTGAGTGATGTGCATTTGGCACTTTGCTAATATAACTGAGCCTGTGGTATTTGATCCTAAAAGCTATTTACTTTAGAACATGTTTGATGGTACTGTTGCTAATATGTTTCAATCTGTGATATTTGCTGCCGCAAGGTACTTACTTTAGAACACGTTTGACTGTACTGTTGCTAAGATATTTCAGTCTGTGATATTTGATGTCACATGGTACATACTTTAGAACATATTTGACGGCACTGTTGCTAAGATATTGCAGTCTGTGAGCGGGTGTAGCTCAGTGGTTAGAGTGCCAGACTTGTGATCAAAAGGTCGTGGGTTTGAGTCCCGCTGGAGTGGCCAGAGAATGTTCTTCTCCAGGGTCTGTTTTCTGTACTGACCCTTATTTCGGTGTCCATTCCACCCCTGTGTTACTGCAGCAGCATGTATAGGATCCTGGTCATTCTGCCAAAAGTGCAGGTGGCAGGTTACAGCTAAACACACATGTTTGGCTTAATTAAAATGAAGTGACACTATAAACTGGTGCATGGTTGTATGGTGTCACAGAACATGCACCAAATGGCAGCAGTTTCACGTGGCACCAACCACATAACGACCAATAATAGCACTCTCAGTACACACCACTTTTGTGGCAGTGAGTCTGCTTGAGAGCAGAAAATAGCTATGTGAAAGTAATCAATAATGGTAATAATGTGATATAAATATTTGATGCTACAGATCGGTTTGATGTTAGAGCATTTTACAGCATTCATTGGAAATTTTATAGAAAAGTGTCTGTTTAACAAAATCCTTGCCTGTAAAAAGAAATGAACATTGTTCATGCATTGTAATTAAGAGTAATGTATGTATTCAGACTTGGTTGTTGTCAGCTGTTTGGACCATTTATATTTCTTCATGTGTCATGCATATCATAAGATTTGCTTAATTTCTGGAGTCTTGCAGGTCAGTTTAAGAAGAGTTGTGCGACAAGCAGCATATGTTGTTGTTTTCCTTCTCCAAAACAGGGAAGACTGGTCACCTTTTGGTCTGGCGAGAGACAGGTTTTGTCCAAAACAGGGAAGACTGGTCACCTTTTGGTCTGGCGAGAGACAGGTTTTGTCCAAAACAGGGAAGACTGGTCACCTTTTGGTCTGACGAGAGACAGGTTTTGTCCAAAACAGGGAAGACTGGTCACCTTTTGGTCTGGCGAGAGACAGGTTTTGTCCAAAACAGGGAAGACTGGTCACCTTTTGGTCTGACGAGAGACAGGTTTTGTCCAAAACAGGGAAGACTGGTCACCTTTTGGTCTGACGAGAGACAGGTTTTGTCCAAAACAGGGAAGACTGGTCACCTTTTGGTCTGGCGAGAGACAGGTTTTGTCCAAAACAGGGAAGACTGGTCACCTTTTGGTCTGGCGAGAGACAGGTTTTGTCCAAAACAGGGAAGACTGGTCACCTTTTGGTCTGACGAGAGACAGGTTTTGTCCAAAACAGGGAAGACTGGTCACCTTTTGGTCTGGCGAGAGACAGGTTTTGTGCAAAACAGGGAAGACTGGTCACCTTTTGGTCTGACGAGAGACAGGTTTTGTCCAAAACAGGGAAGACTGGTCACCTTTTGGTCTGACGAGAGACAGGTTTTGTCCAAAACTAAAAAGGAAGACAGATGACTATTTTGTCTGATGAATGGCAGGTTTTGTCCAGAACAAAAAGGGAAGACAGGTGCCCATTGGTGTCTGTGGTTTCAACTGGTGGTGTGTGTGGTTTCAGTCAGAGTGACACAGGACAGTTCAGCACGGGCATGACGATGCTGACCGTGCGAATGGTGACAGGCTGGTCTGTTATACCTGAAGCACTCAGAGAGGTGAGGTGTGGAAGGGGGGGTGGGGGGGTGGATGTGTGTGTGTGGGGGGGGGGGGGGCATTAAAAAAGATGACAGACTGGTCCATCATCCTCAAAGCGCTGAAAGAAGTGAGCCTGTGTTAAGGTGGATGGGTGGGGCCACAGCCTGTGTTAAGGTGGATGGGTGGGGCCACAGCCTGTGTTAAGGTGGATGGGTGGGGCCACAGCCTGTGTTAAGGTGGATGGGTGGGGCCACAGCCTGTGTTAAGGTGGATGGGTGGGGCCACAGCCTGTGTTAAGGTGGATGGGTGGGGGCCACAGCCTGTGTTAAGGTGGATGGGTGGGGGCCACAGCCTGTGTTAAGGTGGATGGGTGGGGGCCACAGCCTGTGTTAAGGTGGATGGGCCTACAGCCTGTGTTAAGGTGGATGGGTGGGGCCACAGCCTGTGTTAAGGTGGATGGGTGGGGGCCACAGCCTGTGTTAAGGTGGATGGGCCTACAGCCTGTGTTAAGGTGGATGGGCCTACAGCCTGTGTTAAGGTGGATGGGTGGGGACCACAGCTTGTGTTAAGGTGGATGGGTGGGGCCACAGCTTGTGTTAAGGTGGATGGGCCTACAGCCTGTGTTAAGGTGGATGGGTGGGGGCCACAGCTTGTGTTAAGGTGGATGGGCCTACAGCCTGTGTTAAGGTGGATGGGTGGGGGCCACAGCTTGTGTTAAGGTGGATGGGTGGGGCCACAGCCTGTGTTAAGGTGGATGGGTGGGGGCCACAGCTGCTGTGTCCAATGTGACCGTCTGTAGAGACGGGGGACAAGGTGCCACTGTGACAAGGTGGCAGTGGTGTCACAGCCCAATGGTATGTGGTCCATTAAGGTGGATGAGGGCCACAGCCTGTGTTGAGGTGCATGAGGGCCACAGCCTGTGTTAAGGTGGATGGGTGGGGGCCACAGCCTGTGTTAAGGTGGATGAGGGCCACAGCCTGTGTTGAGGTGCATGAGGGCCACAGCCTGTGTTAATGTGGATGGGTGGGGGCCACAGCCTGTGTTAAGGTGGATGAGGGCCACAGCCTGTGTTAAAGGCCACAGCCTGTGTTAAGGTGGATGGGTGGGGGCCACAGCCTGTGTTAAGGTGGATGTGGGGTCATCACTGTGTGCATGTGGTTGCCATAGGATGGTAAACAGTGGATGATGCATTAGTGCAGGTGTGCCAAGCTTTTAACTAATATTCCCTGTGTTGGCTCTCCATGTTCTGAAGCTCACTGTGGATAAAAACCTTTATGACTGTTGCATGTGAGTCATATATGTAGCTGGTAAATAGCATAAAAGGAATTTTCACTTTTTATTGGTAACTTTCTGTTTATTTTTGCAATTCAAAACCAGGCCATGTGTGTTTCAGCTGAAGAGTCGGTTTCCCATGCTGGGCATTGAGCGACAAGAGATGGATGTAGAGGAGGGGGTCATCAACTTCTACCTGGACCAGGTATATAATTACACCTGGTGCTGGCTGTTGAATGACATCAGGGGATATTGAGGAAGGTGTCATTAATGTCTACTTGGAGCAGGGATGCAATCACACCTGATGTTGGGTATTAAGCAACATGGTAGTCAATGCACCTAAAGCTGTAGGCTGGCCTACTTCTCAAGGCCAGGGACCATGGTCCCAGAATGGTAGTCATGGACAGGGACCATGGTCCCAGAATGGTAGTCATGGACAGGGACCATGGTCCCAGAATGGTAGTCATGGATAGAGACCATGGTCCCAGAATGGTAGTCATGGACAGGGACCATGGTCCCAGAATGGTAGTCATGGATAGAGACCATGGTCCCAGAATGGTAGTCATGGACAGGGACCATGGTCCCAGAATGGTAGTCATGGACAGGGACCATGGTCCCAGAATGGTAGTCATGGACAGGGACCATGGTCCCAGAATGGTAGTCATGGACAGGGACCATGGTCCCAGAATGGTAGTCATGGACAGAGACCATGGTCCCAGAATGGTAGTCATGGACAGAGACCATGGTCCCAAAATGGTAGTCATGGATAGAGACCATGGTCCCATAATGGTAGTCATGGATAGAGACCATGGTCCCAGAATGGTAGTCAAGGACAGACCATGGTCCCATAATGGTAGTCAAGGACAGACCATGGTCCCAGAATGGTAGTCATGGACAGAGACCATGGCCCTAGAATGGTAGTCCAGGCCCAACCTCAGGCCTAAACAACCTACATGTAGGCTAGCAATTTCACTGGTGGTGTCATGCTCTGGTGTGTGTGTGTGTGTGGGGGGGGGTCCATACACTGCTGGGGGTGGTATGCACAGGGGGGGGGTCACCACTGGTGGCAGTGGTGTCATCTGCTGGTGGTGGTGGTATCATGCACTGGTGTCATCAACTGGTGGCAGTGGTGTCATCAACTGGTGGCAGTGGTGTCATGCACTGGTGGTGTCATGCACTGGTGGTGCTGGTGTCATGCACTGGTGGCAGTGGTGTCATGCACTGGTGGTGGTGGTGTCATGTAATGGTGGTGGTGGTGTCATGCACTGGTGGCAGTGGTGTCATCCACTGGTGGTGGTGGTGTCACGCACTGGTAACAGTGGTGTCTTGCACTGATGGGGAGGGGGGGGGAGTGTTGTGGACTGGTGGTTGTGGTGTGTGTCATCCACTGTCTGATGACTGACATGTTTGATGTTGTCTGATCACTGATATCACTCTTTGGTGAATGAAACACTGCTGGCGGCAAAGAAAATTTTAAAGTATCTGTAGCCATGAAAGACTGAGGGTTTGGTGAATGAAACACTGCTGACGGCAAAGAAAATTTTAAAGTATCTGTAGCCATGAAAGACTGAGGGTTTGGTGAATGAAACACTGCTGACGGCAAAGGAAATTTTAAAGTATCTGTAGCCATGAAAGACTGAGGGTTTGGTGAATGAAACACTGCTGACGGCAAAGGAAATTTTAAAGAATCTGTAGCCATGAAAGACTGAGGGTTTGGATCTGGCTCACAGTCACTGTTAAGTTTGTTTGACTTGTGAATTGTATGAGCATTGTAATTTTATTTTTTATTTTTTGTAGCTGGACACCAGAATTCGGCGGCTTGCACTGGATGTGGAACAAGATAAAGATCTGAGGGTCACATCCCCCAAGGATGCAGAGGTTCAAATCTACCAGTACTACGAGAAAGGTGAGTCTTTCAGCTGGCCAGGAATCCACCTGCTCGACACAAACTGGAAGCACTTGTTTGCATGTGTTGCTATGCATAGTGATGCCTTTGTTAACAGGAAATGCCTGTCTTGCTACAAACAGCGATGCCTTAATGTTAACGTAAAATGCCCATCTTGCTACAAATGGTGATGCTTTTGTCAGTGTGAAATGCGCATCTGGCTATGAACAGCGATGCCTTTGTCAATGTGAAATGCCCATCTAGCTACAAACAGTGATGGGATTGGGCAGCTGAGCAACACAGCGGAGCAACACTGGGGGAAGTCGGCATGGAAGTGACTGGTTTGAAGCGCTGCATTAAGCTTTGCTAGCAGGACGTATGCACATCTCATTTGACTGACTGTCGCTGTGGCTACCATTTGACTGGTGTAATGTCATTGTTGAGACAATTTTGTCCATGTGACTGTCATTCTGGAGATTGTTTTTCCTGTGTGACTAACATTATGGAGACAGTTTTACTGGTGTGAATCATTATGGAGACTGCTTTACTGATGTGACTGTCATTACGGAGATGGAGACCATTTCACTGATGTAACAGTCATTATGGAGATCGTATTACTGGTTACACTGGCAACACCCCAGTAAAATGGTCTCCACAATGACAGTCATACCAGTAGATTGGTCTCCATCTCTAGCACATTGACAGACACTGTCATGACACTGTCATTGTGGAGACCATTTTACTGGTGTGATGGTCATGTGGAGGTTACTTATTATTGGTGGGAGCTACCACAAGTATTTTTGTTGCGACAAAAGTTTTGTCATGACAAAAGTATGCTTGCTGCAACAAAATATTTGTCATGACAAAATTATGTTTGTTGTGACAAAAACTTTGGTCATGACAAAATTATGTCTGTCATGACAAAACATGTCTTTTGTTGCAACAAATGTATGCTTGTCATGACAAACTTTTTTATGACAAATATTTGTCACGACAATGATATTTTTGTTGTGATACTTTTGTCACGACAAAACATGTTTTTTCTCACAACAAAAGTATGCTTGTTGTGACAAAACTTTTGCAGACCATGTCTTTGTCATTGACATTGTGGAGATTGTTTTCCTAATGAGATTGTCATAATTGAGATTTGTTTTCCTAATGAGACTGTTATAGTTGAGAGTGATTTACTGGAGTGATCATCATTGTGGAGGTTGATACACTGGTATGATTGTCATTGTGGAGATTAATATTTTGATGTGACTGTGTGAAAACCGTTTTCCTGGTCTGACTGCTGTGCCAGCACTGCAAAGTGTGACCAGTAAACAAAACATAGCATTTCATGACTTAAACGAGTGATTTGTTTCATAAAATTGATGTGCAGTATTCTACTTTGTGTCGTAAACTGTTGATGATGGTCAGGTTTGGTATTATTGTACAACTCCACATGTTCATACTCATCATTGTGATAATGATGGGTCATTTTCAGACGTGACAGTCATCAGGTCTTACAAGATCAGGACAACGTGTGGTACAAAAGAAGAGCTGCCCTATGACACAACTGGTGTCGTCGATGATTCCATCATTATGCAGAGGAGACTACGTAAGAGAGTTGGTGGGGCGGTGGGGGTTGTATGGGCAGAAACTAACGGCTGGAGAACGGAAGGACAAGGGGCGGGTGGTGTATGGGCAGAAACTAACGGCTGGAGAATGGAATGACAAGGGGCTGGTGGTGTATGGGGAGAAACTAACGGCTGGAGAACGGAAGGACAAGGGGCGGGTGGTGTATGGGCAGAAACACTAACGGCTGGAGAGTGGAAGGACAAGGGGCGGGTGGTGTATGGGGAGAAACTAACGGCTGGAGAACGGAAGGACAAGGGGCGGGTGGTGTATGGGCAGAAACACTAACGGCTGGAGAGTGGAAGGACAAGGGGCTGGTGGTGTATGGGGAGAAACTAACGGCTGGAGAACGGAAGGACAAGGGGCTGGTGGTGTATGGGGAGAAACTAACGGCTGGAGAACGGAAGGACAATGGGCGGGTGGTGTATGGGCAGAAACACTAACGGCTGGAGAGTGGAAGGACAAGGGGCTGGTGGTGTATGGGGAGAAACTAACGGCTGGAGAACGGAAGGACAAGGGGCGGGTGGTGTATGGGGAGAAACTAACGGCTGGAGAACGGAAGGACAAGGGGCTGGTGGTGTATGGGGAGAAACTAACGGCTGGAGAACGGAAGGACAAGGGGCGGGTGGTGTATGGGGAGAAACTAACGGCTGGAGAACGGAAGGACAAGGGGCTGGTGGTGTATGGGGAGAAACTAACGGCTGGAGAACGGAAGGACAAGGGGCGGGTGGTGTATGGGCAGAAACACTAACGGCTGGAGAGTGGAAGGACAAGGGGCGGGTGGTGTATGGGGAGAAACTAACGGCTGGAGAACGGAAGGACAAGGGGCGGGTGGTGTATGGGGAGAAACACTAACGGCTGGAGAGTGGAAGGACAAGGGGCTGGTGGTGTATGGGGAGAAACTAACGGCTGGAGAACGGAAGGACAAGGGGCGGGTGGTGTATGGGGAGAAACTAACGGCTGGAGAACGGAAGGACAAGGGGCTGGTGGTGTATGGGGAGAAACTAACGGCTGGAGAACGGAAGGACAAGGGGCGGGTGGTGTATGGGCAGAAACACTAACGGCTGGAGAGTGGAAGGACAAGGGGCGGGTGGTGTATGGGGAGAAACTAACGGCTGGAGAACGGAAGGACAAGGGGCGGGTGGTGTATGGGGAGAAACTAACGGCTGGAGAACGGAAGGACAAGGGGCTGGTGGTGTATGGGGAGAAACTAACGGCTGGAGAACGGAAGGACAAGGGGCGGGTGGTGTATGGGCAGAAACACTAACGGCTGGAGAGTGGAAGGACAAGGGGCTGGTGGTGTATGGGGAGAAACTAACGGCTGGAGAACGGAAGGACAAGGGGCGGGTGGTGTATGGGGAGAAACTAACGGCTGGAGAGTGGAAGGACAAGGGGCGGGTGGTGTATGGGGAGAAACTAACGGCTGGAGAACGGAAGGACAAGGGGCGGGTGGTGTATGGGCAGAAACACTAACGGCTGGAGAGTGGAAGGACAAGGGGCGGGTGGTGTATGGGGAGAAACTAACGGCTGGAGAACGGAAGGACAAGGGGCGGGTGGTGTATGGGCAGAAACACTAACGGCTGGAGAGTGGAAGGACAAGGGGCTGGTGGTGTATGGGGAGAAACTAACGGCTGGAGAACGGAAGGACAAGGGGCGGGTGGTGTATGGGGAGAAACACTAACGGCTGGAGAGTGGAAGGACAAGGGGCTGGTGGTGTATGGGGAGAAACTAACGGCTGGAGAACGGAAGGACAAGGGGCGGGTGGTGTATGGGGAGAAACTAACGGCTGGAGAGTGGAAGGACAAGGGGCGGGTGGTGTATGGGGAGAAACTAACGGCTGGAGAACGGAAGGACAAGGGGCGGGTGGTGTATGGGGAGAAACTCTAACGGCTGGAGAATGGAAGGACAAGGGGCGGGTGGTGTATGGGGAGAAACTAACGGCTGGAGAACGGAAGGACAAGGGGCGGGTGGTGTATGGGGAGAAACACTAACGGCTGGAGAGTGGAAGGACAAGGGGCTGGTGGTGTATGGGGAGAAACTAACGGCTGGAGAACGGAAGGACAAGGGGCGGGTGGTGTATGGGGAGAAACTAACGGCTGGAGAACGGAAGGACAAGGGGCGGGTGGTGTATGGGGAGAAACTAAAGGCTGGAGAACGGAAGGACAAGGGGCGGGTGGTGTATGGGGAGAAACACTAACGGCTGGAGAGTGGAAGGACAAGGGGCGGGTGGTGTATGGGGAGAAACTAACGGCTGGAGAACGGAAGGACAAGGGGCGGGTGGTGTATGGGGAGAAACACTAACGGCTGGAGAGTGGAAGGACAAGGGGCTGGTGGTGTATGGGGAGAAACTAACGGCTGGAGAACGGAAGGACAAGGGGCGGGTGGTGTATGGGGAGAAACTAACGGCTGGAGAACGGAAGGACAAGGGGCGGGTGGTGTATGGGGAGAAACTAACGGCTGGAGAGTGGAAGGACAAGGGGCGGTGGGGGTTGTATGGGGAGAAACACTAACGGCTGGAGAATGGAAGGACAAGGGGCGGGTGGTGTATGGGGAGAAACTAACGGCTGGAGAACGGAAGGACAAGGGGCGGGTGGTGTATGGGGAGAAACTAAAGGCTGGAGAATGGAAGGACAAGGGGCGGGTGGTGTATGGGGAGAAACTCTAACGGCTGGAGAACGGAAGGACAAGGGGCGGGTGGTGTATGGGGAGAAACTAACGGCTGGAGAACGGAAGGACAAGGGGCGGGTGGTGTATGGGGAGAAACTAAAGGCTGGAGAACGGAAGGACAAGGGGCGGGTGGTGTATGGGGAGAAACTAACGGCTGGAGAACGGAAGCACAAGGGGCGGGTGGTGTATGGGGAGAAACTAACGGCTGGAGAGTGGAAGGACAAGGGGCGGGTGGTGTATGGGGAGAAACTAAAGGCTGGAGAACGGAAGGACAAGGGGCGGGTGGTGTATGGGGAGAAACTAAAGGCTGGAGAACGGAAGGACAAGGGGCGGGTGGTGTATGGGGATAAACTAACGGCTGGAGAATGGAAGGACAAGGGGCGGGTGGTGTATGGGGAGAAACTAAAGGCTGGAGAACGGAAGAACAAGGGGCGGGTGGTGCATGGGGAGAAACTAACGGCTGGAGAACGGAAGGACAAGGGGCGGGTGGTGTATGGGGAGAAACTCTAACGGCTGGAGAATGGAAGGACAAGGGGCGGGTGGTGTATGGGGAGAAACTCTTAACGGCTGGAGAATGGAAGGACAAGGGGCGGGTGGTGTATGGGGAGAAACTCACGGCTGGAGAGCGGAAGGACAAGGGGCGGGTGGTGTATGGGGAGAAACTCTAACGGCTGGAGAACGGAAGGACAAGGGGGCAGGATAGAGAGGAGAACTAAGAGGTGACTGATAGACACGTAGTGTTGGGTCCTGTCAGCACACAGCTAGGGACAGTGATTGATAGACATGTCCTGTCAGCACACAGCTGGGGACAGTGATTGATAGACACATGTCCTGTCAACGCATAGCTGGGGATAGTGATTGATAGACATACATCCTGTCAGCATATGGTTGGGGACAGTGATTGATAGACATACATCCTGTCAGCATACGGTTGGGGACAGTGATTGATAGACACATGTCCTGTCAGCACCCAGCTGGGGACTGATTGATAGACATGTCCTGTCAGCACACGCCTGGGGACAGTGATTAATAGACACATCCTGTCAGCACCCAGCTGGGGACTGATTGATAGACATGTCCTGTCAGCACACGCCTGGGGACAGTGGTTGATAGACACATATGTCCTGTCAGCACATGGCTGGGTACAGTGATTGATAGACACATATGTCCTGTCAGCATACAGCTGGGGACAGTGATAGACACATGTCCTGTAAGCACACAGCTTGGGACAGTGACTGATAGACACTTAGTGTTGGGTCCTGTCAGCACATGAACTGGAAAGGTGTCAGTTCCAAAGGCAGCAAGTCCAGCAGCAGGTGAAGCAAGCAAGACTTATAAAACGGGTGGGGGGGGGGGGGGGGGGGGGATGAAGGAGAGTTGGAAGGGGGAGGGAAGGGGAAAGGTAAAGAAAAGGAGCTTGGTGTCTCTGTTTGTTTTTGTCTGTTGCAATTGATGCTAAAAAATGTTTTATGTGGATGCTAATGATACTAATGGTCTTTAATGTGGGGCTATTGTTGCTGGCAGTGTTCTGTATGGGGCAAATGATTTTAATGGTGTTGTCTGTGGAGGCTAGTGGTGTTCTGTGTGGGGCTAGTGATGTGTTCTATGTGGGGGCTAGTGGTGTGTTCTGTGTGGGGATAGTGATGTGTTCTGTGAGGGGCTAGTGATGTGTTGTGTGTCAGGCTAGTGATGTGTTCTGTGTCAGGCTAGTGATGTGTTCTGTGTGGGGTTATAGTGATGTGTTCTGTGAGGGGCTAGTGATGTGTTCTGTGTCAGGCTAGTGATGTGTTCTGTGTCAGGCTAGTGATGTGTTCTGTGTGGGGCTATAGTGATGTGTTCTGCGAGGGGCTAGTGATGTGTTCTGTGTCAGGCTAGTGATGTGTTCTGTGTGGGGCTATAGTGATGTGTTCTGTGTGGGGCTATAGTGATGTGTTCTGTGAAGGTCTAGTGATGATGTGTTCTGTGTAGGGCTAGTGATGTGTTCTGTGTGGGGCTAGTGATGATGTGTTCTGTGTGGGGCTAATGATGATGTGTTCTGTGTGGGGCTAGTGATGCTGACAGTGGTTTATATGCAGGGCTACTTATGCTGTACCTCTGTGTGGCAGTTGATTGTGTTTTGTTCCAGCTCTTGGGGGGGCTCCAGCACTCAACATCGGAGCCAGTGTAGGACAGGTAAGGTGACAGTCTGTTTTTGTCAGTGTTCTACAGTCTTGTTTTTGTCAGTGTTTTTCAGATGTATGTGTACATGTGTGTATTAAAACATTTGTGTACAAGACAAATGTTTCTCCTTGTCAGATGTCAGTGTTGTTTTTCAAATGTGTATATATATATCCATATGTGTATATATGCATATATATGTATATATGTATTAAAATGTATGTACAAGAGAACATTTCTCCTTGTAAAATGGCTTGTATCACAATTTATTCTTTCTTCAGTGACTTGTACAAAAAATGAATGTTTGTCCTTTTAAACTAACTTGTATTGATGTTAGTGTTTCTCCTTGGAAACTTACTTGCTTTGAAATTAGTTTTCCACCATGTTAAACTGACTTGTCTCAAAATTTATATTTCTTCTTGTAAACCAACTTGTATCAAAATGAATGTTTCACCTTGTAAGTGGACTTGTATCAGATTAGTGTTTTGGATTGTAAACTAACATAGGAAAATGTTGTTTTGTCATGCAAACCAATGTGAATCAAACTTAATGTTTCACCTAGTAAACTGACTTGTACCAAAATTGTTTTGTCTTGTTAATGAAGGTGTAGCAAAATAAATGTTTCCCCATGTACCTGGGCTTGTAAAGTTGTAGCAGATTAATGTTTTGCCTTGTAAACTGATGCATGAAAATCAGTGGGGACACCTTCATTTCTGTGATACTCCAGCACAGGACTGTACCCTTGCACAGACTGGGTAGCAACATGACTCTGTTGCTCCTTCTCATGCACAGACTGGGTAGCAACAGGACTCTGTTGCTCCTTCTCATGCACAGACTGGGTAGCAACAGGACTCTGTTGCTCCTTCTCATGCTTGTGCTTCATGTTGATGACACCTAAAAGAGAATCGATTTAATTTCTTTCCTCATTTTCTTGTGACTGTTGCTTGAAAAAGGCAAATTGCCAAAAATGTGCAGGTTGGTCTGTACTTGCAGGCAGTTCTCCTTTGACAGCCACTTTCTTTCTGACCTTGTGTGTATTTTGCTGTCACTGGCTTGTCAGCCTTTCATGTCTTCCTGCAATATTCTGTTCAGAGACGAAACTGCCCAGTCTGCGACTTGGAGAGTGCGCCTAAGAATTACAATGAAATCATCTGTAATTCCACAGCAGGTAATCAGAGTTGTTCACCTGACCTATGTTCCATATATATATCTGTATACAAAAGTTCACAGTGTAACCCCCCCCCCCTCCCCCCCACAGCACACACACCAGGAAAAACAAATTGTAAAAGTTTGTGAGTGTGATTGACTCATAAAGTCACTCTCAGCAAATACTCTCAGCCCCCAGATTCCTTGTACAAGAACATCTGTACAGGCTGTGTGTGAGGTGTTTTGAATGACAGGTACACAGTCATGATATGACAGAGTTGTGTATTTTATTGGATGTTGCTTCTCCCTCTCTCTCAACATGTTTTGGAACATAAAAGTGGCTCCTTCCTTATGTTCAGTGTACAAAGTTCATGCTGGACGGAACAGGAAGTATTCACTGAAGATCAAGGCCAACCTGCGACCTCGGAAGAAGGTGCGAGACATTAACAAGTTTGCCAACTTCCGCATGGAGGAAGGATGCCAGTGCCCTCTGCTGGAACCACCAAGTAAGTACAGGTGTTGCTGGAGCCACTCAGTAAATACAGGTGTTTCTGGAGCCACCCAGTAAGTACAGGTGTTGCTGGAGCCACCCAGTACAGGTGTTGCTGGAGCCACTCAGTAAGTACAGTTGTTACATTCACAAGTCTGCCACCCAGTAAAAACAGGTGTTGCCTGAGGCACCCAGTAAATACAGGTGTTGCCAGAGGCACCTCAGTAAGTACAGGTGTTGTGGAGCCACCCAGTAAGTACAGGTGTTACATTCACATGTCTGCCACCCAGTAAATACAGGTGTCGCCAGAGGCACCCAGTAAATACAGGTGTTGCTGGAGCCACCCAGTAAGTACAGGTGTGGCATTCACAAGTCTGCTATCTAATAAGTACAGATGTTGCTGGAGCCACCCGGTAAGTACAGGTGTTATATTCACAAGTCTGCCACCACCCACATTTGCTTTCTGTCTCTGTGTCTCTGCCTTGTGTCTTTGTGCCTTCATATTCAGAGTGTCTTTGCTTTGGGCCTTCATGTTAAGTGTCTTTGCTTTGTTTTCATACTGTGTCTGTGTGTCTTTGCCTTGTTTTTTTTTGTGCCTTCACATAGTGTCTGCGTGTCTTTGCTTTGTGTCAGTGGGTCTTTGCCCTGCATCTGTGTGCAGTGAAGACGGTGCTAATTGTAACATGAGCCCAATTTTTAGAGTATCACATTGACAGTAGACTCCACTCACCCTGTGCATTGTGTGTGCGTATGCAGTGAAGACGGTGCTGATTGTGACACAAGCCTCCAATCTCGAGGGCAGCACGCTGACAGTGGACTCCAGGACCCACATCTTCAACCTGGGCAGGGACCGCACCCTGGAAAAGAAAGCTCGCAAGGCCCAGCGGCGCTGTCGCATGGACTGATGAACAGGAGGATGGGACGATCCATGGTGATCCAAAAGGGCATTGAACCTTCTTGACAATGTGACAGACTGTCGCAGGATGGGACTGATCTTTCATGAGGAGGAGACGGATCGTTCGTGACAGTTATGAGGAGGGACTGATTTTTCATTAGGATTGCGAGAATGGGACTGATCTTTTGAGGATTGTGAGACTGGAACTGATCATCTTGAGAATAGGACTGAGCTGCTATGATCATGACGTGTGTCTGCTTGTAGGTCTCAGTTTTCTCTTGAACTTTGGCAACACAAGTATGTGTGTGCAGAAATAATTCTTTTTGCAAGCAGTTTGTCTGCTGTGTTATTGTGTTGTTTTCTTTTTACTGTTGTTGGATTTAAGCACAATGGAAGCAATGATTTATTTGATAATTATACATTATATCCATAACTTGTTTTATGTATTTTATTCATGTAAAAAAATCAGTATTGTTCAAATTTTACGTTGTCCAAAAAAGAAAGTGTACACCTCAGCAAATGCTGCCTTTTTGTGTATTGTTGCATATTTACCTTTTTTTTTTTTTAGAACAAAACATTAGTTGTATTTTATAGAGATGAAAGGCCATGCGTGTTTGATACAGCAGGTGGTGGGGGGAGGGGTGGGGGTCTGAAAAAACAAGACAGCCACTTTTAGTCTGGAATGAGTAATGATTCAAAGGCAGTGGTATAGAAACCTTCCTTTTTATCACATTTGCTTTTAAATGATCCCTTTTGGGTGTGAAAAAGTTTTAAATCATGTTTATACATGAGAATTCTTTTTTTTCCTTGACTTTGTTGTTTCTCATTTTAATGGTGTTTGTGCAGTTCTGTTTGTGCTAAGGCATCTGCCATTCTAATCTACACTATTGTACTGTATACAATTATACACTGGCAACAGTATTATGTATAGATTTTGTGGCTCTCTTTTTGCCTGTACCTTCAAATCATGCGATGCAACATTGTAACATGCCAGGCATAGAGTTCATGTGCTGCTCAGCATTTAACTGTCAAGTTCAACTTATAAGTTACTGTTTGAAGCGAGACCATCTTGCATAGTAAAACATTGGTGGTCAACCTGTAACTGTTGCTTTGGCATCATTCTGCAAATGTAACTGTTGCTTTGGCGTCATTCCACAACTGCAGCTTGCACAAATGGTAATTAGTGCTATGGCCAGTGCATTTTAATGATGATAATAAGGCTTCTGAAAACTGTTCAGGCATGTAATTATCCAGTTATAAGCTTTTGTAATTGCTTTGGAATGATGCATAAGTAGAAAGGAACTCACACCAACAGCCAGCATTGAAAGCCATCTTCATCCACCTCACACAATAAATCCATCAAACACACCTGTAGTAACAGTGCTGTCAAGTAGTAGTCCACACTTTAATACAGAGTATAAAAACTATTACACATTGATTTCCATTGGCTGTCTGGACAGATGCACTTTGAGACTTTCTGGAACTTTGTTCCCAACAGATGTAAAGTAGTTTGCGAAATTCGAAAGAGCACAGTACTTTTTCAGTTTAAAAGCTTTGCAAATCCATTGGTGTTGGTCCTTGGCATTTCTGTAAGGTGTACTTTTGAAGTAATGCATTCCTATAAATATATGCTGTATAAAATTGTCAGCAGCATTCTGTATTGCACAATCTTTTTTCAGCTGTGTGTGTATATATATATATAAATCACCATGTTACTTGAGGCATTTCAGGTAGCTGTTTCTGTGGTCCACAGTTTTCTACACATCACAGAAGTGATTAAACCTGTCTTTTAAAGTGTGTGTGTGCGCGTGTGCATGCATGTGTGTGTGTGCGCATTACAGAGATGAGGTCTTGTATGTTTGGAGGTATGAACAGGAGTGTTTGGGGGTATGAACAGGAGTGTTTTGGGGTATGGACAGGAGTGTTTTGGGGTATGGACAGGAGTGTTTTGGGGTATGAACAAAGAGTGTTTTCAATGCAAAACCAGAACAGCTAGCAGCACAACATGTGAACCCCAACCAGTGAGTCAAACGGCCAACGCTCTTTCTCTTGGTGTGCTCCAAAGCAATGGAATCCTCTTCCTTCTGGCATTTGTTACTTTAAATCCTCCCATGCCTTCAAAACTGCATTAAAAACTTGCGTGTAATAACAGTGGCCCAATAGGACAGGACACAAGAAAAAGAATTACTGGAAGAACACTTCAAGGAGAAACCGGGAACTTTCAGTTCACTGCAGTCCACGCCATTGCGGTTACCGACGACGTAATACTTTCCGAAACTCACTCCTCTCTACCATAGCACGTCTTTCTACAAAGACTAACAGGGTGACACTAACAAGGACAAACACGTCTTTCTACAAAGACTAACAGGGTGACACTAACAAGGACAAACACGTCTTTCTACAAAGACTAACAGGGTGACACTAACAAGAACAAACACACGTCTTTCTACAAAGACTAACAGGGTGACACTAACAAGAACAAACACGTGTTTCTACAAAGACTAACAGGGTGACACTAACAAGGACAAACACACGTCTTTCTACAAAGACTAACAAGGACAAACACTCGCCTTTCTACAATGACTAACAGGGTGACACTAACAATGACAAACGTCTTTCTACAAAGACTAACAAGGACAAACGCACGTCTTTCTATAAAGACTAACAGGGTGACACTAACAAGGACAAGCACGTCTTTCGACAAAGACTAACAGGGTGACACTAAAGACTAACAGGGTGACACTAACAAGGACAAAGACTAACAGAGTGACACTAACAAGAACAAACGCGTCTTTCTACAAAGACTAACAGGGTGACACTAACAAGGACAAACACACGTCTTTCTACAAAGACTAACAGAGTGACACTAACAAGGACAAACACACGTCTTTCTACAAAGACTAACGCAGTGACACATGGACAAACACACGTCTTTCTACAAAGACTAAAAGGGTGACACTAACAAGGACAAACACACGCCTTTCTACACAGACTAACAGGGTGACACTAAAGACTAACAGGGTGACACCAACAAGGACAAAGACTAACAGAGTGACACTAACAAGAACAAACGCGTCTTTCTACAAAGACTAACAGGGTGACACTAACAAGGACAAACACACGTCTTTCTACAAAACTAACAGAGTGACACTAACAAGAACAAACACGTCTTTCTACAAAGACTAACAGAGTGACACTAACTAGGACAAACGCACGTCTTTCTAAAACGACTAACAGAGTGACACTAACAAGGACAAGCACACGTCCTTCTACAAAGACTAACACAGTGACACAAGGACAAACATACGTCTTTCTACAAAGACTAAAACAGTGACAAGGACAAACACAGACTAACAGTGACACTAAGAAGGACAAACACAAAAACTAACACAGTGACACTAACAAGGACAAACAAAGACTAGGAGAGTGACACTAACAAGGACAAACACTAACAGTGACAATAACAAGGACAAACACATACTAACAGTGACACCAGCAAGGACAAACACCGACTCAACAGTGACACCAGCAAGGACAAACACCGACTAACAGTGACACTAACAAGGCCAAACACAAAAACTAACAGAGTGCCACTAACAAGGACAAACACAAAGACTAACAGAGTGACACAAGGCCAAGCACAAAGACTAACAGGGTGACACTAACAAGGACAAGCAGACTAACAGTGACACTAACAAGGCCAAACACCGTCAAAAACTAACAGAGTGCCACTAACAAGGACAAACACAAAGACTAACAGAGTGACACAAGGCCAAGCACAAAGACTAACAGGGTGACACTAACAAGGACAAACAGACTAACAGTGACACTAACGAGGACAAACACAAACTAACAGTGACACTAACAAGAACAAACACACGTCTTTCCCTAAAGGCAGACAACGTGAGAGTGACTCGGTGCCCAGAGCGGCAGGCCCCGACCTGGCTGACGGCCACGCAGCTCAAAACAACTCGCACTCTCCAGACGAGAACACGACCGACCAGACTCACGTGCAACACTGACGCGGCATTCACCGCACAGGACCGGCCAGCTCTGGACCCAAAATGAACAGTATGAGAAGCACGCCACCCCAACCACAGGCGTGTGAAACCATTGCCACGTCTGTGACTGACAGACTCTACTTAGGGGTTCCGCCAAAAGCAAAATTGATTAGAAGACAATTTGACTGTTAAAAACTGGCTAGCACAGACAATAGCCGGGGAAAACACTGAGCATCGCTTTCAGGCACCTTGGCCAAGGAGGAAGGACGTCGTAAACCCGTGCATGGACTGAGTCTGGCCAAGTCCACTTTAGTCGGTGGTACATGATCTCTCTCACTCTCAGTGTCTCTCTGTGGTACGTCTGTGTCCCTCTCTCCGTCTTCCCGTGTACTAAGTTTATACACAGAAGAGGCATCACAAAAATGTCCACTGCATACTTTCAGTCACTGAAGGTTTCAAGTGTCCTGGCATCAGAGGCCAACTGTCCACTTCTCCCCATAGGGCACAAGCGTTCCTTTGCGATCAACCCGAGTTACAGCAACACACAGTCACTGCCAGTCAAGGTGACAGTTACAGCAACACGCAGTCACTGCCAGTCAAGGTGACAGTTACAGCAACACGCAGTCACTGCCAGTCAAGGTGACCGCAGTCACTGCCAGTCAAGGAAGTCATGGTGGCAGTTACAGCAACACGCAGTCACTGCCAGTCAAGGTGACAGTTACAGCAACACGCAGTCACTGCCAGTCAAGGTGACCGCAGTCACTGCCAGTCAAGGAAGTCATGGTGACAGTTACAGCAACACGCAGTCACTGCCAGTCAAGGTGACAGTTACAGCAACACGCAGTCACTGCCAGTCAAGGTGACCGCAGTCACTGCCAGTCAAGGAAGTCATGGTGACAGTTACAGCAACACGCAGTCACTGCCAGTCAAGGTGACAGTTACAGCAACACGCAGTCACTGCCAGTCAAGGAAGTCATGGTGACAGTTACAGCAACACGCAGTCACTGCCAGTCAAGGAAGTCATGGTGACAGTTACAGCAACACGCAGTCACTGCCAGTCAAGGAAGTCATGGTGACAGTTACAGCAACACGCAGTCACTGCCAGTCAAGGAAGTCATGGTGACAGTTCTCGGCGGCTGACGGTTCGGGCCACTGTAGATACGTAGGTGGAAGTAAAGTCAACATAGTCACGTGCAGGCATAACATCCACAGAAACCATAGGGCTTATTAGGGACGAGAAGAACTGAAGGGAAAAGGGGCACGGAGGCGGGTGAAGAGGGAGATTTTATACCTATCGCTACACTGTCACCACCAGAATGACTCCTGCGCAAAGATGGGCAGAGATGAAAGCCATTTTAATGTTTCATTAATTGTGACGGACAAAGTCACAAGACTGTCAACAGACCACAACTTTTGTCGGAAGAGAAAGGAAAGCCGAAGCAGATTCGAACCGAGGTCCTCTGCTTACCAGCCTAACTAACGCGTTACCGCTCGGCCAAACAGGCTCAGGCCGTAGTGGAAGTGCTGGACTGGCGATGCCCCGCTTGCTTGCCTTCTGCCGTGCAGAACCCTGGCCTGCGGAGGCCGACGGGCTGGTCACAGTGTCCAGGTGAGCGGGGCGAGAAAGGTAGCTGTGGAATCGTCACGGGTGAACGCTCCGTCCGACATGCAGTAGAAAACACAGCGGCGAGATACCTATCTGTAACCGAGCGCCTGACTCCAGTCAGAGTTCAGGAGCTGTGTGAAAGTCGAGGTGGCCGTCCTGGGCTTTCCGTCCTAATGAGCCTTACGGTTTCTGTGGACGTAAAACAACACTGAACCATGCTTCGGCATTGGTCACAGTTTGTCCCTAATATGTCAACCGACATCCGAGGACATGAAACTACATCATCATCATCATCATGACGCCGGTCATAATGTTACAGTATGAATAAAAACATGCAGATGCACCCTGACTGAAATAATCGTTCGGTAACTTGTGAACTGAAACTGCCCCTACCTGGCTGTCCCGGCCACTGATCCTGAATTTGAAAAACAACAACAACAACAACAACAACAACAACAACAACAACAACAACAACACCACACACACACACACACACACACACACACACACACACACACACACACACACACACACACACGCACACACACACACACACACACTGACACACATCCGAACTGACCAAACCGCAAAACCAAACCAAAACAGTGACACAAAACCCAAACACACCCCACCAAACAAGCAGCAGCAGCAGCAGCAGCAGCAGCAGCAGCAACAGCAGCAGCAGCAGCAACAACAACAACAAACAAGCCGCTCCAACCACATATATAGAAATATATGTCCTGTCATGCATCAAGGGGGACAACCGAACACCCGCTTTCTCATAATTATGAGAATGCGAGTGTTCGGTTGTCCCCCTTGATGCACAACAGCTTCCTTCTTCGATTCCGAACTATGTTCGCAAAGCAAATGCCGGGCTCACTCAGTGAAGCGTTAGTGGCGCGATGAAACTTCGGTGCGCATGCATGGCGGCTTTGGTCCCTTTCAGCTAAAATGTCCATTAAACTTTTTTAACACGATTAGACGATCGACGTCGGCTTCAGTCGGCCTGACGCGGTCGTGTCTAGTCGCGGCTTCCTGGCCCGCGTCTAGTCAAGTTTAGCATGTGCTCCCCGGGTCTCGTTCGTGCAGTTTATCACAGAAACATTTGGCTCGGCACACTGGACACAATCGGCTGGGACAGGCTCAAGTATGCTTGCAGCAGCCCAGTTCTTTGATGGAAAATAAATGGTCCCAGTGACACACTTTTGGGTCTAGTTGTCACCACTGCGGACAGGATATATGTGTATTTGAACAGAAAAGAGAAAAGTCTGCAAGCCCCAAACCTCCGGCGGAGATGTTTAGCGTGCTTAAAATAACACACACACACACACACACACACACACACACACACACACACACACACACACACACACACGAGATTCATTTTAAGTTACCATTTGCGCTAGCGACAAAGCACACCAAGGGACTGAATCCTAACATCATGCTCTCCTGCAATAGAAAACCAGATAGCCTAGCGTTTCCTTCATGAATATGATAAATTTGTACACTAACAGGTCCGGTTTTCAGGCAAACTGTGACTGGATCTTTGCCTTTGCTGGCCAGTAGGTAAGATTTGTGGTGTTTTATTAGTTAATACGGTAGATTTGCTTTGACAAACTTCATCGTGTCGCTTGTCAGGGTAATTAAAACCACGCAGATGTATTGCCAGAATTACCCTAGTTTCGATTTCCTGATTTCCGAGAAACAATTTATCATTTATGAGAAATTGAGCGTTCGACTTTACATTCATCCAGAACCGTTTTTCACCAGAAATCTACTCACCACTCGTTAACTGATTCACAAATCTACATTTCGCGGAGCAGAACTCTTCGACCGTTTAGATCGAGTTTCCAACTTCAACATTTTGAAGACTGAAAATGTACGTACTTGTAAGTGCTATACATGTATGCTTGGTTATCTTGGTGTGTCCATAATCCACCGAATTCATACATAGACTGCAGGATCTTCAACGTACGTATGTAAATTATGATCGTTTTCCATGTATCACGGGTTGTAGTTGATCTTGATTTACAGAAATGCTGTGAATGCCTGGTTTTCCTATATGACTTTAACAGGTATATTTTTGTAACATTATATGTCAGGGTACAAATCAAAATCCTATAGGATTTCAGATTCTGCTGGTAGAAATTGAAATTGGGATTTCTCCTGGGAGAAATCAAAATTACGATCTCTGCCAGTAGCACTTGAAACTTTGCCAGTATAGACCACAATTTTGATTTCCACCAGGAGAAATCCAAATTTGGATAATGATTGAAATGGATTCTAATTTTACTGATAATATTTAGGATCAGTGCAAGATGAGAAAAGGAGAGAGAGAGAGAATATTCTGGGTGATTGTCAGTTCTGCATGGCTAGATATGGATTATTTTTATACCTGCACTACCTCCATTCCCCACCTCCCAATTTGACATTGGCATCAGGGCCTAGATCAGTGCACCATTCGTTCTCTCCTTCTTTTCTCTTCTTTTACACCAATTTCATTTTCAGCTGGTCAGAATAAAACTTTAATCAATAAAATTAGAATTCATTTCAATGATGATCCTGATTGGGATTTCTCCTGGTAGAAATCAAAATTGTGATCAGTCGGGCAAGATTTAAAGTGCTGCTGGCAGAGATCACAATTTTCATTCTCCCAAGAGAAATGCCAGTTTTATTTTCTATCAATAGAATTTGAAATCTGATTGGATTTTGATTTGTACCCTGACAGATATCATCTGCTATCCAGTGCCTTTTTCATGTGCCTGTAAATAACCCCAATGACACCTTTTGCTCCGCAGATTACAAGACGCTGAGTCCTTGAACCTTGCACTGTGACAACAAGCACGCTGGAGGTCTGGTGTTCTTCTTTAACTAGAAGATGGGCAATTGCCAACAGGTAATTGAAATCCAATCTACATGTATACACTATTCATCAGTGCATGGCAGGTTGATGCTGTGATTGTTCTATGATCTGTGTCAGTGCCAGTCTATCTCTTCTGCTGTCTCTAGTCTGATACTGTGATAGTCTGACTTGGTTGATACTGTGATTGTTCTATGATCTGTGTCAGTGCCAGTCTATCTCTTCTGCTGTCTCTAGTCTGATACTGTGATAGTCTGACTTGGTTGATACTGTGATTGTTCTATGATCTGTGTCAGTGCCAGTCTATCTCTTTTGCTGTCTCTAGTCTGATACTGTGATAGTCTGACTTATACTTGTAGTCTTTATAACATGTGTGTGGTATGTTTGTGTGCTCTGTGTGTGTGTGTGCGCGCGTGTGCGTGCGTGCGTGTGTGCGTGTGCCTGCGTGCATGTGTGTGTGTGTGTGTACCTTTGGGAATGTTTGGGGGACAAACTGTGTGTGTACTGTAAATTCAGAAGATAAACCAAGCCCTATAATTTTTTGTCTCCAGATTACAGCAGTTGATGTGTTCCATTAACAACAACTGAAAAGGTCTGTTCCATTGCCATGCCCTGAGACCCCCTAGTTTTTCACTGAAAAATGACTTAGCAACTAAGTGGTTAACAATCCTGCCCTCCTCCCCCCCAAAAGATGAAGTATTTATGCCCTCTTTTCAGAAGCCGAAGAAAATGGCCGAGACCTATGCCCAGTTGCCGGCAGATGGGAACCAGGGCCTGGTCATCAGGTTCTACGGCTACCGTGCCTTTGCCACCGAACCACTCTTCATTGGGCTGGATCAGCCCTTGTCCTGCGAACAAGTCTGCATGAAGAGTGCCAGACACCTGTCCAGCCACCTGGGCAAGTACTTCTACACAACCCAGGAAAAAATCATCGGGCCGCTGCTGCTGCCAATGTTTGGGCTTTACGCTGCCAACCACTTGACTCAGCAATGGATTCCTGATGGACGCATATTCAACACTGACACTGTCAGTGGTCGTCAGGAGTTCTACTTCCGCATCAGAGTGCAGCCGGTCATAAAGAACATCCCCAAAGGGATTTTTGCTGATTACCTCTTTTGGCAGGTGAGTTTGAGCTGAACATAATGGTGAATCTTTTTTGATATTTGTTTAGCTTAAACCTTACAGTGGTATTTTGTTGTTGTTGTTTTTGTTTCCCTGACATCCCCACCCCCAGCATCCCCACACCCAGCATCCCCAACCCCAGCCACACTCCAGTCCACTGCCCTGGTGCTGTGGCAGCCAGGGTCCACAGGTTGAGACATGAGAATGTTGGCAGGCTGCCTGGTAAAGGAGACACAACACCACTGCTGAGTCATGCCGGTGTTGCTCAGTGATGCCGGTTCTCATTCAGCATACCTAGGACACCGTCTGCTGTTACTGGTACTATGCCTCTGATGACACACAGTGGGCAGTAGCTCTTGTAAGTCTGGATCTTGGTCTGGATTCCGTACATTGCAGGACCTAACTTTAGATATATATAGATTCCATGGGAGAGGAGTGTGTGTGTGAGTTTGATGGTGCTTGCGGTGGCAATCAGTCGTTTGAAGTACTGAAGTGTGGGGGTCTTCACCCGGTCGTCACTGAGGTGCTTCCAGTTGGTGGTGGTGTGGACTAAAAAAGAGTTCTTGTACTGATTGGTATTTCAATGACACACTTGCAAAAGTCCGGAGTTCAGGGTAACTTGTCTGGAAGTGGCAGTTCAACAGAGCATGCAGCACCTCCAGACAGCAGACCACAGCTCTGTCCCCCCCCCCACCCCCCATTGCATTGCCCAGTGTGACTCAGTCACTGAAGGAGAACTGCCCCTGGCAGTAAAGTTGCTGGGATACATGTACATGTGTATTATATATCTACATTCCCAAGGACAAATAACAGAATTTGAAGTATGTGTAGTGATAGAAATGTTTCACATGCTCATTTGAAAGCAAAATCAGTAAATGATGTTTGTGTGTGTGTGGAGGTAAGGTTTGTGTGTGTGTGTGTGTGTGTGTGGAGGTAGGGTTTGTGTGTGTGTGTAGGGTTCATATGTGTGAGTGTGTGTGTGTGTGGAGGTACGGTTTGTGTGTGTGTGTGTGTGTGTGGCGGTACGGTTTGTGTGTGTGTGTGTGTGTGTGGAGGTAGGGTTTGTGGTTGTGTTTTTGTGTGTGTGTGTAGGGTTCATATATGTGTGTGTGTGTGTGTGTGTGTGTGTGTGTGTTGTGTGTGTGTTGCGTGTGATGGATGTGCACATCTGTAGGCCTTTGTAAGTGCTCCAGGCGTACAGTAGCGGAGTCAGAACAATAGAAGAGCAAGTAATCAGAGTCAAGATGACCATTAATGCATCTATTTCACTTGGTACCCCATTGTTCACATCTGTAGGCCTTTGTAAGTGCTCCAGGCGTACAGTAGCGGAGTCAGAACAATAGAAGAGCAAGTAATCAGAGTGAAGATGACCATTAATGCATCTATTTCACTTGGTGCCCCATTGTTCAGTGTGCAGATGACTATTTCACTTGGTGCCCCATTGTTCAGTGTGCAGATGACTATTTCACTTGGTGCCCCATTGTTCAGTGTGCAGATGACTATTTCACTTGGTACCCCATTGTTCAGTGTGCAGATGACTATTTCACTTGGTACCCCATTGTTCAGTGTGCAGATGACTATTTCACTTGGTACCCCATTGTTCAGTGTGCAGATGACTATTTCACTTGGTACCCCATTGTTCAGTGTGCAGATGACTATTTCACTTGGTACCCCATTGTTCAGTGTGCAGATGACTTTCTCACTGGTCGTGTGTGGGAGCTCTTTGGTGTAGACAACCGGATCAAGAGTGTGGATGACATCAACAAGAACGTCCTCTACATCCTGGTAGCCTCTGCACACTACCAGCTTCATGACAGTGTGGTAAGTGGTGTGTCATGTGGTAAGTGGTGTGTCATGTGGTAAGTGGTGTGTCATGTGACATTACCAGCTTCATGACAGTGTGGTAAGTGGTGTGTCATGTGACATTACAAGCTTCATGACAGTGTGGTAAGTGGTGTGTCATGTGACATTACAAGCTTCTTGACAGTGTGGTAAGTGGTGTGTCATGTGACATTACCAGCTTCATGACAGTGTGGTAAGTGGTGTGTCATGTGACATTACCAGCTTCATCACAGTGTGGTAAGTGGTGTGTCATGTGACATTACCAGCTTCATGACAGTGTGGTAAGTGGTGTGTCATGTGACACTACAAGCTTCATGACAGTGTGGTAAGTGGTGTGTCATGTGACATTACAAGCTTCATGACAGTGTGGTAAGTGGTGTGTCATGTGACATTACCAGCTTCATGACAGTGTGGTAAGTGGTGTGTCATGTGACATTACCAGCTTCATGACAGTGTGGTAAGTGGTGTGTCATGTGACATTACCAGCTTCATGACAGTGTGGTAAGTGGTGTGTCATGTGACATTACAAGCTTCATGACAGTGTGGTAAGTGGTGTGTCATGTGACATTACAAGCTTCTTGACAGTGTGGTAAGTGGTGTGTCATGTGACATTACAAGCTTCATGACAGTGTGGTAAGTGGTGTGTCATGTGACATTACAAGCTTCATGACAGTGTGGTAAGTGGTGTGTCATGTGACATTACAAGCTTCATGACAGTGTAGTAAGTGGTGTGTCACATGACACTACAAGCTTCATGACAGTGTGGTAGGTGGCACTGTACATGACACTACAAGCTTCATGACAGTGTGGTAGGTGGCAATTTACATGACACTACAAGCTTCATGATAGTGTGGTAGGTGGCACTGTACATGACACTACAAGCTTCATGACAGTGTGGTAGGTGGCACTTTACATGACACTATAAGCTTCATGACAGTGTGGTAGGTGGCACTTTACATGACAGTATACGAGTGATCCAGTCATCCTTGCTTGAGGAAAGCCATGCTTACGGCACATACAGGAGCAGTCTCCTTGTCAAATGGTAAACAAAGGAGTGCTTCATATGCCCATACACACTTGCATGCACCCCCCTCCCAGACACACACACACACACACACACACACACACACACACACACACACACACACACACACACACACACACACACACACACACACACACACACAAGAAAATGGGGGGAAAAACAGGGAACCAAGACAACACACTGTCACAGCCAGACCCACCTCAGTTTGGAGCATAATTTCTTTTTTAAGAAAGAGAGAGAGAGAAAAACATAACAAAACAAAAACCATTTATGAGTTTCTTGACAGCATAGTAAGGGGCTCTTCACACCAGTTTCTGTAGAACGTGCAGAAAACCTCTCCATGGTCAGAGACTTCATTTGT
Organism: Alviniconcha strummeri; assembly: GCA_963584105.1. NCBI lineage: Eukaryota > Metazoa > Mollusca > Gastropoda > Provannidae > Alviniconcha > Alviniconcha strummeri. Next base: position 20,309,226 of record OY757550.1, on the reverse strand, counting down.
GTGTGTGTGTGTGTGTGTGTGTGTGTGTGTGTGTGTGTGTGTGTGTGTGTGTGTGTGTGTGTGTGTTGTGTGGTGTGTGTGTGTGTGTGTGTGTTTGTGTGTGTGTGTTTGTTGATTAGGTGTTATAAACAAGATGATTATCTCTTTAGCATGTGCTTCCATGTTGATGTGCAGGAGCTAGAGTCTCCCCAAGTCCTCCACAAGCCTCTCCAAGATCTGACCAGCCTGGAGCGCATCCAGAACAAAGTGAGCATCGTGAGTCTGGGACACCACCTGCCCAAGAGCATGCCTGCGGACCTGAGGAAGGAGTACAACCTGCAAGACCCAATCATGCGCTGCCTTTCCGCCAGCTTCTTGCGCAACTACATCGGCAGCTTCTTTGAGAAATGGTGCCACCAAAACCTGAAGGCCATTCGCACCTACTTTGTGGAAACCTTCATGACCACCTACGTGCCATACTATGGCCTGCAATATTTTTCTGCAGAAAAGCTGGCCAAAGAAGGTAAGAGATCCTCTTGAGACTGGCACACAGAGCTAGTTAGAGCTGGTGTGGTTGGTCAGGCTGACCTATGGCCAGTGTTCAAAAGACTTGAAAAGTGGGATTGTAGTACTGTGGGTAGACTTAAAGCAATCTAGTGTTCCAACAACCTTAACAGGCAGGGGAATTTGGACATTGGGTGATAGTTTTGTGGGATGTTAGGGTGAAGGAGAGAGATTGGATGATAGTTTTGTGGGATGTTAGGGTCAAGGAGAGAGATTGGGTGATAGTTTTGTGGGATGTTAGGGTTAAGGAGACGCAAGATGCAAAAGTTTATTTGACTGGCCTGTGGCCTTCACAAAGGTTATACTAATAGTTGCAAACTGTACTTTAGCAAAGTGTTCAGAGGAACATAAGAAATAGCAATCACACGTATATCCAGAATCTTAGGGTTAGGGAGAGAGACTGAGTGATAGATTTGGGGGATGTTAGGGTCAAGGAGGGAGACTGGATGATAGTTTTGTGGAATATTTGGGTTAAGGAGAGAGATTGGGTGATAGTTTGGGGGATGTTAGGGCTAAGGAGGGTTTCTTTCAACGCTGGCTTGAGAATAGCAGGACTGAAATTGGATACTGTTTGTCTGTCAGTCTGACCTGGTTGCTCTCCCTTGGGAAGGGTATTATTTCACTACCAACTTAAGACAACCAGCTGAATATTCATACGATGCTTTGTTCAGGATTGCCACTGCCCCGAGTGGAGCTTGTCATCCGACCTCACCAGGATGGGTGTGTGCCCAGACTCTGCTTCAACAAGGTAGTCATGTATTCCTTCTCAGGCCACCATCACTCCCCCCCCCCCCCCCCCAATCTTTGTCATCAGCTGCCATCTTGCCACCATAATTCACCCCCTGTCCATCCTGTCTTTACCATTCGTTACCCCCCCCCCCCACCACCACCACCATGCTCTAAGCCTGTCTTTACCATTCTTCCCCCACTATCTGTACCCCCCCTCCCCCACACACTGTCTTCATTCTTCACCCCCCCTCCCCCACACACTGTCTTCATTCTTCACCCCACCCCGCACTGTCTTTATTCCTCCCCCCTCACTGTCTTCACCATTCTTCACCCCACCCTGCACTGTCTTTACTCCTCCCCCATCACTGTCTTCACCATTCTTCACCCCACCCTGCACTGTCTTCACCATTCTTCACCCCACCCCACACTGTCTTTACTCCTCCCCCCTCACTGTCTTCACCATTCTTCACCCCACCCCACACTGTCTTTACTCCTCCCCCCTCACTGTCTTCACCATTCTTCACCCCACCCCACACTGTCTTTACTCCTCCCCCCTCACTGTCTTCACCATTCTTCACCCCACCCCACACTGTCTTTACTCCTCCCCCCTCACTGTCGTCACCATTCTTCACCCCACCCCACACTGTCTTTACTCCTCCCCCCTCACTGTCGTCACCATTCTTCACCCCACCCCGCACTGTCTTTACCCCCACATTGTCTTCACCATTCTTCACCCCACCCCACACTGTCTTCACCATTCTTCACCCCACCCCACACTGTCTTTACTCCTCCCCCCTCACTGTCGTCACCATTCTTCACCCCACCCCACACTGTCTTCACCATTCTTCACCCCACCCCACACTGTCTTTACTCCTCCCCCCTCACTGTCGTCACCATTCTTCACCCCACCCCACACTGTCTTCACCATTCTTCACCCCACCCCACACTGTCTTTACTCCTCCCCCCTCACTGTCGTCACCATTCTTCACCCCACCCCGCACTGTCTTTACCCCCACATTGTCTTCACCATTCTTCACCCCACCCCCCACTGTCTTCACCATTCTTCACCTCCTCCTCCCCCCCCCCAACTGTCTTCATTCTTCACACTCCACCCACCCACCCCCCAACTGTCTTTACCATTCTTCCCACCTCCCCACTGACTTTTCATTCTCTCCCTCCCCTCCCCCCACCCCCACAGTCTTCATTCTTCACCCCATCCTCTCATCGTGTCTCATAGCCCACCTATCATGTCTTCACCATTTCTTTTCTGACTGCCAGAAATGTGAGTGAATGTTGCATGTGTTATGCACAGGCTTTTCTGACATGAAAAAAGCAGACCTAAACTGTAGGATTCTGAAAAAAGAGGAAACAGGTGTAGTGTTGTTGTTCTTAAAGCTATTGTGGGTCACTTTGTGAGACCTGGCAACTTGCTGTGTGTGGATGCATTGTGTTGGTCACTTTGTGAGACCTGGCAACCTGCTGTGTGTGGATGCATTGTGTTGGTCACTTTGTGAGACCTGGCAACCTGCTGTGTGTGGATGCATTGTGTTGGTCACTTTGTGAGACCTGGCAACCTGCTGTGTGTGAATGCATTGTGTTGGTCACTTTGTGAGACCTGGCAACCTGCTGTGTGTGAATGCATTGTGTTGGTCACTTTGTGTGACCTGGCAACCTGCTGTGTGTGAATGCATTGTGTTGGTCACTTTGTGTGACCTGGCAACCTGCTGTCTGTGAATGCATTGTGTTGGTCACTTTGTGAGACCTGGCAACCTGCTGTGTGTGAATGCATTGTGTTGGTCACTTTGTGAGACCTGGCAACCTGCTGTGTGTGGATGCATTGTGTTGGTCACTTTGTGAGACCTGGCAACCTGCTGTGTGTGAATGCATTGTGTTGGTCACTTTGTGTGACCTGGCAACCTGCTGTGTGTGAATGCATTGTGTTGGTCACTTTGTGTGACCTGGCAACCTGCTGTCTGTGAATGCATTGTGTTGGTCACTTTGTGAGACCTGGCAACCTGCTGTGTGTGAATGCATTGTGTTGGTCACTTTGTGAGACCTGGCAACCTGCTGTGTGTGAATGCATTGTGTTGGTCACTTTGTGAGACCTGGCAACCTGCTGTGTGTGAATGCATTGTGTTGGTCACTTTGTGAGACCTGGCAACCTGCTGTGTGTGAATGCATTGTGTTGGTCACTTTGTGTGACCTGGCAACCTGCTGTGTGTGAATGCATTGTGTTGGTCACTTTGTGTGACCTGGCAACCTGCTGTCTGTGAATGCATTGTGTTGGTCACTTTGTGTGACCTGACAACCTGCTGTGTGTGAATGCATTGTGTTGGTCACTTTGTGTGACCTGGCAACCTGCTGTCTGTGAATGCATTGTGTTGGTCGCTTTGTGCATGTCTTCTCAGTGTGTGTACTGTTATGCTTTTGATGAGACAGTCCTGTTGTGTGTACGTGACACTGTGCAGAAAATGTTGGCCACTCTGAGGAACATACTGAGCATGCAGGTGATTGAGAGTGAGAGCAGGCACAGCAGCCAGAAGTGCCTCATCCAGATCAACTTCACGTCAATTCCCACTGTGGTGAGTGAGCGTGCACAGCAGCTTGGGCACATTCATGCAGCTGTGTTTGAGACTCAAAACCTCACATCAGCAACAAGAAACTGAACAAGCTGGAATGTAAAATGTTTCATGCATCACAGACAAAGTGAATAATGTGGTGGACTCTGACACCACTGCAGATAGACAGGGAGACAGGTGGGCAGAAAAACATACAGGTGAATAGACAGAGAGACAGGTATACAGATAAGTAGACAGGCTGAAAGATGGACAGATAGACACTATACACACTGTCACACACACACACACACATACACACACACACTGTCTCACACACACACACACAGACTCACACACACACACACACACACACACACACACACACACACACATTGTGACATGGACACAAGAAAACAAACCAACAAACATATATATATATCCAAATGCATGCATACACACACATGCAGGCACACATACACAGGGTACTGGACTTAGTGTATTTGATTATTGTCCTGCAGATTCTTCACATGGCAAGTCGTGAGCTAGCCGAGTCCTTTCTGTCGGTGCTGGAGTGCTACTGCCGCCTGCAGGTCAACTACTACTGGAGTCTGCAGGACAAATTGGGGGCGCCGAGTCTCCAGGTGCTGCTGCTTCTCCGCAGCTTCGGTCCCATGGAGTGAGTGCAGCTCAGTCATGTCAGAGGGGATGGTGAAGCTTCCTGAGGTCAATGTTTATTAAGCCATGGACCGCTGTAGTCCTGGGCCCCGTGTGGAAGATCTCAGTTTGATCCCAGCTGTGGAGTGTCTTCAGACTCGTCTGCTTGTTCCCACTCCATCCACCTCTTCACCCTGAACTTCACTCAGTCTTCACACACTAATCTCACATAGAACTGGAACAATAGGGCCTGTGTTAGCCTAGAACCAACAGTCTGACACACAGCTAGGGCCTGTGTTAGCGTAGAACCAACAGTCTGACACACAACTAGGGCCTGTGTTAGCCTAGAACCAACAGTCTGACACACAACTAGGGCCTGTGTTAGCGTAGAACCAACAGTCTGACACACAACTAGGGCCTGTGTTAGTGTAGAACCAACAGTCTGACACACAACTAGGGCCTGTGTTAGCGTAGAACCAACAGTCTGACACACAACTAGGGCCTGTGTTAGCGTAGAACCAACAGTCTGACACACAACTAGGGCCTGTGTTAGTGTAGAACCAACAGTCTGACACACAACTAGGGCCTGTGTTAGTGTAGAACCAACAGTCTGACACACAACTAGGGCCTGTGTTAGTGTAGAACCAACAGTCTGACACACAACTAGGGCCTGTGTTAGCATAGAACCAACAGTCTGACACACAACTAGGGCCTGTGTTAGCATAGAACCAACAGTCTGACACACAACTAGGGCCTGTGTTAGCATAGAACCAACAGTCTGACACACAACTAGGGCCTGTGTTAGCGTAGAACCAACAGTCTGACACACAACTAGGGCCTGTGTTAGCGTAGAACCAACAGTCTGACACACAACTAGGGCCTGTGTTAGTGTAGAACCAACAGTCTGACACACAACTAGGGCCTGTGTTAGTGTAGAACCAACAGTCTGACACAGAACTAGGGCCTGTGTTAGTGTAGAACCAACAGTCTGACACACAACTAGGGCCTGTGTTAGCATAGAACCAACAGTCTGACACACAACTAGGGCCTGTGTTAGCATAGAACCAACAGTCTGACACACAACTAGGGCCTGTGTTAGCATAGAACCAACAGTCTGACACACAACTAGGGCCTGTGTTAGCATAGAACCAACAGTCTGACACACAACTAGGGCCTGTGTTAGCGTAGAACCAACAGTCTGACACACAACTAGGGCCTGTGTTAGTGTAGAACCAACAGTCTGACACACAACTAGGGCCTGTGTTAGCATAGAACCAACAGTCTGACACAGAACTAGGGCCTGTGTTAGCGTAGAACCAACAGTCTGACACACAACTAGGGCCTGTGTTAGTGTAGAACCAACAGTCTGACACACAACCAGGGCCTGTGTTAGCATAATGACTGTTATGACTGTCCCTTCTTGAGGCAGTCCTCAGTGTAATGACTGTGGCATGACTGCCTTTTCTCAAGGCCGTCCTCAGTGTAATGACTGTGGCATGACTGCCTTTTCTCAAGGCCGTCCTCAGTGTAATGACTGTGGCATGACTGCCTTTTCTCAAGGCCGTCCTCAGTGTAATGACTGTTATGACTGCCCCTTCTCAGGGAAATCGTCAGTGTGGGCTGCTTGTTGTCTGTATAATCTATGTTGATGACTTTGTTTAATATTAGAGCTTTATTTGTTTAATGTTCGAGCTTTATTTGTTTAATATTAGAGGTGTACTGCAGTAAGCAAATTCTGCTTGTTGTCTGTATAATCTATGTTGATGACTTTGTTTAATATTAGAGCTTTATTTGTTTAATGTTTGAGCTTTATTTGTTTAATATTAGAGGTGTACTGCAGTAAGCAAATTCTGCTTGTTGTCTGTATAATCTATGTTGATGACTTTGTTTAATATTAGAGCTTTATTTGTTTAATGTTTGAGCTTTATTTGTTTAATATTAGAGGTGTACTGCAGTAAGCAAATTCTGCTTGTTGTCTGTATAATCTATGTTGATGACTTTGTTTAATATTAGAGGTGTACTGCAGTAAGCAAATTCTGCTTGTTGTCTGTATAATCTATGTTGATGACTTTGTTTAATATTAGAGGTGTACTGCAGTAAGCAAATTCTGCTTGTTGTCTGTATAATCTATGTTGATGACTTTGTTTAATATTAGAGGTGTACTGCAGTAAGCAAATTCTGCTTGTTGTCTGTATAATCTATGTTGATGACTTTGTTTAATGTTAGAGGTGTACTGCAGTAAGCAAATCCTGCTTGTTGCACTGCCCAACTGTTCAGTTTCAGTTATTGTCACAAATGTTTCATATAAAATTAGTTTAAACCAAATCCTGTGTAATGACTGTGTGATATGACTGTCCTCTCTCGAGGCAGTCCTAAGTGTAAGATATTGTGGACTATGTTTGTATTTGTTTGTCAGGGATGAGGATGCCAGGAGTCACTTGCGTGGCCTTCAGCAGGTGGATGGTCGCTTGATGCGGGGCGAAGCCTACTACATCATCTACCAGGACTCGCTGGAGTTTGACCTTCTGCATGTGCTTGGCATGGCAAGTGATGGCCAGCGCCTGGTGACCTACAGACTGGGCTACAACACGAAGCCTAACTCTCAGCCTGGCTTCGTCTTCTGCTTGAACACAGAGAATGGGCCACAGACCTATGAGGACCCACAGGAGTTGAAGTTCTATTTGAACACTACTTTGGGCCTTGGTACACACATTTACCCAAAAGGTGGGCACTCCTGTGTGTGTGTGCATGCATGCGTGTGTGTGTGTGTGCATGTGTGTGTGTGTGTGTGTGTGCATGCGTGTGTGTGTGTGTGTGTGCATGCGTGTGTGTGTGTGTGTGTGCGTGCATGTATGTGTGTGTGTGTGTGTGTGTTTTGAAAGGTGCCGAAGTAATATTTTGTATAGTGAAAGAAAAAATAATAATGAAAGTAAAAGCAACTGCAGAATCCTTTATTCTAACACTTTGGTGAGTGATGTAAGAAACAGTGAGCAATGCAAATTGATGCGTTTTCAGCTTACTGATACACATGTGAATTCCTCAACCCCCCCCCCCCCCCCCCCCACCTTATGTTGGTCTTTATGCATCCTTATGTGACACTATGCAATTGACAGGATGAGTCCCCCCCCCCCATCTCTACCTACCCCTCTCTTTGGGGTCAGTGTCATAATAGCACTAGCAGTGGCCTGTGTGATGTGCCCCTGTTGACTGTGATAATAGTGCTAGCAGTGGCCTGTGTGATGTGCCCCTGTTGACTGTGATAATAGCGCTAGCAGAGGCCTGTGTGATGTGCCCCTGTTGACTGTGATAATAGCACTAGCAGTGGCCTGTGTGATGTGCCCCTGTTGACTGTGATAATAGCACTAGCAGAGGCCTGTGTGATGTGCCCCTGTTGACTGTGATAATAGCACTAGCAGTGGCCTGTGTGATGTGCCCCTGTTGACTGTGATAATAGTGCTAGCAGTGGCCTGTGTGATGTGCCCCTGTTGACTGTGATAATAGCACTAGCAGTGGCCTGTGTGATGTGCCCCTGTTGACTGTGATAATAGCACTAGCAGTGGCCTGTGTGATGTGCCCCTGTTGACTGTGATAATAGCACTAGCAGTGGCCTATGTGATGTGCCCCTGTTGACTGTGATAATAGCACTAGCAGTGGCCTGTGTGATGTGCCCCTGTTGACTGTGATAATAGTGCTAGCAGTGGCCTGTGTGATGTGCCCCTGTTGCATGCCCTGTTGACTGCCAGATGAAGATCCCTGTGGGGCCATGCACTTTCTGCGGGTGGAGTGCTCACCTGACTACTACCATGCCTACGCTGCCATGGACACGCAGAACAGGCCCAGGCAGCAGCAACCTGACCTGGGCAACCAGCCGCTGCTCTACAGAGATGACCAGCTGCCCCCGCTCACCACCCTCATCGGTGAGTGTGACCTTGTCATGGTTGACTGCATCAGTGAGTGTGGCTTTGTCATGGTTGACTGCATCAGTTAGTGTGGCCTTGTCATGGTTGACTGTATTAATGAGTGTGGCCTTGTCATGGTTGACTGCATCAGTGAGTGTGGCCTTGTCATGGTTGACTGCATCAGTGAGTGTGGTTCTGTCTAGGTTGACTGCAGTGAGAGTGGCTTTGTCTTGGTTGACTGCATCAGTGAGTGCCTCTGTGTAGGTAGTGGCAGCCAAAATTTAAATTTTACAACAGCAATTTAATTTATGCATTTTCAGACAGGCCATATTGATACAAGAAAATGAAGAAGAAAAAGTAACTCTTTATCTTAATTAGTTCCAAAGATATAGCCATTCGAAAACAGTTTTGCATGACAATAAACAGTTTATTACATTTTCTCAAATTTACCCCCCCCCCCCCCCATAGTGGTTCTCATGAACATGGGAGAATCCAAATACTTACACTTTTCAAAAGTATACCTTGGTTGCACTTCGTCACAGCTAAATCATATGGTCAGCAAAGAAAGATGAAACAGAGGCAGAGGGCTGAAGTTGCTCCAAAAAGCAATTCCGAGCTTGCCAATTTGCATGAAACAGCACTTTTGACACCATACAATGGGTAACATATGGCAATGACAGCTTTCCCAACGGGTTTCCAAGCAGGGTTTATCACAGTCGTTGCACTTAAATTCCTGTGAGATTCAACAAAGAACGAACGTCCCTGGAGACAATGATGAAGGTGCAAGTTGCAGATTCTTGGCAAACACAACTGCGGAGGAGATTTGAGTGTAATCTTCAGAGCATGGCCACCTGTATACAACAACTCCATCTTTACTGCCGCCTTCTCCAAGAAATTGACTATTGCCTCTTCCTCACTGATGACCCTGGTGACTTTGCTGATAAAGAAATCTTCTACATTGTAGACTGCCACAATGTCACCCTCCTGTTGAAATCTGCAGCTGGTTTCAAACTCAGGTTCATCAGGTTCTGATTCCTCTTCTGGTTCCGTCAACATCTCCTGGGTCAGATTCCTCTTCCACTTGTTGACATCTCTGCTGGCAGCTGCCATGGCCGTGAAGAGGTGGAAGTTCTGGAAGTGGCTCACCTCCAAACAGCTCCTTCAGTCTGTTGACCATAAATACCGCAGATGAGAAAGCAGCACTGTCTTGACCAGATCTGGCTTGAGAAGTTGCTGGAAGAATGCAGTCTCATCCAAAGTCTTGGATCCCTCATCTTTCAGGAGAAGCAGCTGCACTAACAGTCGGTTGTCCACTTCAACCTGAGGAAGGTCTTGCCGGCATCCTCTCCCAGTTGCCAGGAAAACAGCCTTCAATTTGGAAAACTGGTCATCATCTGCAGGAAAACAACAACACAGTTTTGTTGTTTCTGTTGATCTTGATTGAGAGAATGATCTACGGTCTACAGCATAATTAATAATAATCATTATCATTCAGGCCTTAACTCTTATCTGTTATGATTTTATCATCACTTATCACAATATCAGACTGGCTACCGAAATCCACTTTTAATTTTGAACTAGAAATGCTGGTCAACATCCTATTAAAGTCTGAGAATTTAATTACGATCGTTGAAAAACGAAAAAGACTTTTAACAGAGTTCAAGTGCAGAAGTTATTATGATGTCGACTGTTTTCTCAGCATCTTAGTTACCTCCCCTGATGAAGAATTTCGATCACGAAAACAGCCATCGCCACGAATTTACGTCAAAGGTTCGTCCCCCAAAAGTAATACTGTTCCAGAAGACATCAGAGAATGTATTTCAATGACTATTTTTGAGAAAAATTTGCGTATTTTGGCAATATTTAGGAGAACAAGCCGATTGACAACTTCCGGTTAGTCGTATTTGTAAACAAAGACAGAACTCTGAGTCAGTCGAGAAAATCATAAGACTTTAGGCAATCCTGCAAGAATGAATCAAAATATCATATAAAAATGCTAAATTATGAGACCAACTGTCACCAAATTCAGTAAACTGGAGCCAGGTGAAGAGAATACTCACGAATCATGTGCCAAAACTCGGCAATCGAGTCACAAAAACTCCACGCGGTCGATGCCATCTTGGATTAACTCGATTTGAAAAAAGCGCCTTTATTGCGGTCTTTTATTGGCTTGTGAAAGACCCACCGGTCATCAATTCATTAGCTCCATACCTCATTCGAAAGGGTACGAAATCAGCTTAATTTTGAGGGGGGATATTTTAGACATTTGAGGGCGTTTTGCGGTTTAAAATTGAGTTTCCGACTAAAATGCGTTCTAGCGACCAGAGATGTTTGTAAACGACCATGGCGTTTACACCACTGGAATCGGCATTCAATTCCCGATCCAGTGATACCACATACTGCTGTGTACAACGCGTATCGCTTTTTCACCGAGTGGATAAACACATCGACTGTTTTTGTTCATGTCTCGGACCGCGTGACCGGCACCGGACAAATGGCAAATACCTCCCATAGAAAATCAACTGGCGATTTTTTGAGGTACATTGCATGCAAACATAAAAACAACCATAAGCATGCGAAGAAAACATTCTTTTTATTCATATAATTTCCAAGAGGATACATTCAGAGACTGTGGAGAAATTAGTGACTGAAATACAGTAAAACTGAGCAAAATTCCGATGTTCCCGCATAGGCAATGAGAGGCTGCCGCTACCTACTCTGTCTTAGCTGTTCACAATGTGGAAAGGCATGGTGCAGAAACTGACCACAGAGTTTGGTGATGTGTGTCATTTTGTCTTTGAGTACACCGAGAACTGAGTGATTTGTGTCAGTTTGTGTTTGAGTGCGTGGAGATTTGGGTTATGTGTGTCATTTTGTGTTTGAATACATGGACAGTTGAATGATTTGTGTTTGAGTGCGTGGAGATTTGGGTTATTTGTGCCATTTTGTGTTTGAATACATGGACAGTTGAATGATTTGTTTGTGTTTCAGTGCATGGAAAGTTCAATGACATGTGCCATTTTGTGTTTGAGTACATGGGGAATTCAGTGGTGTGTGTCGTTTTGTGTTTCAGTGCACGGATCATTCAGGGATGCGTGTCATTTTGTGTTTCAGTACATGGAAAATTCAGTGATGTGTGTCATTTTGTGTTTCAGTGCATAGAGAGTTCAGTGATGTGTGTCATTTTGTGTTTCTGTGCATGAAAAATTCAGTGATGTGTGTCATTTTGTGTTTCAGTGCATGGAGAGTTCAGCGATGTGTATCGCATCAGGCAGATGGAATTGGGACGTGAGGCAATTGTGAAGAAAGTGACGAGCAGGAACACGGCAGTGCAGGAGGTCAGAGAATCTGCAGACTTTCCTGCACCCTCTTTCCACTGATGGGGGTGGAAAGGAGGGGAGGGAGAGGGGCATTTTAAAAATCTGTTTGCAGCTGAAAACAATAAAATAAAGTATAATGGAGAAAATGCAGCTTATTTAAGCAGACTTGTTAAAAAAATTTTTTATAAAAACAACAACAATAAAACAAAACAAGCAAAACCTTGAACAGGCTAATTTGACAGTTCACACATGCTCTGTGTGTGTGAGTGTGGTGTGTGTGTGTGTGTGTGTGTGTGTGTGTGTGTGTGTGTGTGTGTGTGTGTGTGAGTGTGGTGTGTGTGTGTGAGTGGTGTGTGTGTGTGGTGTGTGAGTGTGGTGTGTGTGTGAGTGTTGTGTGAGTGTGTGTGAGTGTGGTGTGTGTGTGAGTGTGGTGTGTGTGTGTGAGTGTGGTATGTGTGTGTGAGTGTGGTGTGTGTGTGTGTGTGTGTGTGTGTGTGTGTGTGTGTGTGTGTGTGTGTGTGTGTGTGTGTGCAGAACAGTTCGGAGTAACTTTAGAAGGTACTGATGTATCACCAGGTAACTCAGAGTAAATTTAGAAGATACTGATGTATCACCAGGTAACTCAGAGTAATTCTGAAAGGTGTATAGCCAGATATGTCCCTGTTTCAGTGTTTGTTATCTGTTTGCGTTGGTTGGAAATTAAGTTGTGTATAGTCAATAATTATACTTGGGTTTGTGGGTGCCTCTGTGTATGTATGCGCATGTATGCACTTGGAATAGTCTCACCTAACAAGATTTTGCACTGGATGAATACTTTGATTATTATTATTTAGTAATGCTTAGTGTCATTTAAATGCACACCCATTACATCAGTCCCACTCATTCCTTGTTTGGCAGTGGTGCATGTGAGCCATTTTGCTGGCTTGTTCATTGTGGGTGCAGTCACAAGACAGTGTGTGTAAACCACAGTTGAGAAAGGACAGCTGAAGCACAACTGAACCATGGTCCATCTGGGTACGGTAAGCAACCCTCCTCAGCAGCAAGGGAGTGGGATGCTGTAATGGGGGGGGGGGGGGGGGGGGGGGGGCTTTGAGCCTTGACTGTCATCTGGGTGCAAGATGAAATGCAGGCTTTGACTCTGTTTTGACACACCACATGCACAAACACCATTTTGTGGTTGAATTTCCAGGCTTACAGAAGAGGGGCAGAACATCTTCTGAAACTGCGAGAATGCAGCTCAATCTTTTTGCAAGTCTATGGCCTTGCGCTTACCTCCCCTGTTCGCATCGTCTTCAACAGCATGCCGGAGGGCAAGGGCAGCTTACTCCAACGCCTGCGCAGGACTGATGCTCTACCCCTGAATTACATGCAGCTTGGATCGGTACTGAAACAGCTGGCCAACTGCTTGTTAGATCTGGTGGGTAATGCTTTTATTTAGCTAGTGAGGGCAGATAGCTGTAATGATCCAGTTCTGGAACAGACTGCTGTGTGTGCAATGGAGAAGGGAGAGACTCCATTTGATCATCTGTGTGTGCAGGGGAAGGGACAGAATCCATCTCATCTGTGTGTGCAAGGGAAGGGACAGAATCCATCTCATCATCTGTGTGTGCAGGGGAAGGGACAGAATCCATCTCATCATCTGTGTGTGCAGGGGAAGGGACAGAATCCATCTCATCATCTGTGTGTGCAGGGGAAGGGACAGAATCCATCTCATCATCTGTGTGTGCAGGGGAAGGGACAGAATCCATCTCATCATCTGTGTGTGCAGGGGAAGGGACAGAATCCATCTCATCATCTGTGTGTGCAGGGGAAGGGACAGAATCCATCTCATCATCTGTGTGTGCAGGGGAAGGGACAGAATCCATCTCATCATCTGTGAGTGCAGGGGAAGGGACAGAATCCATCTCATCATCTGTGTGTGCAGGGGAAGGGACAGAATCCATTTAAACCTATTTACATGCACTGCAGAGGGATAGACATATTTGTGTACACAGGGGAAGTGAGATAACACTGCTAAACATTTGTTGGTCCTCAGGGGAAGGGAGATAAGACTGCTAAACATTTGTTGGTCCTCAGGCGAAGGGAGATAATCTCCCGGTGGCATTGCATCAGTCAAGTTTAGGATGTGTTGAGAGACTTGCTGAGAGCAGGGATTTGGGCTGAGCGTGAGAGTGCTGGTGAGAGTGGAACCTGGAGGCGCTGGTTTGCAGCATGCTTCCTCCAGCCACTGCTTATGCCACGGGTCTCAGACCCTGTCTGCCGTCAGCTTCTGCTCCTGCTCCAGTGGCAGCGTGTTGGTCAGGGACAGATGGGATTGTATTGGGCCTTTCCTGTAGAACTGCCCACACTGTGTACGGCGTAACAATTGGGACCAAAATCATGCGACAAAACTCTTTTCTTTTTTTAACTTGGAGCTGATACGCCTCATGTTTACAAGCTTGCTTTGATGCTATAGTATGTTGACGGTGTTATTAGTACCCAGAGGGTGCAGAAAGGGCCGATGGACAGATGCACAGAAATAAAGAGTGCCCCTTCATTGGCGTAACTGGTGCTGGCAGAGTTTGGAGGAAGAGGAGAGGAGAGGGAGGTTGTAGTTGTGGTGAGAGTGATGTGAAGCGGTGATCATGAAAACTGTAAATTTGGTTGTTTGTATGTTAGTTTGTGAGTTTGGGTTGGTCTGCCTGCGTGTGTACTTGTTTTGTAGCAGGGGGAGGGAGGGAGGAAGGGAGGGATACAAAAGGCGCAGTGGGGTGTGTGACCGGGGCTGCTCAGGGTTGGTTTGCTTTCCAGCACCAGTCTAAGACGGGCCTGCTGTACGGAAACCTGTGCTGTGCCAAGATTCTCATCTACAGGGAGGAGCACGACGCTCTCACCATCCGACTGGGCGATCCCAGCGTCGGCCTCTTTTGTGACACGCTGCCCATCACTGACACCCTCAACCAGAGGAGGTGCGTCTTCCTTGGTGGTGATGTGTGTGTGTGTGTGTGTGTGGGGGGGGGGGGGGGGGGGGGTTAGTAAAGGGGTGCTTGTGTGTGGTGAAGAAATTGGTGTTTGTAGTGAAACAAGATCAAAACAGAAACTTTAAAAGAACGCTTATTTTTCAAACTTGTCATCTGATATGATGTAGTTTTGCTGGCTGTTGTCTTGTGCTGGTGTGGTGCTGTTAGCTGTCGTCACTGTTGTCCTGTGCTGGTGTGGTGCTGTTAGCTGTCATCACTGTTGTCCTGTGCTGGTGTGGTGCTGTTAGCTGTCATCACTGTTGTCCTGTACTGGTGTGGTGCTGTTAGCTGTCGTCACTGTTGTCCTGTGCTGGTGTGGTGCTGTTAGCTGTCGTCACTGTTGTCCTGTGCTGGTGTGGTGCTGTTAGCTATTGTCACTGTTGTCCTGTACTGGTGTGGTGCTGTTAGCTGTCGTCACTGTTGTCCTGTGTTGGTGTGTTGCTGTTAGCTGTTGTCACTGTTGTCCTGTGCTGGTGTGGTATGTTGATGATGACACCGTGGCCGTCATATGACAGTGTGGTGCTGTAATGTCTTCTCTTTGTGTTCAGGCTTGCCTGGGTGGCACCAGAGCGGTTTCAGGACCTGTCCAAGCACACGCTGCAGTCTGCCGTGCATGAGTACGGCACCGTGATGTGGGAGATGCTGTGGCGTGGAAAGGACCCTATGGAGTGCATACCAGCTGGTGTCAATGTAAGTTATCCCCTGCAAACATTCTGCACACCGCCGGTCTGATGACATTGTCTGTAATGTCATACCTTTAGTGTCATGTCAGTGGTGTGATACTTTGAGTGTCGTGTCAGTGATGTGATACCGTTAGTGTTATATCAGTGACACGTTTAATGTTATGTCTGGGATGTGATACCTTTAATGTCTGGGGTGTGATACCTTTACTGTCCTGTCAGTGGTGGGATACCTTTAGTTTCATGTTAGTGATGTGATATTTTCAATGTCATGTCAGTGGTGTGATACTTTTGGTGTCATGCCAGTGATGTGGTACCTTTAGTGTCATGTCAGTGGTGTGATACCTGTGTTATGTCTGTGGTTTGTTACCTTTAATGTCATGTCAGTGGTGTGATACCTTTAGTGTCATGTCAGTGGTGTGATACAACAATGTTTTCACTGTCTGCTTTTTTGAACAGCTAATGTTGGTGCCATCACTGTACACAGGTTCAAACCTTCTTCGAGCAAGGGAAAAAACTGCCAGACCCTGTCTTCACTACAGTGACACCTACTGAGGGCAATGCAAACCAGCGGTCTGTTACTGGTGGCGGGGACCCACGCACCCAGCAGTGGGTGGCCACCCAGGATTTTGTCAGGGCCCGCTCCCGCTCCAGCTCCACCCAGTTGGATGAGTACATGGGAGTCGCTGCAGGCTCTGTGCAAGGTAAGAATTGTTACTGCTTTGTGGCTTAGTGCTCCTTTCCTGGTGTTAGCTGGCTTGTATTTTGCTGGCTTGGATCCAATTTCCTGCTGGACTATGTCAGTTTGTGTGATGGTCAGTTTATCTGTGTTGAGACAGTAACCACAGGGGTTGTTATGGACATAGACATGAAGGTGCCTTCTGTTGAGAACCCAGAGCCGACAAATCTTCTCTCTTTAAAGCATAAGGCCATACATGCTGCACCATCTGCTGGGAATTTCTTCTTTCTTCTCTGCTCTATCTTCCCAGTCAGTTCACCTTCATTTTTTCCAGATCCTCTCCTACTTTCTAAGCAGGTAGTTAGTTTTGGCTAATGAGTAATTAATTACGTTTGGCTGATGCAGTTGACAGGCTGTTACAACTCAAGAACTAACTAACTGTGCAGCCAGATGAGCCTGGCTGTGTAATCTGCAGTTCTTTCTGCACATGTTGCGTCTATGATCACATCAGGATTAGGCTACTGCAATGCTACGTTCGCAGGAGTAGCTGATGAACAAATCGCGCATATACAAAAGATCCACAACAACGCTGCATGGCCCATCTTGAACAAATCGAAGCGTGATCATGTCACACCACTTTTGAACGAACTCCACTGGCTCCCAGTCAAATACTGCATTCAGTACAAGCTCACAACGCTCATTTTCCGTCACTTTGATGGTACTCTTCCTCCATGCCTGTCCTCTTCTCTCTGCACATATCAACCATCATGCTCCCTTTGTTCTTCGACAGAAAGACTGCTCAAAATTCCAAAAACAAACCTGAAAACCTTCGGTGAACGTTCTTTGGGTTACAATGCTCCGACTGTCTGGAACTCGCTGCCAGCCGACCTGAGAGCTTCTCCCTCCCTCCGAACTTTCAAAGTTAACCTAAAAACGCATTTCTTCCGCCAAGCCTTCTGACTGATTTGTACATGCCAACCGCTACCTGTTTCATGTTCATGTGTGTGTGTGTGTGTGCGTGTGCGTGTGTGTGCGTGTGTGTGTGTGTGTGTGTGTGTGTGTGTGTGTGTGTGTGTGTGTGCGTGTGTGTCAGTTGGGGGCAGGGGTGGGGACTGGGAGAGATGGAATTATGGGTAGGTAGTAATATATAATTTGATTTTCTTTATATATTGCTGTTTCTCATATGGCACATGTACTTGTATATTATACATTGTTAGTTGTCATAATTATATGTATTTGTGAAACTTAGAAAATGTTGGAGAATGTTGTAAAGTGCAGTGAGTTTGGGTACACCAGAGAACAGCGCTATACAAAAGTTATTTATTATTATTATGTTCTGTCAGCAAAGTGACTGTGCATGTTCTGTCAGCAAAGTGACTGTTCTGTCATGTTCTGTCAGCAAAGTGACTGTTCTGTCATGTTCTGTCAGCAAAGTGACTGTTCTGTCATGTTCTGTCAGCAAAGTGACTGTGCATGTTCTGTCATGTTTTGTCAGCAAAGTGACTGTGCATGTTCTGTCAGCAAAGTAATAATAATAATAATAATAATAATAATAATAATAATAATAATAGTAATAATGTACATTTATCATGCGCTCATCAACGCCCTGAGCGCTCACATGATACATATTAACCTAGATATAATATTCTATACACATATAAAGCATAGTCCTACCAAAACAATTTACATAAAGTATTATTTAAAAAATAAAATATAAAAATAATAAAAACGCACTACAAACACGCACACACACACACACACATGCACGCATGCACGCACACACACACGCACGCACGCGCGCGCGCGCGCGCGCACACACACACACACACTGACCGTAGCAGAAATAATAATAATAATAACGTACATTTATCATGCGCTCATCAACGCCCTGAGCGCTCACATGATACATATTAACCTAAATATGATATTCTATACACATGTAAAGCATAGTCATACCAAAACAATTTACATAAAGTATTATTTAAAAAATAAAAATAAAAATAATAATAATAAAAACGCACTACAAACACGCACACACACACACACAGACACAGACACACACACACACACACACACACACACACACACACACACACACACACACACACACACACACACACACACACACACACACACACACACACACACTGACTGTAGCAGAAACTGGGTACTGATATTAGGATGGAAATACTGTGAGAAGACGAATGTTTTCAGTTTGGCTTTAAAAGATGACAGGGTTGAGCAGTGTCTAAGGTCTTGTGGGAGTGAATTCCAAATGTGGGGTCCAAAGCAAGAGAAAGTGCGGAAGCCATGAGTCTTGCGTTTGTATTGTTGGATTTCCAGCATGCGGGTGTCAGAAGAAGAACGTAGTGTATGAGATGGAGTGTAGACATGCAGCAGTTCAGAGAGGTAAGCAGGACCAGAACCATTTATAGCACTGAAACACATACAAGCGACTTTATACTTAAAACGTTCTGAAATGGGAAGCCAGTGCAGTTTTTCCAGGAGAGGTGTTGCGTGGTGATGACGGGGTGCCAAGAGAACAAGTCTAGCAGCAAAGTTCTCAATTTTCTGGAGAGGTTGGATGACAGAATTATGTGTACCCATAAGGAGACAGTTGCAGTAGTCAAGCCATGAAAGGATGTAGGAATTAACAAGAGTCTTGGTTGCGTCTTCAGTGAGAAGCCTGCGGATTGAACTAATGCGTTTAAGCTCGAAATAAGCAGTTCGGCAGATTTTTATGATGTGCTTCTTCATGGACAGTTTTGAGTCAAGAATGAATCCAAGGTTCCTGGCAGAATCAGAGAAGGGGATGTTGTGAGAGCCAAGAGTAATCGAGTCAGGGAGGGGAACGGTAGGTAGCTTTCAAGGAAAACGAAAAGGGAAAGAGAAGAGATTCTGTTTTGTCGTTGTTCAGTTTGAGCTGATTTTCCATCATCCATGTTTTTATGTTGTCTGTGCATGCGTTGAGTTCTTTGGTGAGGTTGGTCACTTCATTGAGAGGAGCGGACTTCTGGAGTTGTGTGTCATCTGCGAAAAGCTGATGGTTTACAGAGTGGTTAGCTATGATATCGGAGAGAGGCGTAGTGTACAGGACGAAGAGAATGGGCCCCAGTACTGAGCCCTGAGGCACACCGTACATGAGCTGTGATGGTGACGAAGACGAGTTATTGACTGAAGTGGACTGATACCTGTCTCAGAGGTATGAGTGAAACCACTCGAGTGCAGTAGACTGAATGCCAAAAACAGAGTTCATGCGGAAGAGGAGAATTTGGTGGTCAAGAGTGTCAAAAGCGGCAGAAAGATCCAACAAAAGAAGAACAGAAATGTTGTCATTGTCCAGAGCGGAAAGAATATCGTTTACAATACGTAACAAAACGGTCTTAGTGCTGTGTCCTGCTCGATAGGCTGACTGAAAGGGATTGCTGAGGTTGTTTTCTTGGAGATGGGAGAGAAGTTTGTGGAGAACGACTTTTTCAAGAATTTTGGACAGAAATGGTAGGTTAGAAATGGGACGGTAGTTTTTCAAAAGGTTTTTGTCAAGTGATGGCTTTTTCAACAGAGGTTTGACGATGGCTGTCTTCAGATCAGGTGGTACAATGCCAGTGGTAAGAGATGTGTTGATGATGTTCGTGATGGTCGGCAAGAGGATGTCAAGGTTTTCATAAAGAAGCGTGGTGGGAATGGGATCAAGTTCACAAGACTTGGCAGATGCACTGTTGATTATTTTTAAGACAAATTCATCAGTGACAGACTCAAAAGTTAGCAAGGGATTTCCAGCAAAAGAGGTATCAGGGCAAGCAGTTGGGTTTGGAGGAGGAAAATTGTTTCTGATGGTGTGGATTTTCTCAGTGAAGTAATCAGAAAAGACATTCGGAAGGTCGTCAGAGTCAAATGTTGAAGGAAGAAGTGAAGATCTGCTTTTGCCGAGGATGGTGTTGAAGTTTTGAAAGAGCTGTTTACAGGTTGTGCTAGACTGAATCTTAGCAGAGTAGTAGGCTTGTTTGGCTTTATCTACAAGGTTTGTTACTTTCTGTTTAATGGAGTCGTATATCTGTTTGTGGACGATGAGCTTAGATTTGAGCCATCGTCTCTCCACCTGCCGACGCTCCCGTTTCAGCTTACAGAACTGCTCCGCAATACTGCTGAACCAGGGCGTCGGCTTCCTTGTACGGACTGTGCAACGGCACAGAAACTGGGTACTGATATCAGTTAGGATGGAAATACTGTGAAAGTAACTGCATGTTCTGTCAGCAAAATGACTGTGCATGTTCTGTCAGCAAAATGACTGTGCATGTTCTGTCATGTTCTGTCAGCAAAGTGACTGTACAGGTTCTGTCATGTTCTGTCAGCAAAGTGACTGTACAGGTTCTGTCATGTTCTGTCAGCAAAGTGACTGTACAGGTTCTGTCATGTTCTGTCAGCAAAGTGACTGTACAGGTTCTGTCATGTTCTGTCAGCAAAGTGACTGTACAGCTTCTGTCAGCAAAGTGTGTATGGTTGGTATGTGCATGCTGTGTCAATGATATGACTGTGCATGTTCTGTCAGTGACATGGCTGTACATGTTCTGTCAGTGACATGACTGTACATGTTCTGTCAGTGACATGACCATATGTGCTTTGTCAGTGACATGACTTTACATGCTTTGCCAGTGACATGACTGTACATGCTCTGTCTCAGTGACATGACTGTACATGGTATGTCAGGGATGTGACTGTGCATGCTCTGTCAGTGACATGACTGTGCATGCTTGGTCAGTGACATGACTACATACTGTGCCAGTGACATGACAGTACATGCTCAGTCAGTGACATGACTGTACATGCTCTGTCAGTGACATGAATATACATGCTTTTTTGTGTGACATGACTTTACATGAGAACTCTGTTAGTGACATGAGTTGACATGCTCTGTCAGTGACGTAAGTAAGAAGGTAACTCCCTCTCCCCCACCCAGTCTGTCATTGACATAACTTTACATGCTCTGTCAGTGACATGACTGTATGTGGTTTTTCAGTGACATGAATTTACATACTCTAGCTGTTAGTGACAGAAGTTTACATGCTCTGTCAGTGACATGAGTTTACATGCTCTGTCAGTGACATGACTGGACATGCTTTTTCAGTGACATGACTTTACATACTCTGTTACTTAGTGTTAGCGACATGAGTTTACATGCTCTGTCAGTGATATGAGTTTACATGCTCTGTCAGTGACATGTCTGGACATGCTTTTTCAGTGACATGACTTTACATAGTTACTTAGTGTTAGTGACATGAGTTTACATGCTCTGTCAGTGACATGACTGGACATGCTGATGGGCAGCCACATGCCTAGAACTGAATTGCTTGGCACATCTCTCTTTACTTTCCATGCTGGTTTCCCCGACTTTACATAGTTACTTAGTGTTAGTGACATGAGTTTACATGCTCTGTCAGTGACATGACTGGACATGCTGATGGGCAGCCACATGCCTAGAACTGAATTGCTTGGCACATCTCTCTTTACTTTCCATGCTGGTTTCTGTAAATCTTTATTGGTTTTATTCTGTGTTTTGTCTGATGATGCAGAGTGCAGCTTGGTGTCGGGGGAGACAGCAATGACTGAACTGAACTCAGCTGGGGACAGGGACTTGCGGCCAGTGACCAACATGCTGCACAAAATACAGCAGTCCTTGCTGGAGTTGATGCACAGCTGTTGGCACAACGACCCTGACCACAGACCTAAACCTCTTGAGCTGTTGAAGGCTGCAGATTCTGGTGGGTTTTTCCATGTACAGGTTGCCTTAAAGTTATGTAGTCCTCCGTGACCAGTATAGTCCTAAGTTGTGTAGTCTTCCATGATCAGCAAAAAGCCTTATGTTGTGTAGTCCTGCATGATCAGTAACCTTAAAGTTATGTAATCCTCCTTAATAAGTATAGCCCTAAGTTCTGTAGTCTTCCATGATCTGCAAACAGCCTTAAGTTGTGTAGTCGTGCGTGATCGGTAAAGAGCCTTAAGTTGTGTAGTCCTGCGTGATCAGTGAACAGCCTTAAGTTGTGTGGTCCTCCGTGATCAGTGAACAGCCTTAAGTTGTGTGGTCCTCCGTGATCAGTGAACAGCCTTAAGTTGTGTAGTCCTGCGTGATCAGTGAACAGCCTTTAGTTGTGTAGTCCTGCGTGATCAGTGAACAGCCTTAAGTTGTGTGGTCCTCCGTGATCAATAAGTATAGCCTTAAGTTGTACATTGTGTGAAATGACAGTACAAACAACCACTGTGAGCATTGCACAGACAACTGCAGATGTGCTGAACAACTGTGATTGCTTCCCCACGACCTTACTAAAGGGTTGCCCTATGGCAAATGATAACCAGATATACTGGTCTTTCTGTGGGGCCTTACAAAGGGGTTGCACTGGAACAGCTGGTGACTAGACCTGCTTGGGGTGTTTCAGTACTCGAACTGGCAGAGCAGGCAGCGCAGGCTGATGGCTTCTCCATTTTGAGCATCATTCTGGAGGCCGTGGAGCCGATGTGTGAGGATCGTGAGGGAGTGCGGCAGCTGCAGCAGCAAGTGCACGGTACAGGGTCCAGCACACTTCCCACATCCACACACTTCCCACATATACACACATCACACTTCCACACACTTCCCACATCCACACACTTCTCACATCCACACACATCACACTTCCACACACTTCCCACATCCACAAACTTCCCACTTCCACACACTTCCCACATCCAACACACTTCCCACTTCCACACACTTCACACTTCCACACACTTCCCACATCCACACACTTCCCACTTCCACACACTTCCCACATCCCACACACTTCCCACTTCCACACACTTCCCACATCCACACACTTCACACATCCCACACACTTCACACATCCCACACACTTCCCACTTCCACACACTTCCCACATCCCACACACTTCCCACTTCCACACACTTCACACTTCCACACACTTCCCACATCCACACACTTCCCACTTCCACACACTTCCCACATCCACACATTCCCACACACTTCCCACTTCCACACACTTCCCACATCACACACACTTCCCACATCACACACACTTCCCACACACTTCCCACTTCCACACACTTCCCACATCCACACACTTCCTACATCACACACACTTCCCGCATCCACACACTTCCCACATCCACGCACTTCCCACATCTCACACACTTCCCACATCCACACACTTCCCACATCCTACACACTTCCCACATCCTACACACTTCCCACATCCCACATACTTCCCACATCCCTCACACTTTCCACATCCTACATAACTCCCACATGCTACACAGTTCACACATTCTACACACTTCACATGTCCCACACACTTCACACATCCTACACACTTCACACATCCTACACACTTCCCACATCCCACACACTTCATACATCCTACACATTTCCCACATCCTACACATCTCACACAGCCCACACACTTCCCATAATTATCCTGCACATTTCACACACTTTGCACATCCCACACAGTTCCCACATCCTACACATTTCATTCATTCCACACACTCCACACATTCTACACGCATCACCCCACACATCCAACATTTAATAAACCACCACACACTTATTTTACACATTTCACACATCCACACACTTCACACATTCCACACACTTCACACAGCAAAAACCAATACTTTCTGCAACACTTCACACATCCCACACACTTCACACAGCAAAAACCAATACTTTCTGCAACTCTTCACACATCCCATGCACTTCCCACATCCCACACACTTCTTCACATCCCACACACAGTCGCACACAAAACCAATACTTCCTGCAACACTTTACACATCCCACACACTTCACACAGCAAAAACCAATACTTTCTGCAACTCTTCACACATCCCATGCACTTCCCACATCCCACACACTTCTTCACATCCCACACACAGTCGCACACAAAACCAATACTTCCTGCAACACTTTACACATCCCACACACTTCACACATCCCACACACTTCACACATCCCACACACTTCACACAGCAAAAACCAATACTTTCTGCAACAGTTCACACATCCAACACACTTCACACATCCACACACAGTCACACATCCTGCACACTTCACACATCCCACACACAATCGCACATCCTGCACACTTTACACATCCCACACACAGTCTCATATCCCGCACACTTCACACATCCACACACAGTCACACATCCTGCACACTTCACACATCCCATGCACAGTCGCACATTCCACACACGTCACACATCCACACACTTCACACATCCACACACTTCACACATCCACACACTTCACACATCCCACAGAGTCGCACATCCTGCACACTGCACACATTCCACACACAGTCGCACATCCTGCACACTTCTCATATCCTACACACTACATGCATCCACAAAATTACACATTTCACACACTTCACACATCCCACACACTTCACACATCCCACACACTTCACACTGCACTGTATTCCGCACACCTCACACTGCAAAAACTAACACTTTCCTGAACAGTCTGGAAGGATGACAGAATTGTGTTGCTATTATTGCAATAGTGTGTCTCGAAGTAGAACTGGACAGCATGTGGTAAAGTCAGCAGATGGTAACATCAGCAAATAGTAAGGTTAGCTGATGGTGAGATCATCAAATGGTAATTAGGTCAGCAGATTGTAAAATCAGAAAATAGTATGAACAGCAGTTGGTGAGATCAGCAAATAGTAAGGTCAGCAGATGGTGAGATCAGCAAATGGTAATTAGGTCAGCAGATGGTAAGATCAACAAACTGTATGAACAGCAGATGGTGTGATGAGATCAGCAAATAGTAAGGTCAACAGATGGTGAGATCAGCAAATGGTAATTAGGTCAGCAGATGGTAAAAATCAGCAAATAGTATGAACAGCAGATGGTGAGATCAGCAAATGGTAATTAGGTCAGCAGATAATGAGATCAGCAGCAGCAAATGGTAATGTGAATAATGTGAACAGTGGTGAAGTCCATCTGTGTGTGTCATCAAAGAGAGCAGGGAAGGGCCGATCACAGGGAAGTTTTAGACTGGTATTGCAACAGATGACTGGTGACAGAGATGGGTGAGGTAGGGAGGTTGTAGTTGTGGTTAGTGAGGTTGGGGTGTTGTGGTACTGTGGGTGGGGTTGTAGCATGGTGGGTAAGGTTGTGGCAGTATTGGGTGATGTTGTAGAGGTACTAGGTGAGGTTTAGAGCTGTTGTGTGAGGCTGTAGAGGTACTGAGTGAGGTTGTGGCATGCTGGGTGAGGTTGTCGAGGTATTGGATGAGGTGTAGAAGTGTTTGGTGAGGCAGTAGCTGGGTGATGTTGTAGAGGTACAAGTGCGGTTGTTGGGTGATGTTGTAGAGATACTGGATGAGATGTGGAAGTGTTGTGTGAGGTTGTAGTTGGGGGACAGAGTGAGGTTTAGAACTGTTGTGTGAGGTTGTAGAGGTACTGAGTGAGTTTGTAGAGCTACTGAGTGAGTTTGTAGAGGTACTGAGTGAGGTTGTATCAGGTTTGGTGAGGTAGAGGTACTGGGTGAGGTTTAGAACTGTTGTGTGACGTTGTAGAGGTACTGAGTGAGTTAGCAGAGGCACCGAGTGAGGTTGTATCATGTTGGGTGATGTTGTAGAAGTCTTGGGTGAGGTATAGAAGTGATGGGCGGGGTTGTAGAGGTACTGGGTGAGGTTGTAGAGGTACTGGATGAGGTTGTAGAGGGACTGGGTGAGATTGTAGAAGTACTTTGTGAGGTTGTAGAGGTACTGGGTGAGATTGTAGAGGTACTGGGTGACATTGTAGAGGTGCTGGGTGAGGTCAAAGGAGTACTGGGTGAAGTCACAGTAGTAGTGGGTGAGGTCATGGAGGTACTGGATGAGATTGTAGAGGTACTGGATGAGTGTAGAGGTACTGGGTGAGGCTGTAGAGGTACTGGGTGAGATTGTAGAGGTACTGCGTGAGTGTAGAGGTACTGATGAGGTTGTAGAGGTACTGGGTGAGGTCAGAGGAGTACTGGGTGAGGTCACAGCAGTAGTGGGTGAGGTCATGGAGGTACTGGGTGAGATTGTAGAGGTAGTGGGTGGCAGAAACCGTTCAGAGGAGGAGTGTTGAGTGAAGTTGTAACAGATGGTGGTGATGATGGTGGTGGTGATAATCAAGATGATGATGAAGATAATGGTGGTGGTGATGGTGATAGTCATGATGATGATGAAGATAATGGTGATGGTGATAAGATGATGATGAAGATAATGGTGATGGTGATAGTCATGATGATGATGAAGATAATGGCGGTGGTGGTGGTGGTGATGATCAAGATAATAATAAAAAATGATGGTGATGGTCAAGTTAATAATGAAAGTGGTGATATTGATGGTGGTGGTCAAGATAATGATAAAGATAATGGTGGTGATGGTGATGATAAAGATAATAATGAAACTAATGATGATGGTGTTGGTGATACAGATACTAACAAAGATAGTGGTAGTGATGATTATAGTGGCAGTGATAATGATGAAGACAACCATGGTGCTGATGATGTGCAGAACATGGATCCAACCAACCCCAAGATGAGGCCAGGAAACAGCAGGTGGTGGACGAGCTGAAGCAGCAGATGCACCAGTACTACGACAGTTATTTCCTGGACTCATCGCTTCTCAAGGAGACAGGACCTGTTCTTGGCAAGGTGCAGTGTTGGTCTTTGGCTGCACGCTTCATGTGTGTGTGCGCGCGTTTTGTGTGAGCATGCACATACATGGTGTATGTATATGTGTTTGTTAGTGTGTGTGTACATTACATCGTGTGTGTGTGTGGTTGTGTGTGTGGGGTGGGAGGGGGGGTGGATGTGTGTGTTTGTGGTTATGTGTGTGTGTGGGTGGGTGAGTGGGTGGATGGGTGTGGGTGGGTGAGTGGGTGGATGGGTGGGTGGTTGTGGGTGTGTGTTGAAATGTGCCTACCCATAGGCCTTTGTAAGCACCCCGGGCTCTTACGAGATGTAGTGCCACAGATAATCTGTTATGATTATTATCATAAGTTATAGTTTAGTGGTTAATTGTCAGATGAATAGGTGCATTTCTTTTTGATGTGAGCGAAGATTGCCTCAG
Source organism: Alviniconcha strummeri (assembly GCA_963584105.1). Lineage (NCBI taxonomy): Eukaryota > Metazoa > Mollusca > Gastropoda > Provannidae > Alviniconcha > Alviniconcha strummeri. Next base: position 20,282,061 of record OY757550.1, on the reverse strand, counting down.
TGATGACACTTTCGTGTGACTGAACAGTTAACAGGAGTTTTGGTGAACCCCTCCAACTGCTCATCACTGCCTTTCTCCATCTGCCCTTGCCACTGATAACTGAATAAAATCAAAACCTTCAAACATGTGCTTTAAAAAGACAGATTCTCCAGTTGCTGCAGCATTAGCTTTTGCTTTGTATGAAAGGGTACTTTGTTTGGTATAAAGGGGTCCCTTTGTTGTCTTTTCGTTTTCTATAAAAGGGTACCTTTGTTGTATGAAAGGGTACGTTTTTTGTTTTGTATGAAAGGGTACCTTTCTTGTTTTCTATGAAAAGGTACCTTTGTTGTATGAAAGGGTACCTTTCTTGTTTTGTATGAAAGGGTACCTTTGTTGTATGAAAGGGTACCTTTCTTGTTTGGTATGAAAGGGTACCTTTGTTCTTTTGTATGAAGAGGTCTCTTTGTTGTCTTTCTTGTTTTGTATGAAAGGGTACCTTTGTTGTTTGTATGAAAGGATACCTTTGTTATTTCGTATGAAAGGGTACCGGTGTTGTTTTGTATAAAAGGGTACCTGTGTTGTTTTGTATGAAAGGGTACCTGTGTTGTTTTGTATAAAAGGGTACCGGTGTTGTTTTGTATAAAAGGCACCTGTGTTGTTTGGTATGAAAGGGTACTGGTGTTGTTTTGTATGAAAGGGTACATGTGTTGTTTTGTATAAAAGGGTACCGGTGTTGTTTTGTATAAAAGGCACCTGTGTTGTTTGTATGAAAGGGTACCTTTGGAGAGGTGGTGATGGGGCATCTGCAAGAAGCCTGCGAAACGAGGCAGGCACAGGCGACGGCAGGAAGAGAGGTGGTGGCAGTGAAGAAGATGATCAAACAGTCCCGGGACCAGACCATACAGTTCCTCCGGGAGGCCCTCAACGTGTGTGCACTGAACCACAGCAATGTTGTTCAGCTGAAGGGAATCGTGATGGCAGGTGGGTGCACTCCCAGCAAGCACGCAGATTTCTCATTTCCTCATCGGTCTCCTTGCTTCAAGCTCTTCTTGCATGTACACAGTGTACTCATCGGTCTCCTTGCTTCAAGCGCTTCTTGCATGTACACAGTGTACACATCGGTCTCCTTGCTGCAAACTCTTGCATGTACACAGTGTACTCATTGGTCTCCTTGATTCAAGCTCTTCTTGCGTGTACACAGTGTACTCACTGGTCTGCTTGCTTCAAGCTCTTCTTGCATGTACACAGTGTACTCATTGGTCTCCTTGATTCCTTCTTCAAGCGCTTCTTGCATGTACACATGCAGTTTACTCATCGGTATTCTTGCGTCAAGCTCTTCTATATATGTACACAGTGTACTCATCAGTCTTCTTGCTTCAAGCTCTTCTTGCATGTACACAGTGTACTCATCAGTTTTATGTGCAAGATTCACATAGTAGCATCACACATGAGATCCACATAGTAAGTCCATACAGTAGCTCCACACAGGACACTCCCCACAGCAGGTCTACACAACAGACCTATGCAATAGATCCACACAGTGCATACAATAGATCCACACATTGTTTCCACAGCATAGAGCCGCACAGTGCATACAGTGATCCACATTGCTTCCACATCACAGAACCACATAGCACATACAGTGATCCACACATTATTTCTACGGCATAGAACCAGACAGTGCATATGGTGATCCACATTATTTGCACAGCACAGAGCCGCACAGTGCATACAATAGATCCACAGATTGTTTCCACAGTATAGAACCACACAGCACATACAGTGATCCACAGATTGTTTCCACAGCATAGGACCGCACAGTGCCTGCAGTGATCCACATTATTTCCACAGCACAGAGCTGCACAGTGCATACAACAGATCCACACATTGTTTCCACAGCACAGAGCTGCACAGTGCATACAACAGATCCACGCATTATTTCCACAGCACAGAGCTGCACAGTGCATACAACAGATCCACCCATTGTTTCCACAGCACAGAGCTGCACAGTGCATACAGTGATTCACATTTCCACAGCACAGAGCTGCACAGGGCATACAACAGATCCACACATTGTTTCCACAGCATGGAGCCGCACAGTGCATACAGTGATTCACATTTCCATAGCACAGAGCTGCACAGTGCATACAACAGATCCACACATTGTTTCCACAGCACAGAGCCGCACAGTGCATACAACAGATCCACACATTGCATACAGATAAGCTGCGTCTCTATGATCATTGTTTTCATGTAAAATGTAAAAAACAAAACAAAACAGCGAACGACAACAACAAAACAACGATCAGTGCATTTGGTTTATTGTTTTAAACAGTCTTGCCAGTGGTGTTGGGGTGTCTCATTAAGGAACCTTCAGTCTGTGCACAGCTGTCCTTACCTCCGGCAGTTGCTTCATGTCAACTGCCCTCACTCCCTGCTCTTCATCCTACACTGACCCTATGCTGTCCACACTCCCTGCTCTTCATCCTACACTGACCCTATGCTGTCCACACTCCCTGCTCTTCATCCTACACTGACCCTATGCTGTCCACACTCCCTGCTCTTCATCCTACACTGACCCTATGCTGTCCACACTCCCTGCTCTTCATCCTACACTGACCCTATGCTGTCCACACTCCCTGCTCTTCATCCTACACTGACCCTATGCTGCCCACACTCCCTGCTCTTCATCCTACACTGACCCTATGCTGCCCACACTCCCTGCTCTTCATCCTACACTGACCCTATGCTGCCCACACTCCCTGCTCTTCATCCTACACTGACCCTATGCTGTCCACACTCCCTGCTCTTCATCCTACACTGACCCTATGCTGTCCACACTCCCTGCTCTTCATCCTACACTGACCCTATGCTGTCCACACTCCCTGCTCTTCATCCTACACTGACCCTATGCTGTCCACACTCCCTGCTCTTCATCCTACACTGACCCTATGCTGCCCACACTCCCTGCTCTTCATCCTACACTGACCCTATGCTGCCCACACTCCCTGCTCTTCATCCTACACTGACCCTATGCTGCCCACACTCCCTGCTCTTCATCCTACACTGACCCTATGCTGTCCACACTCCCTGCTCTTCATCCTACACTGACCCTATGCTGCCCACACTCCCTGCTCTTCATTCTACACTGACCCTATGCTGCCCTCATTCCCTGCTCTTCATCCTACACTGACCCTATGCTGCCCTCATTCCCTGCTCTTCATCCTACACTGACCCTATGCTGCCCACAGAACCTCAGAATCCAAGAAATACTTGACTACAACTTTGCTAAGCTCTGCGGGTACTTAAGTCTCCCTGTTCTGACGACAGTAGGAGGACCTGGTAGTAGGGGAGGTCCTTGTAATGCACACCTGTCATCTGGATTGTAGTGTGTGTGTGTGTGTGTGTGTGTGTGTGTGTGTGTGTGTGTGTGTGAGTGTTTTGTGAGTGTGTGTGTGTGTGTGTGTGTGTGTGTGTGTGTGTGTGTGTGTGTGTGTGTGTGTGTGTGAGTGAGTGTTTTGTGAGTGTGTGTGTGTGTGTGTGTGTGTGTGTGTGTGTGTGTGTGTGTGTGTGTGTGTGTGTGTGTGTGAATGAGTGTTTTGTGTGTGTGTGTGTGTGTGTGTGTGTGTGTGTGTGCTTTTGAATGCAGTGACTGTGCATATCTGTAGGCCTTTGTAGGTGTTCCAGGCTCTTACAAGATCATAGCCATAAATAATCCATTATTAGTATTATCATTCAATGCCCTTTGCGCACCTTGATCTGAGAATCTGCACCTACACTGCCTGATGAAAACATTGTTTGTGCTGACTAATGAAGACAGTACTTGTGCTGCCTAATGAAGACAGTACTTGTGCTGCCCAATGAAGACAGTACTTGTGCTGCCCAATGAAGACAGTACTTGTGCTGCCTAATGAAGACAGTACTTGTGCTGCCCAATGAAGACAGTACTTGTGCTGCCCAATGAAGACAGTACTTGTGCTGCCCAATGAAGACAGTACTTGTGCTGCCCAATGAAGACAGTACTTGTGCTGCCCAATGAAGACAGTACTTGTGCTGCCCAATGAAGACAGTACTTGTGCTGCCCAATGAAGACAGTACTTGTGCTGCCCAATGAAGACAGTACTTGTGCTGCCCAATGAAGACAGTACTTGTGCTGCCTAATGAAGACAGTACTTGTGCTGCCCAATGAAGACAGTACTTGTGCTGCCTGATGAAGACAGTACTTGTGCTGCCTGATGAAGATGTTTTCAGTGCTGCCTGATGAAGATGTTTTCAGTGCTGTGCATTGAAGACGTTTTCAGTGCTGTGCAGTGAGCCGACTGTCCTGTGCTTTCAGATGAGAGGAACCCCTTTCAACTGGTGATGGAGTTTGCCGACCTGGGAACTCTGGAGACGTTCATCAAGGGCAACAGCCAGCAGCTCGGCGTCCTCCACTTCAAGCAGAAGCTGCAAGGGGTGGCTGTGGACATCGCTGAGGTGACTCACTACCCCTGAACACCCCCCTCTTTCCCTGAACACCCCCTCTTTCCCTGAGCACCCCCCTCTTTCCCTGAACACCCCTCTTTCCCTGAATACCCCTCTTTCCCTGAATACCCCCTCTTTCCCTGAACACCCCCTCTTTTCCTGAACACCCCCCTCTTTCCCTGAACACCCTCTTTCCCTGAACACCCCCTCTTTCCCTGAGCACCCCCCTCTTTCCCTGAACACCCCTCTTTCCCTGAACACCCCCTCTTTCCCTGAACACCCCCCTCTTTCCCTGAACACCCCCTCTTTTCCTGAACATCCCCCTCTTTCCCTGAACACCCCCTCTTTCCCTGAACACCCCCTCTTTCCCTGAACACCCCCCTCTTTCCCTCCCTGAAAAGCCAGAGACGTGATTGTAGCGCACCCATCGAGTACCGTGCTCTGTTGGACAGAGGTTGGTTTGAGCGGGCGATGGGAGGGCAGAGCCGGACGGGTCTGGGCTACCTGCCAGCCTACGTCACCCACCAGACCAATTACCTGGTTACCTTACTGCTCACCCTCAAGGGAGGCTGGGGATGTCTGATGTCTTCCCCCTGTCTGTTATCTTGGGGCTGCCCTTTTTTTTCCCACCTTTCCATCTCCTCTCTTGTTCTTTTACCATATGGCACATGTATATATGATTTGTGTCTATACCTGTCACTTTGATTCCCAGGGAATGCAATGTAATTACCTTTGACTTTGTTCCTCAGGGAGTGAAGTATATTTACTGCTAATTTTGTTCTTCAGGCAATGACGTGCGTTCGTTTGTGACTGTTCCCCAGGCAATGACGTTTTACCTTCAGTTTTGTTCCCCTGGCAGTGAAGTTACTTGTGATGTCGTTCCTCTAAAAATGAAGTCCATTTACCTGTGACTGTTTCCCAGGCAATGAAGTATATATTTACCTGTGATTTTGTTCCAAAGGCAACGAAGTATATTTACCTCTGACTTTGTTTCTCCAAAAATGAAGTACATTTAACTGTGACTTTCCCCAGGTAACAAAGGACGTTTACCTGTTACTTTGTTCCTCTGGAAATAAAGTACATTTACCTGTGACTTTCCCCCTGTAACAAAGCACGTTTACCTGTTACTTTGTTCCCCTGAAAATGAAGTACATTTACCTGTGACTTTGTTTGTAGGTGCTGCAGGCTCTTACAAGATCAGAGCCATAAATAATCCATTATTAATATTATCATTCAATACCCTTTGTGCGCTTTGATCTGAGAATCCGTACCTACACTGATGAAAACGTTGTTCTTCAGGCAACATAGTACTTTTACCTTCATTTTGTTCTTCCAGCAAAGAAGTACATTTACCTGTGACTGTTCACCAAGCCATGAAGTAAATTTACCTGTGATTTTGTTGCCTGGCAACGAAATAAATTTACCTGTGATTTTGTTGCCTGGCAGTGGACTACATTTGCCTGTTGACCTTGTCGCTCAGGGCGTGAAGTACGTTCGTCTGTTGACCTTGTTGCCCAGGGCATGAAGTACATTCGTCTGCTGACCTTGTTGCCCAGGGCATGAAGTACATTCGTCTGTTGACCTTGTCGCTCAGTCAGGGCGTGAAGTACGTTCGTCTGTTGACCTTGTCGCTCAGGGCGTGAAGTACGTTCGTCTGTTGACCTTGTCGCTCAGGGCGTGAAGTACATTCGTCTCTTGCCCTTGTTGCCCAGGGCATGAAGTACATCTGCCAGACGAAGAAGATGGTGCATGGAGACCTGGCGGCCAGAAACGTGTTGCTGTTCAGCGCTGAGTGGAAAGGACAGGACGGCGTGACGGCCAAGGTGTCGGACTTCGGTCTGTCCCACAGGCTGATGAAGGGGCACACAGGCGTCTATTACTACGACATATCCAAGTCCGACACTCAGCAGCACCTGCCTGTGCACTGGTAGGTGGCCTGACTCGCTCCCTGACACCGTTATACACTCACAATGCACACACAGTCTCTCTCTGTCTCTCTCTCACTAACATGCATACACTCTCTCTCTCTCTCTCTCTCTCACACACACACACACACACACACACACACACACACACACACACACACACACACACACACACACACACACACACACACACACACACACACACATTCTCTCTGTCTGTCTCACTAACATGCATACACTCACAATGCACACACAGTCTCTCTCTGTCTCCCTCACTAACATGCATACACTCACACACACACACACACACACACACACACACACACACACACACACACACACACACACACACACACACACACACACACACACATTCTCTCTGTCTCTCTCACTAACACACATACACTCACAAGCACACACACACAATCTCTCTGTCTCTCAGACATATGTACACTCACAAGCCCACACTTTCTGTCTCTCTAACATGTACACTCACAAGCACACACACATTCTCTCTGTTTTTCTAACTAACATACATACACCCACAAGCAGACACGTTCTGTCTCTCACACTAACATATGCACACTCACAAGCACACACATTATTTCTCTCACACTAACATATGTACACTCACATGCACACACATTATTTCTCTCACACTAACATATGTACACTCACATGCACACACATTATTTCTCTCACACTAACATATGTACACTCACATGCACACACATTATTTCTCTCACACTAACATATGTACACTCACATGCACACACATTATTTCTCTCACACTAACATATGTACACTCACATGCACACACATTATTTCTCTCACACTAACATATGTACACTCACATGCACACACATTATTTCTCTCACACTAACATATGTACACTCACATGCACACACATTATTTCTCTCACACTAACATATGTACACTCACATGCACACACATTATTTCTCTCACACTAACATAGGTACACTCACATGCAAACACATTATTTCTCTCACACTAACATATGTACACTCACATGCACACACATTATTTCTCTCACACTAACATATGTACACTCACATGCACACACATTATTTCTCTCACACTAACATATGTACACTCACATGCAAACACATTATTTCTCTCACACTAACATATGTACACTCACATGCACACACATTATTTCTCTCACACTAACATATGTACACTCACATGCACACACACATTTTCTCTGCCTCTCTCACTAACATGAATTGTACACTCACAAGCACACACATTCTGTCTCTCTCACTAACATATATACACTAACAAGCACACACACACATTCTGTCTGCCTCTCTCACTAACACACATACACCCACAAGCACACACATTCTCGCTCTCGCACACACATAGTCACAATCATGCATTGTCTCCCTCTCTCACCAATGCACAAACACTCACGGACACACACACACACACACACACACACACACACACACACACACACACACACACACACACACACACACACACACACACATTCTCTCTCCCTCTGACACACATACACTCACAAGCACACACATTCTGTCTATCTGATTGTCTAACATGCATACACTCACAGACGCACACATTCTCTCTCTTTCATAGGCTACACACCAACTCACAAACACACATTCTCTGGCACACACTTATTCAAGTCAAACACACACATTTCTCTCTGCCTTGCACACACTAACATACATACACCCACAAGCACACACATTCTCTCTCCCTCTCGCACACATTATTGCGCGCGCACACAGAGACACAAACACACACACACGCGCGCGCGCGCGCGCGCGCACAGACACGCACACACAAACACGCACACGCGCGCACACATACACACACACACGCACACATATGCACTGAGAGTAAAATGCTGTTAAAAGAGCGACAGCAGACAGAGTGGAGAGGAAGCGTCATGTGCACTGTCACTGTTGACACTGCCGTGTGACGGGAAGGGAGAGTGGAGGGCTGACGTCACTGTTGACACTGCCGTGTGACGGGAAGGGAGAGTGGAGGGCTGACGTCACTGTTGACACTGCCGTGTGACGGGAAGGGAGAGTGGAGGGCTGACGTCACTGTTGACACTGCCGTGTGACGGGAAGGGAGAGTGGAGGGCTGACGTCACTGAGCGCCTCTCTCGCCTTTCAGGATGCCCAGAGAGCTGATCGACGACTTCCGCGTCAGGGAGCTGAAGCTGACGCAGCAGACGGACGTGTGGTCGTACGGCGTGGTGCTGTGGGAGATGTTCAGCGCCCTCCGGGTGGACGAAGAGCAAGTCAAACAGATGGTCAGCACGAAGGCCGTGTCCGGCGCCGCGCGGCTGCGGAGTGAGGAGCTGATCGTGGGGCTGCAGCACTGGTACAGGCATGGCGGGCGGCTGGCCAAGCCGGTGTACTGCCCTAGGAAGGTGTACAGCATCATCAGCAGGTGCTGGGACGACGTGGCGGAACAGAGACCCGACTTCTCTACGCTGTCCCAGCAGATCGGGGAGTTGACAGAAAACGACCTGGACGGTTAACTTTCAACCCCGAGCTCTCTGGCCGGCTGTCTCGGCTGTCTCAACTAGCAGACGGCCGTTTTGGTCAAGGGGCTGACCTTTGCCTGCAGATACTGAGTTTGAGGATTATTCTCGTTCCTGTGCCCCCCCCCCCTCCCCCGCCCCTCCCCCCCCCGCCCCTCCCCCCCCCCGCCCCTCCCCCCCCCCCCCCAACCACCACCACGTGCAGCTAGGGGAGCACAGGACTATTTTCATACGGAAAATTATGATTTCCATCTGTGCTCCAAACAATAACGGTACTCCACCGCTGCACTGTAATGGTGGACACAAGAAGTAGTGCTGCTAGCGGCTGGATTCCCCCGCCTTCCTGGTGGACTGCTTTTGGTGGACTGCTGTTGGTGGACTGACTGAGCTATATCACTCATCTCTTATCATTGCCCCCCCCCCCCCCGTGTTCTGCCTCAGTTGAGCTGTATCACTTTCCTGTGTTCTGTCTGTGTGTCCATCTTTCCTTTGTGTTTAATCTTGTGTCCATTTTTCCTGTGTATTCCATCTGTGTGTTCATCTTTCCTGTATGGTCTGTCTGTGTGTCCATCTTTCCTGTATGTTCATCTTTCCTGTGTGGTCTGTCTGTGTGTCCATCTTTCCTGTGTGGTCTGTCTGTGTGTCCATCTTTCCTGTATGTTCATCTTTCCTGTGTGGTGTGTGTGTCCATCTTTCCTGTGTGTTCATCTTTCCTGTATGGTATGTGTGTCCATCTTTCCTGTATGTTCATCTTTCCAGTGTGGTCTGTGTGTGTCCATCTTTCCTGTATGTTCATCTTTCCTGTGTGGTCTGTGTGTCCATCTTTCCTGTGTGTTCCATCTTGTGTCCAGTGCTACATTGCCATCAGAGGAGTACTACGTGTTGCTCAGTGCTACATTGCCATGAGAAGAGTACCGGGTGTTGCTCGGTGTTGCTTCACCCTAGGTCATGACACTAGGTGTTGTGTGGAACTGTGACAGAAGGATGGTAGGGGACACTGCGGCCATTGCTGGTTTGTACAGATCGGTCGGACAGCTTTGGATACCAGCGTTAAGTTGTCTTAATCACTGACCACGTGATATTTTGTAAAATATGTATTTATCAGTTCGTTGGAGCCTCTATATCCTGAACACCCAAGCAAACGACCACCCTGCTGTCACCTGTTTACAGGGAAATAACTACCCCACATTGAGAACAATTAGTTGCTAGCTTTATGTGGCAGTTGCCTCCCTTCAGCTGGTCTCTTGGTTTGCTGTCTGTGAACATGACTGTGCCATAACTTTATGCTTTTCAAGAGTTTTAGCGAGATGATCGAGGCTTCTGTCTGCGTATGTATACGTGCTTGTGTTTTAAATTGTTTTTATTGATACATTTAGTCTTGGGTGTGCGCGCGCGGACGCATGGATGCACGCGTGTTCTGAACACTACACTGGTGTTTGCGGGTGTATGTCAGTGGAAGAAGCCGGGGCAGGCGAGAAGGGAGAGGAAGTGAGGGTGAGATTTTTACGTATTTGTTTTATATTTATTGTTATTTTAAATGTACCTTCTTGAGCCCATGTGTCAAAGAAAAATGGTCATGTTTATGCTTTGTATTGATGAATAATATTGATTTAATTTGATTTGATTTGATTCAGAAAAAGCAGTCGGGTACATGGGCAGCGCTACCCAAGGGGTATCATGCTCTGTGTATTAAACACTCCGCTAGTGATTTAATGACATGTCGAGGTGTCTGTGCAAGAGTTGTATGCTGCCATTTTGAATTGTTGAATATGTAGTGCTGTTATGCAGGTCAGCCTGGGGGGTGGGGGGGGGGGGGGGGTGTGTGTGTGCAGAAAGTAAGGTTCCCCCATTGGCTGACAAGCCAGAGCTATTGAAATTGTTTTTGTTTTTAAATCTGAGGTTTGTGTCAGAACAGAACTGTG
>OY757550.1:20228023-20271026 GCA_963584105.1 Alviniconcha strummeri | reverse complement strand
AATTCGGTGATTCAACGAAGGATGTTGCTACAAACAGTGATTCAACGAAGGATGTCGCTACAATAAAGACAGCGATTCAGGGAAGGAGGTCGCTCACTGCAGTGAAATCTGTGTCGATGAAAGTTGTCGCTGTATATGAAGACAGTGGATTAGTGAAGGGGGTCAGTATAATCAAGACAGGGATTCAGTACTCAAAGCCGGGTGTCGCTACGATCAAGATTCAGTGAGGGATGTCGCTGTGATCAAAACGGTGATTCAGCGAAGGATCTCGCTACGACAAAGACTGATTCAATGGTGAAAGGATGTGGCTAGAATCACTGAAAATGATGATCCAGTGAAGCCGATTTTCACTACGATAAGACTGGCTGATTCAGTGCAGGGTGTCACTACGATCAAGACTTATTTATTGCTGAGTGTCACTACGATCAGGACTGATTTAGTGCAGAGTGTTACTACGATGAGGACTGTCTGATTTAGTGCAGAGTGTCACTACGACCAGGACTGATTTAGTGCAGAGTGTTACTACGATCAAGACTGATTCAGTGCAGTGTTACTACGATCAGGACCGTCTGATTTAGTGCAGAGTGTCACTACGATCAAGACTGATTCAGTGCAGGTTGTATCTGTAAGCAAGACGGTGTTTTGGTGAAGGATGTCTCTACCAGCAAGACGTTTATGGATCGAAATGTGAAACGTTTTGAAACAAGGTTCAGTTTTAGATTCCGCGAAATATACGAGATGAAATAAGACCATCCAGCTAGGGTTTCGACAGCCCCCACTGTGCAGGAACGCTTACACGTTTCTCCGAGTCCGTTTCGGACAGTGTGTGACCAGCAGTGGTTGGAGCGGGCTCGGGTGCCGGGGGACGACAGCCAGCGTGGTCCTGCAGCCCTCAGCACTGCCGGCCACCGTCCAGCAGCACGGGCAGCAGAACCAGGAACGTGCTGCGGTGGTGGGCACAACGAGCAGGGCCTGACTGGAAAGTGCGCGAGACGGCGGCAGAGCTCGCGTCCCTGACGTTGGCAGCGCATCAGTCACTTCAACGGACATGTCCACGCGACACGCTGTGTCGGCTGCCACGCTTGTCTCTTGTCCTTCCTTAAGCTGGTGAGCTGGCTGTATCTGCGACTGGGAGTACATTGCCGACGAAGAGTGTTCAAGGTGCTGGTGAGCATGCTGTACTTGTAGACGACTGGGAGTAGCTTGCTGACGCCGCGGACTGACCAAGATGTGGGCATCACGTGTAAAGGACGGCGTTGTCTCCTCACTCGTGCTCCTGGTGTTGCTGGTGAGTGTTGCTTCTCTTCCTCCTCCCCTCTCTTTCTCTCTCTCTCTCTCTCTCTCTCTCTCTCTCTCTCTCTCTCTCTCTCTCTCTCTCTCGCTCACCCCTCCCCCATCTCTCAGTCTCGTTGTGATTTTATCCCCCCCCCTCCCCCGCCCCCTCCTCGTCCCGTCTCAGTCTCGCTCCTCGTCCCTTCCGTCTCTAGCTCTCCTCGTCCCATCCCTCTCTAGCTCTCCTCGTCCCAGCCCTCTCTAGCTCTTCTCGTCCCTTCTCTCTAGCTCTTCTCGTCCGGCTTCCCTCTCTAGCTCTCCTCGTCCCTTCCCTCTCTAGCTGTCCGCGTCCCTTCCCTCTCTAGCTATCCTCGTCCCTTCCCTTTCTAGCTCTTCTCGTCCCTTCCCTCTCTAGCTCTCCTCTGACGCATGGCGTTTGCGACTGGACTTGTCTGTCCATCATTTGCCTTTTCTTCCTTCTGTGTCTGCCCTTTGTTTCTGCCACGTACCGTTTCTTCTTCATGCATGTGTGTGTGTGTGTGTGTGTGTGTGTGTGTGTGTGTGTGTGTGTGTGTGTGTGTGTGTGTGTGTGTGTGTGTGTGTGTGTGTTTGCATGCGTGAGTGCGCCAGTGCGTGCGTGCGAGCTGTGTGTGTGTTTGCATGCGTGCGTGCGCCGGTGTGTGTGTGTGAGAAAGAGAGAGAGAGAGAGAGGGAGGGGGGTGGCGGGGGAAGGGGGGGGGGTCAATGAGTCTCTTTGTTTTCCTCGGTGGTCCGTGCAGCAACACGTGTCGGTTTCAGTGTCTTAGTGTGTGCTGATGTGTCTTAGTGTCTGCTGCAGTCTCTTAGTGTCTGCTGCAGTCTCTTAGAGTCTGCTGCAATGTGTCATTGGGATGGGTGCGGTCGCTGCTCGTGGCAGGAGTAAAGAGACGGCCACAAAACACACGACAGATCATCAACGCCCCCACACAGAATGCAAGCACAAAACCTAAGCAGAGTTCATTAATACTCCCACACAGAACATACGTTGATACAAAACGCTAACACGACAGTTCATCAACCTTGCCACACAGAATACAAAACACAAAACAGAACACGACAGCACCTGAGCCCTCCGGCGAGAGACGAAGAGAGAGCACGTCGTGTGTTGGCGACGTCTGTACTAAGTGATTATAGGTCATGAATCTTCCTCTGATGTCTGTGACAAGGGACGCCACTCTCAGCTCTTTGATGTCACGTCCGCTTGTCACGTGTACCCCTACGCCGGCTTACAGCGGGCAGCCGGTTGAGTCCTGACGTACGACGCAGCGTGACAATGTCCACGAGCCTGGAATACATTTGAAAGGAGAAAATGTAGAATATTATCCGTCTCACTGCTGTGGGCGGGGAATACATTTGAAAGGAGAAAATGTAGAATATTATCCGTCTGACTGCTGTGGGCGGGGACAATGAAATATATATATATAGCCTAATATTTAGAACAGCGTAGGCTGGAAAGCAAAAATGATTCCGAGTTCTATTTGTTTTGACTGGATGAGTAGATCATATCCCTAACAAGGGGAGGCACAACCCTAACGTAATATCGGAGCTACAAAACGGCGTGTTGTAGAAACCAAGCAAACCGGGCAGGCCTTGGCAAAATGGCGACATTTGGATACAAAGTGTCAAAACCAGGACATGCTCGCACTCTTGTTTTACTCTCTCTGCAAAATTGGAAGTGAACGTGTTTGGTGGGCGATACTACCTTCCGTGATCCGGGCCGAATGGACTGTGTAGTGAGTAGGTTTCACTTATACAATTCCAGTCCCTTCCTCGCCTCTGCCGTCCCGCTCTGCAGGGCCGCCGTGTGGTGCCCGGAGCCCCATGTACACTGCACTGACCCGCTTCCTTCAGCCCACAGCTGACAAATGCATCACTTTGGACGCGACGTGACAAGCTGATTAAAAAACTAATCATTTGCCGCGGTGTGCGTTTTGCCCGGTCTTGCAATGGGCGCTTTGCGGCCTTCCCTCAGTAACCGCCACTCCTCTGTTCTTCCGGCTGCTGCCCTTGCTGTGGACCCGGTCGTGTTGTTGTTGGAGGTGGAGGACGGGAATAAAGTAGTTCTGCGTCTTGTCCTCCGATTCCTCGTTTTCTTTTGCTGTTTGGCACCGCCCATATCTCGGAAGGCTTTTCTCGGAACTGTGACGTCATTTCAGTGTTTCAGGAGGTACAATTTGCTTTTTCGTTATTTATTCTGACCCACCAGCTGACGATAGTGGGCGCTGTGGCGGCTGGATTTCCCCGAGGCCAACGAATCGACTTTCCCGTGGGCAGTGTCCCATAGTAAAGTGAAAGCATTTGTACACAGTTGCGGCCTTTTCTGTCCAGTTCCCACTGTTTGGGCACTTCAGTGCTACTCTTAACTCCGCTTCTTGCTAATCAGTGGATTTTAGCTCTGCTTAGTTCTTAGTGTTGAGTGTGAACTCTGCTTGTTACAGCCCAGTTTGTTTGTAGCCTACCTCTTAGCGCCGGATTTAACTGTAGCTTACATCTTACAGCCAGATTTAGGGTGAGGGTGGGGTTGAGGTTGGACAAAGGACCGCTTGTTGTAAAGTGTCTGTGACGTGTGGAACGCTGTCAGAGAGGTGGCGGAGACCGCACACATCTCCGTCACTGTCAGCACCACGCCTCGTGCCCTTCACGCCAACACCCGCCAGCAGCAGCAGCACGACGGGCACGCGTCGGTTGCATAGGGACTGCCTCCGCAAGATGGAGTCGCACTTGACATGGAAACGACGGGCCCTGAGTTGGGACACTGATACATGGACTGGAAAGGCAGTGAGAGAGAGAACTGAGGCCGTATTGAGTGATGAACGCAGATTTTTACAGATGGCGAAGCAGTGAGAGACTGCAGGCAGCGCTGAGTGACGAGTGAAGCTACAGACTGCAGGCAGCGCTGAGTGACGAGTGAAGCTACAGACTGCAGGTAGCGTTGAGTGACGAGTGAAGCTACAGACTGCAGGCAGCGCTGAGTGATGAGTGAAGCTACAGATTGCAGGCAGCGCTGAGTGACGAGTGAAGCTACAGACTGCAGGCAGCGCTGAGTGACGAGTGAAGCTACAGATTGCAGGCAGCGCTGAGTGACGAGTGAAGCTACAGACTGCAGGCAGCGCTGAGTGACGAGGGAAGCTACAGAGACAGCGGATAGCATGGACTGGCTCACGTCTGTCGGAAGCGAGTGGCAGGCGTTGTCTCCGTCAGCCATAACTGCGTTGTCATTGCTGTGAGCCCCCCCCAGCACACATACCCGACACTGCTCGACTACGTTCAAGAAAACCAGAAGTGTGCGAAACTCCCCACCCCCTCCCTGTATCAAAACACAGCCTTTGTGGAAATGCAAACATTGTTTTGTGGTGCCGGAATTTCTGGAGCTGAAAATAGCTGAACGTTGTTGAAATGGCCAGTCAGCAAGGCGTTCCACTTGCCGGTGTCTGCTGCAGCCGTCGTTGTTACACCAGACAGTGATACTGCCGCCAGTCTCACACACTGCCCCGGGGACCGGGGGGGGGGGGGGGGGGGGGGGGGGGGTAATGCGAAGAATAAGCCGATAAAAAATAAAGACGCCACCACCCCGCTCCCTCCTTTCTGAGCCTGGCTTCCATAGACTGTTCTCTCCTTCCTCCTTCTTTGTCTGCGTCTCTGTCTCTGTCTGTCTGTTTCTCTTTCTGTGTCCGCACGTCTGTTTCTATGTCCAAGAGAAATTGCCAGGGGAGACAATCCCAGCATTAATTCCACGTTCCTGTGGAAGAAGTGTCAGGGGAAGTAACCGTGTTAACGGATTTTTGCTAGTGACACAAGGTGGTCACCACACTCCGAGCATCGCTTTCCGGCACCTTCCTCCAAAGGAAGGATGTCGTAAACCAGTGCTTGGAGTTTGGGTGGTCACCTTACTCAGTGCTAGTGTGGAGAGAGACGCTTGACGCTTTGATGGGTCATTGTCCTTGGCTTAAAATAGCCCTTCCCACAAGGGGAGATAAAGTCGATCAGTTTTAGCTTCCACACACATGGCCAAATAGTTAAAAACAGAACAATGTACATGTACACATACCCACACCGATACGTGACGTGTCGATAGAGATAGATAGATAGATAGATAGAGAGAGAGAGAGAGAGAGAGAGAGAGAGAGAGAGAGAGAGAGAGAGAGAGAGAGAGAGAGAGAGCTAAAAAAACATTTTATTTTACAAGATGAGAGAGAGAGAGAGAGAGAGAGAGAGAGAGAGAGAGAGAGAGAGAGAGAGAGATGCCTGTAGGCAGTCCTTAGCATCCATCATCATGAAATGATAAAGTACAAATGTATCAACGACGTGACCGTCGCTGACTGGTAAAACTTTAGAGGACAAAATATTCAGAGATATGGCTATCCCCCGCCTCCACGCCCACCCTTCACAAAACTAAAAACACAAGAAAATAAACAGTGTCCTTCAGGCACTTGCCTGAGTCGTGGCAATCATTCTAGTGTACTCTCTCGAGCCTACAAGGTATTATTCAACCCAATGCTCACTTTTGTTTTTTAATGAACACGACTCATTGAAGTGGACCCCAAAGGTTCTTTCCGTGCAGGAGTCACAGTTTGAAGTAAAATCCATTTCAGCAATGATCCAGATAGGCATTTCGTCCGCTAGAAGTCAGAATTGCGGTCTATACTGGCAAGATTTGAAATCTTACCGGCAGGGATCGCAATTTTTATTTCTCCATGGAGAAATCCCAATTTTCATGTCTACCGGTAGAATTTGAAATCCGACTGGATTTTGATTGATATCTAAACACAACACTTGACGTCGATGATGTCAATAACGAGGAAAATGATAACGACTCCATCAATTATGATGTCAGTAACCGATGATTATACTTTCGACGATGATGTAGATGACGAAGATAATGACGAAAATTACAGCGGTGACGACTGCGGCTGCGAGGATGATGTAATTAATTGGTTGCACTGACGACAGCTGCCTGATGAAGGGTGCGTCGGAAATAGGGGTGAGGGGGTGGGGTGGGGGTGCGAACTTGGAGTAGAGAAGTAGATGAACTGATTCACACAGAGCTGTACATTGCCCCACGTCAGTGTTTATGGACCAGAGGCTGTTTTTCGGCCATTCCCACACCCAGCAGACAATCAGGAAGCGGAAGTGCGCCACTCGCCGGAAGTAGAAGGCAAGCGGGGACCGGTAGTTTCCCCTTGTTTCGTTTGATCCACCGGTGTGTTAGCACAGCTACAACATTTACCTGTGTTGATAAACGGGGTTGACTAGGCAGGTGTGCTCGCATAACATTGACCTTCATCGGTAAACCGACATGCATGTGGCGCAGCCGACAGCCCCCCAGGCTGGAGGAAACCCGCAACACTTCCAGCCGTTGGATCAGTTTGTTGCCAGGAGAAAGCCGGCAAGACTGTCATCCGTTGGTGACGGGCCTACATTACACTGTCCATGGTGTTACCACGGTGTCGGGCCTACAATACACTGTCCATGGTGTTACCATGGTGACGGGCCGCCCACGGGAAAGAAGAGGGCGGTAGCGGGTGTGAGGCGAGGCCAAACAAGAGGAGCGTGTTGCAGTTTGCTTCCTTCTCTCTCATCTTCTCCTTCCCTTCTGCCTCCTTCTCTCTCATCTTCTCCTTCTGCCTCCTTCTCTCTCATCTTCTCCTTCCCTTCTGCCTCCTTCTCTCTCATCTTCTCCTTCTGCCTCCTTCTCTCTCATCTTCTCCTTTCCTTTTGCCTCTTTCTCTCTTCTCCTTCCCTTCTGCCTCTTTTTCTCTCATCTTCCTCCTTCTCTCCGATCTTCCCCTTTTGCTTCCTTCTCTCTCATCTTCTCCTTCTGCCTCCTCCTCCTCCTTCTGCCGAGTCAATGGCGGGAGCGGAACCTCGTGTTTATATCCAGTGTCTTCAGGCCCGCCACCATCACCCTTGCTGCTCGGTTGGCAGCAGCTACCTTTCCCACGAGGTGGAAACAAAAAAGAAAATGAACAGTTTGTTTAACTGTGGGAGGTCCTGAAAGTGTGTATCGTGATGTTGTTGACCTTTTTATTTTTGAGAGAGAGAGAGAGAGAGAGGTGTTGAAGATTTATTTATTTAGGCCATTGCCCCCCGTGAAGGGGCGAAAGTGAAGAGAGAGAGAGAGAGAGAGAGAGAGAGAGAGAGAGAGAGAGAGAGAGAGAGAGAGAGAGCGCTCAAGTAACGTTCCTCGGTATTTCTATAAGTACTGTTTAAGTAGAGAGAGAAGCTTTCCAATGTTCACGCACTAGGCGTTTTGTTGTTGTTTGTTTTTGTGGTGGTGTTTTTTTGCCTTTCGCGTGGTTTCTGGCGTACTCTAAGTGTCTTTTGGTTTGCTCAAGGCTTTGACGTCGCGAGGGGCCTTGATGTAGCGAGGGAACAGTCTTGACATAACCAAGGGTCTCAACTGACATGCCAGGGTGTCTTTAAGTGTTGATTTGTCTTCTGACGTTTGCTGCCAGAAGCAGACGGTCTTACATGCTGGTCGTTTAGTCAGTCTGGCCGTCCAGCTTTCATGTCCACTCAGTGTCTAAACCATTACTAAGTCATCACGATGTCTACATCGCCTTTCATGTCCACCCAATATCTAAACCATTACTAAGTCATCACGATGTCTACATCGCCTTTCATGTCCACACAATGTCTAAACCATTACTAAGTCACCACGATGTCTACATCGCCCCGGAATGTCCACCTAACCATTACTAAGTCACAGTAATATCTGAAACGTCCACAAAATGTCTGAATAATTACTGGGTCATAAAAGCGTCTAAATCAACAAAATGCTTAATCTTGAATAGACCACACTAATGTTTAACCAACTGCAGGATGTCCAAATCATCAATACCCTATAATAATGTACAGTTATTCCACAGAATGTCTAAACCATCACTAGTTCATATCGAGTCATTACAGTGTCTAACTCGTCTACAGAATGTATACACATTGTTAACAGATTCTAATAATGTCATATTCAAACTTGTCTACATCACGCTTAAATCTTCACCAGATCGTGTTAATGTGTAGATCGACCATGGCTTGTCTAAATTATTAGTAGATCATAATCATGTTTGAGTCGTGCACAGAAACAAATGAGAGCCGGTGTCCATGGAATAAACTTGATTTGTAGGTCACAGGGAAGGTGTAACGTGTGACAACACCTGTGTTGACGGCAGTCTGCAGTCTTGTTGCCGGACCGGGTGGCTGGGAAGCGGTTTCAGGCCGCGCTGTGCGGTGGGAGTTTTATGCCAACAGCGAACTGCGCGGGGAAAACACCAAGCTGCTTTCACTGACATTTTATCCGCCTTGCTTGGTTGTTGGCCAGTAAACTGCGGCTCGGTGGCTGTCTTTATGGTCACGTGTAAACCGGACCGTGCATGCAGGATTCTTCCGGTCCGGACCGTCACAGTGACGGCAAATCCCCGCTGTGATTGGCTGCTTTGATGGCCACGTGGAAACCCGAGCAGCTGGCGGTTTGTGTGAGCATAGACACTGTAGTATCTCTGGTGTGACAGCGTCCTTCACGTGCATTCCACTGTGGGCCCCTGTTGACGCAGAATTTAGGTTGCTTCTGCTGAGAACCTAGCGCTATCTCAGATTCCCCCTTTGAGTAGGTCAGAATGTAGCTTTGCATGTTTCGCCAGCAATTCTGACTATGATTTCTGCACACCCGGTTCATTTAACTTCATTTTTTTCATACCCTCTTCCCATATAGAACGATACATGTTGTGAACAGTGAATCGGACGGAGGCCCGTGACGGCTAACTTTCTTTGTGGACATGACGTTTTTCTGTATCCACTGACGTGACGTTCCTCTGTATCCATTGACATGGCGTTCCTCTGTATCCACTGACGTGACGTTCCTCCGTATCCATCTATATCCACTGACATGGCGTTCCTCTGTATCCACTGACGTGACGTTCCTCCGTATCCATCTATATCCACTGACATGGCGTTCCTCTGTATCCACTGACAAGGCAATTTCTGTCAGTTGACATAACGTTCTTCTGTATCCGCTGATGTGGCGTTCTGCTCTATTCATTGACGCTGCGTTCTCCAACAATTGACACGGCGTTCTTCTCTACAATTAGGCTGTTGTTCTCAATTACAGGCGTTCTCTGTCAATTGACCAGGTCTTTTTCTCTATCAGTTGACCAGATGGTCTTCTCTGTAAGTTGACCAGGTGTCCTCTGTTATATGACAGGGCGTTCTCTATTAACTGACCAGGCTTTCTTTATTAGTTGGCGAGGCGTTCTTCTCTATCGGCTAATATGGCATTGTCTGTCAGTTGGCAAGGTGTCAATGGACAAGGCCATTTTCTCTCTCCACGATTCATTTACTCGACCCCCTGCACTGCCGAAGACTGTTGTGTTCACGCTGTCGTGTTTCTGCGCACACTAGCACAATGCCTTCTGCTATCTTTACTCCCACCATCAACAAACACCTGGCAGGAACAACAAACAGTTGCCGAAGCGAAACGGGCCGCTGGGCTTGAAGACAATGTGACGTCACCAGGCAGGAGCAGAGCGGCCGCCAGGAATGCGGAGTGTCTATTGATAGCATTCTCAATCCTCCCTCAGTCCACCTCGGAGTGCGCTGACAGCGTGAGTGGAAGTTAATCGCGGACTCATTTGCATCTCGGTGAAAGGCATTCTTACCTGGCTAGGCCCGACACAGAAAGCACGACTGGTCTCACGCTGTTTGGGATCGCTCCAGGCTTTAGGGAAACTTCCCGCTGGATAGTCGGCTCTGACAAATGACTGGAGGGGACCAGCCAGTACCGAGCAGGACCAGCCAGTACTGAGGAGGACCAGCCAGTACCGAGCAGGACCAGCCAGTACTGAGGAGGACCAGCCAGTACCGAGGAGGACCAGCCAGTACTGAGGAGGACCAGCCAGTACCGAGAAGAAGGACCAGCCAGTACCGAGAAGAAGGACCAGCCAGTACCGAGAAGTAGGACGAGCCAGTGCCGAGAAGTATAGATATTCTTTTGCTCCCAAGAGTACCATCGACTGGAACAACCTAGAACAGGAGACAGTTATAGACAGTAAAAAGTTTTAAGACACAAATCTCTCGCTGCTCCTAAACATCGAGTGCTCGCCCCTTGTCAGCCGACGCTGTGCCCAAGATCGGGTCCTGTCGGCGTATTACTCTTATTGGGCGATTCAGCGAAGCTGGTTTGCTAGAGTGAATGTCGCTTTGTAATCTTTCGCGAAAGAAGTCGCGAGAGGTCGCAGCGCACTTCCGGGCTGATTTCTGAGTAGGCGTTGTTTCACGTTGTGTATAACAGTGCAAGCTGAAATTAGAATTGCGAAGCAGTATAATACTGTTGCAGTTGCAAAAATTACCGTGGAGAGGGGATGGAGGGTGAAAAAAAAGTGTCTTTGCGTCGTTTTTGGGCTGATAGAAGATCGCGAGTTCGTAGAAAAAATGCGTTTCGGGGCATCCTAAAGCACGAGCAACAAGTTATTGCTTATTTCCACACATTATGACTACGGGCCTCAAAAAAATGCCTTTAACGTTGGCAGTGTAAAATTCGCAAATTCACTGTCACCGCCTTCCATTGTAAAGAAAGTACGCACCGGAAGTAAAAGCAGCCAAGGGACTTAAGCGATGCCGGGCAAAAGTCAAGGGAGTTAACAACCCCGCCTGAATCGCCCAATAGTGCGCATCAAGATTAAGAGAAGTAGGACCGGCCAGTGCCGAAAAGTAGGACAATACGGTGCCGAGAAGTAGGACAGTGCCGAAAAGTAGGACAATACGGAGAAGTAGGACAGTGCCGAGAAGTAGGACAGTACCGAGAAATAGGACAGTACCGAGAAGTAGGACCGTGCCGAAAAACAGGACAGTACCGAGAAGTAGGACCGTGCCGAAAAATAGGACAGTACCGAGAAGTAGGACAGTACCGAGAAATAGGACAGTGCCGAGAAGTAGGACAGTGCCGAGAAGTAGGATAGTGCTTAGGAGACATAGGACAGTACCGAGAAGTAGGCCAGTGCAGCCAGTGCCGAGAAACTGGACCGAGGGGAAGCCTCGTGAGATACCACAGAAGGAGAAGTAGTTGTGGGGGTCATTTTCGGGTGGAAGTTTTGTCTCCTTTCTTGGCTAACACTTTATATCTTCACCGGAATGTTCTTCCTGTCTTCCTGTCTGCAGTGACCTCTCTCACAAGGACTTCACCCCCCCCCCCCCCACACGGTCTTTGTCTCACAAGGACACCCCCCCCCCCCCACACGGTCTTTGTCTCACAAGGACTTCACCCCCCCCCCCACACGGTCTTTGTCTCACAAGGACTTCACCCCCCCCCCCCACACGGTCTTTGTCTCACAAGGACTTCCCCCCCCCACACACGGTCTTTGTCTCACAAGGACTTCCCCCCCCCCCCCACACGGTCTTTGTCTCACCATTCTACCCGGTCTCTGTCTAACAAGGACTTCACCCCCCTCCCACCCGATCTTTGTCTCACAAGGACCCCCCTCCCCCCCCCCCCCAGTCTGTGTCTCACAAGACTTTACTCCCCCCCCCCCCTCCCGGCCTACCCATTGCTTGTCTCACATAAACCTCACTGTCCTGCCCGATCTTTGTCTCACATAAACCTCACTGTCCTGCCCGATCTTTGTCTCACATAAACCTCACTGTCCTGCCCGATCTTTGTCTCACATAAACCTCACTGTCCTGCCCGATCTTTGTCTCACATAAACCTCACTGTCCTGCCCGATCTTTGTCTCACATAAACCTCACTGTCCTGCCCGATCTTTGTCTCACATAAACCTCACTGTCCTGCCCGATCTTTGTCTCACATAAACCTCACTGTCCTGCCCGATCTTTGTCTCACATAAACCTCACTGTCCTGCCCGATCTTTGTCTCACATAAACCTCACTGTCCTGCCCGATCTTTGTCTCGCATAAACCTCACTGTCCTGCCCGATCTTTGTCTCACATAAACCTCACTGTCCTGCCCGATCTTTGTCTCGCATAAACCTCACTGTCCTGCCCGATCTTTGTCTCGCATAAACCTCACTGTCCTGCCCGATCTTTGTCTCACATAAACCTCACTGTCCTGCCCGATCTTTGTCTCACATAAACCTCACTGTCCTGCCCGATCTTTGTCTCACATAAACCTCACTGTCCTGCCCGATCTTTGTCTCGCAAGGACCTCACCGTCCTACCATGTCTTTATTATAAAACACCGTGTCAGCTGAACACCGTATGCCGCAGTGCAGACATCACTGTGTAAGCGTGTGTGGAATGCAAGTATCGGGGAGCACGAACTGCGTGTGCGGAGCCGGTGTCTGGTATGATGGCAGTATAAAGTTACCTGACCATTCTGGACTTTGCTGAAGTCTCTGAGACGTACTTCTAAGTCTTCGGATTTCCGTGCAAAGCCGTCTGTATTGCGTTCTATTTGTAACGTGCAGCCGCTGCGTCAGTGTCTGCCCAAGATCGTCCAGCTTTAGCGTTTGCTGTTTCAGCTGACGAGCCCGTCAGAGTAATGGTGCCAGGCGATGCTTGACCACCCGGAAAGCGGTGTAATCAGCTGTGTAGGCTCCGGTGGAACACCGGGCGGGTGGACGATAAGAAACTTGAGGCAAGTGATACACACCGCGACACCCGTAAAGCCCGTGTTTTGATTAGGGGGGATAACTCTGACAGACACTTCGACACCCGGACACCGGTAAAGCCTCTGTTTGGTTTGCTTAGACGGGATAGATCTGTGGCAGATACACCTACGCGCCCTTGCAATATATGATATTTAGTTTGATTGGGCGAAATAGCTCTAACTCTAATCCCATGGTAGCACATTCAGTATGACAACACTCCGACAGTTCAGTTCAAGATGATATCTAGGAGGTCGGTAAAGCCAGAATGCGATCCACTTCCTCTTGCAGGAGTTTCCCAACGTTGATTTTAACGCAGTTCCGTTGTTCGTCCGACTGACGATGGCCCTCTCTTGTCCTCTGAAGGAAGGCCGTCAAGCACTTCCCTCTTCCAACGCCTCTCTCCTCCAGCGGTCAGTGCTGTGATGTCCTTGGCTTTGTCTTGTCAAGCATCTCAACACCTTAGATCTTGTGAGACACAAGTCACTTGTGCTGGTTGCTTCGCCCGCCAGTGTATCTTTTCGGTCATTTCCCTTCACTCCGGCTTGTCCACGGCAGTAGATCCACATGAGGTGGATGTGAAACATAGGCACATTCCAACCTGGGCTTCCTGACAATAACAACACTCTAACAGTGACGACACCCCGACAATGACAACACTCTAACAGTGACGACACCCCAACGATGACAACACTCCAACAGTGACGACACCCCAACAATGACAACACTCCAACAGCGACGACACCCCAACAATGACAGCATCACAACAATAACAACACTCCAATAGTGACAACATCACAACAATAACAACACTCCAACAGTGACAACACTCCAACAATGGCAACTCCCCAAAAATAACAACACTCCAACAATGGACAACACTCCAACCAAAACTCCAACAGTGACAACACTCCAACAGTGCCAACACTCCAACCAACACTCCAACAGTGCCAAAACTCCAACCAACACTCCAACAGTGACAACACTCCAACCAACATTCCAACAGTGACAACACTCCAACCAACACTCCAACAGTGACAACACTCCAACCAACATCCCAAGAGTGACAACACTCCAACCAGCATCCCAAGAGTGACAACACTCAAACATTGACAACACCCCAACAGTGACAACACTCCAACTAATACTCCAGCCAACACTCTAACAGTGACAACACTCCAACAATAACAACACCTCAATAGTGAACAACACTCCAACAATGACAACACTCCAGCAGTGACAACAGTAACAACACTCCAGCCAACACTCCAACAGTGACAACACTCCAACAATAACAACACCCCAACGGTGAACAACACTCCAACAGTGACAACACTCCAACAGTCCGCCGTTGCGAAGGACGCCAAGGGTGCTGTGATGGGGCGGGGGTGGGGGGGGGGGGGGGCGGGAGGTAGGTAGGTGTGTGCGGGTGGATAACTGTGTGTGTGTGTGTGTGTGTGTGTGTGTGTGTGTGTGTGTGTGTGTGTGTGTGTGTGTGTGTGTGTGTGTGTGTGTGCAGAGTACAATGAGTGCTTGGGGCACGATCTGTCATCACACACCTTTGGCTTTGTGCCGAAGCTGGCCAGGCCGCGGGAGTCCCGGCCGTCAAATTACCTGTCGAATGGATTCTGTGTGCCGGGTTCTTCCCGCCTTATAACACCAATATATACAGACAGATTGAAGGGCGTGCCGCAGCCGTGTTATAATAGCTGTATATACCTGCAAATTAAAGAGTCTGCCCTGGTGTATTATATGTGGTGTATTATATGGTTGGAAGGAGGTGGTGGTTGAGGAGATAAGGTCTGTTTGGCTTGGTGTACGAAGGGTGAGGATCGCGAGAGAGAGAGAGAGAGAGAGAGAGAGAGAGAGAGAGAGAGAGAGAGAGAGAGAGAATACTTTATTACACAGGGATACAGATTTATGCACGTGTCACCTTTTTTGCAAATCTGTCCCTGATGACAAACACAGCAACACTCAATACATCAAACAAAAATTCAGTTAAATACGCTAGAGAAAAACCGACTTAAAAACAAAACAAAAACTAATTTCTGTCTAAAACATCACATCATACGAACAGAGAGAGAGAGAGAGAGAGAGAGAGAGAGAGAGAGAGATGAGAGAGAGAGAGAGAGAGAGAGAGAGAGGATTCAAGTGATGACAGAGGCTTCGATTTTCACTCTTGATAAAATCGTACGTTACGTACAACATGCAGAGTGTCTTGGAGCAAAAACTTGGAGAAAACCCCCATCCTCCGCCCCTTCCGAAGTTCTGGACAGACATCGCATGCTAACAATTTGACAAATACCATGGGAATACTAGAAGAAAAAACACACAAAATGATTTAATGGAACGGCGTACATGGCGATGTTGAGCATCTGTCTGGGAAGAGTTAACTTGTGTGTCTGTGTTCCGCACACGCTGCGGTCAAGGCAGAGGACACGTCTGCTCAGACACACTGGCCAGAAAAGCAAGCGCCATTTTAAGACTTTGATACTGGCGTTTCTGAAGATCTCAAGTGCTGCGAAGCTTGAGACACTGCATCCAGCAACGAAGCCACGGGTAGTTATGCCACTGGTCCGCTGAAGGCGAGCGGCAGATGGAGCTACGGGGTCGACGCCGGATGTGGTGTGAAAGGGCGAGGTTCGGAAAGGGCCGAACATTATCCGTCACACAAACGCGGGGATTGTTTCGCGGACAGCAAGGAGCAAACGTCTGAGCGGTAAGGGTCGGGGCGTGTCGGTGAGCTTTCCTGTGCAGCTTCAACTGAACTGAACAGACTTGAAGTGAACTGGAAACCTCTCAAAGCGTGGACACTCCCGTTTGGCACTCCGGACTTGTGCCCCCCAAATTATCATTCAGCGGTGTCGCCACTGCCGTCGTCTGGTCCCTGTGGAGGGCGGGCCGCGCTCCCGTATTTCCTTGGCTTCTTCCCGCGCACCCTACCATCGGCCTTCTGCTTCCCACGGAGCTGCAATCAACACAGGAGCTCTACCCGGGCGATGCGTCCCCCCCCCCCTTCTCTCGCCCCCCGCCCCACCACACCCTACCCGCCGACTCCCGCCCGCCCATCCCCGTCCGCCCTGATGAGCCATCGTCTGCTTTCATTTGCAGTCAGCCGCCTTCCGTCGTGTGGGCGGTGGCCGCGTCATTAGCGGAGAATAAATTAAACGTGGCGGTGGCGGGGGTCATGGTTACCGCCCACCACCCTTCCCATGCCAGTGTAGCAGGTGTCGGCGCCGAAGTTTCGTAGTGTCGGTGGCGTGGCAGGTGCGGCAGTTCTCGCTCTCGTTTGTGTCCAAGTAGGCCCGTTTTAATGAGGAATTGTGAGGTCGATACTTCAGCTCTTCAGGGCGTCGTCAGCCCATTACAGCCGCCCCACTTTCCCTCCCCAGCTTGGACTTGGCTGCAGAAGTGGGCGGCTGTCAATGGCGGGACCTGCCACAAGTGTCATTTTTGACTCGACAAAACTTTTGTCGCGGCAAGCATATTTTTGTCGCGACAAAAGACGTGTTTTGTCGCGTCAAACACGTGTTTGTTGCGACAAACCATTTGTCGCGACAAGACTGATACTTGTGTCAGCTCCCGCCAATGATAGGCGACGGGAGCCCAGTGAAAGCTGCGTGTCTGGTGGCGGAGTGAGGTGGACAGAGATGGGCAAGTAGCGGGATGTCTAACTGTCGCCTGGCTCCAGCTTTGATCCCCAGCCAAGACAACCACCACGACCTTTGCTGTCGTTGATGCCACTAGCGCACATGCTGTTGATGGCCTGCCTTTTCATTGTCAGTGTTCTCGTCGTTGGTGTCCTCATTATTTGTGTTATTACCGTCTTTGTTGGCTTCGCTGTCGTGGTCATTGCTGCAACAACAATGATAGTATATAACTGATAATATGAATACTGTAAGCCCGCCAATGGTAAACATTGCTCAGAACAATACAGCAGGTAACAAATATTTGTGCCCACGACTGATGATGAAAACGTTCATAGCAAGAGTGTTTCATGCGCACTTTGCAGCCACCACACTTTGTGAATTGGTGTCCTGTACTGTCCCACTTAGGACAGTTCTCATGGACAACTCGGTTTACTCTCTCTGGGGGAAAGCCAACAGCAGCAGTGGCGCCACCCTGCTTGTTATTCATTACTTCACGTTTAGAGGAGTTGACCATGATCATGCTTTTCTTGCTGCCGTGGGATATTTAACGTAAGCAAGCGTGTGGCACGCGGGATCTCTGTTTCACGTTTCCCCCTCCCCCCCGCCCCCCTCCACATTGTAACTGTGGTCATAATTTCGCCGTCTTTCCTGACGCCGGGGTGACGGGTGGAGTGAAGCAGAAAGAGAAATAACACAATTTCCTTGACCTCTTCCCCCTCCCGTGGGCAAAGTAACCCAACCCTGCTTCATTGAACTCGCGGCTTGTGAAGTAGTTGCTACGCCCAACTGGCGGTGGCGTACGGCTGCTGTTAGGATTACGGGGCTATTCAGTTTGGCCCAATGACGCCTGGTGGTGTGGACCACCGCTCGCTGACCGCACTGCGTTAAGGCACGGAATCCAGTGCGGCGACACTGAGTCACGAAGTCGAAAACACTGCCATCCCTGCTTCCAAAGATCAAAGTCTGCGGATAACCTGCATTAAAACAACATTACAAACTGATTTGCGCGTTCATTACTTCTGTGTGCTTTTCTGGTTGTTGCTGTCTGGTCAGTGGCAACGATTCTCAAGTGTTTTTCTCGACTTTTCTCCTATAAGAAAAGGACAAAAAATGAAGAAGAAAAAAAAAAAGAATTTCATTCTTGGATTTCTGAGCCAGCAAATCAGGACTTGCACCAGTCAATCCTACCCCGAGGCTATCGCAGACACACTCTAGACTGCACTCGTAGGCTGTGGCCTCATTAGACAAACCTCTTTAACCCGCTCTAGCTGCCACTGCTTGCATTTGGGCGGAAAGGAGAGAGGCGGGAGGAGAGAGAGAGAGAGAGAGAGAGAGAGAGAGAGAGAGAGAGAGAGAGAGAGAGAGAGAGAGAGAGAGAGAGATGTAGACGAAGTGAAGTGATGTCCCGGTCCGGAAGATTTGCAGTCTGGCGCCCGGTGCCGTGCATTCGTGGTGCTGTCTGGGATGGCGGCCAACGCCGCTCTTGACTCTCGCTGCATTACATCACACTGTCTGGGAGCTCCCCCGGGGCCACGAGTTGGCCTACTTGTGGCTTTAGACACCGCCGTTTGGCCTACTTGTGGCTTTAGACACCGCCGTTTGGCCTACTTGTGGCTTTAGACACCGCCGTTTGGCCTACTTGTGGCTTTAGACACCGCCGTTTGGCCTACTTGTGGCTTTAGACACCGCCGTTTGGCCTACTTGTGGCTTTAGACACCGCCGTTTGGCCTACTTGTGGCTTTAGACACCGCCGTTTGGCCTACTTGTGGCTTTAGACACCGCCGTTTGGCCTACTTGTGGCTTTAGACACCGCCGTTTGGCCTACTTGTGGCTTTAGAGACCGCCGTTTGGCCTACTTGTGGCTGTAGAGACCGCCGTTTGGCCTACCTGTGGCTTTAGACACCGCGGGGGCCGTGCACTGTGTGACACGGTCTGTGGATGGCCATTGTGTCCAGACGGTGTCCTGACCTCCCACCAGCCGCCACGGATCAGCTGTGGCAATGGTTTGTCTGCCAGGGTCGTTACGGCTCGTGACGCACTGTTGAGTGTTTACACGTACTCAGCGTTATGGTTTCCCCCCCTCCCCCGAGTCCTAGCCCCCCGGGGGCCGGCGAGTGGCGTGGTCGCTCCTACCTGGCGACAGCCTTTACCTGGGGCCCGCAGTCGGCGCCTTGCTTTCACTTGTCGCCACTGACTGGCTCCACTCGCAGTCTTTACGCTGTGCGCAAACAGATCAACAAGTAGCGCAGGCGGAGGAGGTCAATTTGGGGACGTAACACAAAAGGAAAGGAAGAACGGAAGAAAAGAAAGAAGACAAAGATGGGGGAAAAAGGGCGGGGAGGAAGAGGAAGAGGGAGGCAGGGGCGAAGGAGGAGGAAGAGGAGGAGGAAACTTTGACAAAGAAAGGAGAGGAATATGAAGGAGAAAAAAGAAAGAAGATGTTGCCCATTGGCTAGAAGGGTGCTTGGCTGTTCACGGCAAAATCCACAAGGCTCTGCTATGCTCCCTGCTCTATTTGTTTTGTTCTCTCTCGCCCAGCGCCAGAGACTCTGGCACGGAACCAGTGCATCTGGAGTGGAAACCACTTTCTTTCTTTTCGCTCTCATCATTTGGAATTAGTTCATCATCCCTTGCGAGAAACTGCTGTTGGGACACCTCACCCGGGTAAGGCTACAGCAGCCGCAGGAGCAGTGTGTGCAGTTTGTGTGTCCACACACTGCTACATCTGCCAGTGTCTGGGATTTGTAACGTGCTCAGATATGCTGACGCATGTGACTGCACACGGGAGCTGTAGGAGCTGGACGAACACTGGAAGTTGGTTCCGGGAGAAATCTCATGGAAGAAAGGCAGACCCACTATGAGACAGACACACACTTTCTCTCCTTGTCCCCCTCCCCCCGTGTGTGACCAGTCACCATGGAAACGTCTGCGGCTCAGGAGAGGAAAGCAAGGTGCTGGTTTTGCTGCCAGCGGCTGTGGCGGGATGACGATGGGTCAGACAAGGCAGCTGCAGAGGCAAAGGAACTTTAGGTCTAAAAAGTAGAGAAGTCACATTTGCTGTCACAGATGCAGTGTTAACTCATAGGTTCCTGGACATTTACTGTGAATACGTCCGTGCTTGTGTGTGAGATGGAGCAGAGGCTGGGGGCCTGTCTGTCTGAATGCAGTGCTGCTGGTCATGTGGTTAGTGCTACATTGGTGGGCAAGCTGTGGTCAGTGACGGGGTGTTCAATGATGGGGTGGTCAGTGACGGTGTGGTCAGTGATGGGGTGGTCAGTGACGGGGTGGTCAGTGATGGGGTGTCATGCAGTGATGGGTGATGGGGTGGTCAGTGACGGAGTGGTCAGTAACGGAATGGTCAGTGATGGGTGACTGGGTGGTTAGTGACGGAGCAAACACAAACTGTGTGGTACTGCTGGCATTGGGTGGCGATTGAACGAAACGATTACGTTGTTGCTCTGAACCCAGTAACCGTGTGGAACCTAGCAGGGTTTTGACACCCAGTTAATGTGGATCCCAGCAGGGTTTTGACATCCAGTTAACCGTGTGGATCCCAGCAGGGTTTTAACACCCATTTAACTGTGTGGAACCTAGCAGGGTTTTGACACCCAGTTAACCGTGAAGATCCTAGCAGGGTTTTAACACCAGTCAACCGTGAGACTATGTCTGGGAAAAGTTTTGAGAGAACGAACACAACCTGTGGTCATAGGTCGTTCCGCGTGAGTGGGTCAAGTCAGCCTCCCTTGTCAGATGCAAGGACCCTGTGTTGGTGACCTCGCCGTGTTTCACGCTTGGTCAATTTGTTAAGCTGGCGGCTTAGTCACTCCCATAACGACTTGGTCACTTTGGTAAGATAGCGGTTTGGTCACTTTCCCAGAGACGTAGTCACTCCCATAACGGCCCATTGCTCACCCACAGGACACTGACCACTGGGCTAGTTTCTTGACGTTTTCTTTTCATCAGCTATAAGCTAGTTTCTTGACGTTTTCTTTTCATCAGCTATAAGCTAGTTTCTTGACGTTGTCTTTTCATCAGCTATAAGCGAGTTTCTTGACGGGACTCATCGACACTGACAAGCGAGTCCTAGTGTGCGAGACTGCTGCTGTGTGTCCGTGAAGATCCAAACACCAAAAGGTTCAAAAGAACGCTTATTATGACACAGACACACAATATGCACATTACAACGCTGGCAATCATTCTGGTTCAGATTTTATTTTTTGGCCATGAAGGTCTGTGTCAGGAGTATGTAGGTCTGTGTAAGTCTGTAAATGTCTGCGTAAGTGTATGCTGGTCTTTGTGTGTAGCTCTGTGCAAGTGTATCCGGAAGGTCCGTGTATGTAGGTCTGTGTCTGTGTATGTGTGTAATAATCTGTATGTCAAAGTCTGTGTAGGTGTGTATAGGTCTCTGTAGGTGTATAAAGGTCTGTGTTAGTGAATAACGGCCTGTTTAGGTGTGTAAAGGTCTGTGTAGGTGTGTAAAGGTCTGTGTAAGTGTATGAAGGTCAGTGTAGGTGTGGGACTGTAGGGGGGTGGCGGACAGTCCGGCGGACGGCGGGGCCGGTGTTGGCCGTGTGGCGGACAGTCCGGCGGACGGCGGGGCCGGTGTTGGCCGTGTGGCGGACACTCGTGGCCCAGACTTTGGCAGGTGGTTGATTGCGCACACACCTGAGACACCCGAGGCCCGGCGGCCAAGACAAACAGTAGCGGTGCCAAAGCGTGTTAGTGCACACAGCGCAGGGCCAGTTCAGGACCGCCGGTAGCCAGATAAGTAGCGGCCACCGCTGATCCGACCTTGCCGTCTGTCCGGCCGCTGTCTCTGTGACCCGTTCCACTCGCTGGTCACACGTGTTACAGTGCCGCGTCACACTCAGCAAGGCTCGCGGGTGTCGCTGCACTGTGGCTGCTGGCTGCGCTGAAGGCAACCCATTAATAGCCCAGTGGGTGTCCGTGTGTGTAGAAAGCAAGTATTAAACGAGAAACAGATAGGCCTACTGAAATTCCTGATACTCCTAACATGCACACACACACACACACACACACACACACACACACACACACACACACACACACACACACACACACACACACACACACACACACATACACACACACACACACACACACACTGACAGCGATACTGGATGAGGGATGGAGCCAGAGAGAGAGAGAGAGGCACACGCACGCACGCGCGCACGCACGCACGCACGCACGCACGCACGCACGCACGCACGCACGCACACACACACACACACACACACACACACACACACACACACACACACACTATGAATGGCTGAAATATGTTGCTCCGATAGCGTGGTATTCTGGGTTCAATAATTCCGTATTGTTTCCTGCACGGCGACAGAGACTGGCAGAGACCGGCACCGGTCTGGTGTCGAGTCCGACACAGTGCCAGTGGAGGAGCCTGGGAAACCCCGGCCCTAACCCAGCGACAGTAAACGGCGACAATAAACAGCAGCGATAACAAATAGAGACAATAAACACCGACAATAAACAGCGATAATAGACAGCGACAATAAACAGCGATAATAGACAGCGACAATAAACAGCAGCAATAACAAATAGAGACAATAAACAGCGACAATAAACAGCGATAATAAACAGCGATAATAGACAGCGACAATAAACAGCAGCAATAACAAATAGAGACAATAAACAGCGACAATAAACAGCGACAATAAACAGCGACAATAAACAGCGATAATAGACAGCGACAATAAACAGCAGCAATAACAAATAGAGACAATAAACAGCGACAATAAACATCAGCAATAACAAATAGAGACAATAAACAGCGACAATAAACAGCGATAATAAACAGCGACAATAAACAGCGATAATAAACAGCGACAATAAACAGCGATAATAACAAATAGAGACAATAAGCAGCAATAAAAAGCAGCAATAATTAACAGCGACAATAAACAGTGATAATAAACAGCGATAATAAACAGCGGCAATAACAAATAGAGACAATAAACAGCGATAATAAACAGCGATAATAAACAGCAATAATAAACAGCGGCAATAACAAATAGAGACAATAAACAACGACAATAAACAGCGATAATAAACAGCGACAATAAACAGCGATAATAAACAGCGATAATAAACAGCGATGAGACAATAAACAGCGACAATAACCAGCAATAACAAGCAGCAATAATTAACAGCGACAATAAACAGTGATAATAAAGAGCAGCAATAACAATCAGCGATAGCAAACAGTGATAATAAACACAAAGCAACGTTCTCACTCCGTTCCCCCCACCCCCACACTGCATTACTTTTCTTGCCCACTCCCGGGAGTTCTCCCTTCAGAGTTTTGCCTTTCCGGTTCCTTCAACTTCATTTTCCAGTCCCCCTCCATGCTAACGTGTCCGGCGCCGGTCGGTACGTCAGTGCAGGCGGTGTAGCGTGGTCCCGAGTGAGGGGCGAAGAGTGGGGCTACAGGCTGTCGGCACAACGACAAGCACACGCCCTAGTTGCCGCCAGGACCGACCAAGCCGCACGGCATTGCCATGGACCTGTGTATGTATAGATAGAGATAGGTCCCTGGTATTGTCACGTCCGCGGCCACTGGCAGAGAATGCACACACCTGTTCTTTTCACGGCCGGATTTTCTTGACCTTTCAGCCAAGTGTGACAAGTGCCTTTTCTGGGCTTCCATTGTTGGCACAAGAAATCTCCGTGTTTTGTCTGTGTCAATACGAACTATGGAATTTGGCAGTAATCTATTGACTTAGGAATAATGGTGGTATTTGTATCAAACACAGACACGCTCTCCCACGCTCTCTCTCTCTCTCTCTCTCTCTCTCTCTCTCTCTCTCTCTCTCTCTCTCTCTCTCTCTCACACACACACACACACACACACACACTGCAAGAGGCGTATGGGTGGAGGAGGGGAGGAGACGCGTTGACGGGGTGGGGGGGGGGGGGGGGAGGAGAAAGAATCATGAGAAGTAAGTAAACTTGGTGCTTAACGTCCAGAGAAACCATAAAGCTTATCAGAGACGGGGAGAAAGGAGGGAACTGCGTATGGGGGGGGGGGGGGGGGGGGGGGGGAAGAGGGAGATTATCTACCTATCGCTACACTGTCACCACCAGAACCACTCTTGCATTAAGATCGGCAGCGATGGGAACAAAAATTAATAACTGATTTTTGTGGAGGACAAAGTCACAAGACAGTGTCCGCAAACCACAAGCTTTCTGAAGAGAAAAGAGAGTCGAAGCGGAATCGAGCCGAGGCCCTTCTGCTTAGCAGCCTAACGCCTTACAGTTAGGTCAAACCGGAATGAAAGGGAGAGGGGGGGGCTGGGAATGGGTCAAACTGAAGAGAGAGAGAGAGAGAGAGAGAGAGAGAGAGAGAGAGAGAGAGAGAGAGAGAGAGAGAGAGAGAGGATAGCCAGAGGGAGATAGAATCGCTTGAGGCCCACGGACGGACAGAAGACACAAACATCCGATGTCCGACAGAAGGGCGGAGTGGGTCAGGTGAGACAGCAAGACAGAAACCCGAACATGGACACTATACACACAGATATATTATAGACACTATACACACAGATACACACTGATACAGAGACACTATATACACAGACAGATGGACACTATACACACAGATACGTGGACATTATACACACAGATACGTGAACACTATGTACACAGACACTTGGACACTATACACACATATACAAGAAACCCAGACATGGACACTATACACACAGATAAGACAGAAACCCAGACATAGACACTATACACACATATAAGACAGAAACCCAGACATAGACACTATACACACAGATAAGACAGAAACCCAAAGAACTATACACACAGATAAGACAGAAACCCAGACATGGACACTATAGACACAGACATTGACACTATACACACAGATAAGACAGAAACCCAGACAAAGACACTATACACACAGATAAGATAGAAACCCAAAGACACAATATATACACACAGATAAGATAGAAACCCAGACAAAGACACTATACACACAGATAAGACAGAAACCCAGACAAAGTCACTATACACACAGATAAGATAGAAACCCAGACAAAGACACTATACACACAGATAAGACAGAAACCCAGACAAAGACACTATACATACAGATAAGATAGAAACCCAGACAGACAGACGCCTCGTTCCACGACTGACACTGACAGAGGCCCATCTCGGTGAGGTTTGTGAGGGTGATAAACATGACGGCATTGTTCTCTATAGCCGAAGCTAGGCAGCAAAACGGGTGGCAACAGCGCACCCCGGCATAAGCAGGTAGCACGGTGCAGTCTTGTCTGGGAGTCAGACCAGCCGTGGTGGTGGTGGTGGTGGTGGTGGTGGGGGGGGGGGGGGTAAGAGGAGGGGCACGGCTGTGAAAGGTATCCTTAAGGTATCCATTACAGCCACCCAGCAGTTTGGGGTGGCATCCTGACGACAGGCAGGACCCAGCTCTGAGCTGTAAGCAAACAAAACAAACAAAAAACAAACAATAAACAAGAAAAAGAAAAGAAAAGAAAAAAGAAAAAGAAAAAAACGGGAGGAGGGGGGTGACTGAATGTTGTGTGTGTTAAAATGAGATTTGTCGGTCACAAGTTACTTTATATATTACTGAGAACAAGACCAGCCAGAAACCTAGCCAGACTACAACATGAAAGGGGCAACAAAACGAAAATATAAACAAAATGGAAACATCGGCTTTGGAGCATGAATTTTAAGGTGAGCGCATGTGGAGTTTTTCCCTTTGCGAATTGGTGTGTATGTGTCTGTAAATGTGTGTATATATCAGTAAATGAATGACAACTGACTGGACCAGTCAGAGGAGTTTACTTTGGCATCACGTCCACCCCGCTAGATCAGCAGTTCCTGTAGTTCCAGTCTGGCAGCCCGTGTACCACCCAGCGATGCACTGCTGCCCTGGCTACAGTGGGCCGCGAAACACGTGACGTTGTTGACAGTCTGCAGCTAGCGGCGAGATCAAAGGGGCTGGTGCCTGTGCTGCTCTACGTCTTGCTGGCGCGCGCACCGCTCCAGACCGACGACACCAAGCACCTTGTGGTGTCCACGTTTCTCCACAGTCTCCACAAGATAGATATAATTATCTATACCCATCTGCACTCTCTTGTTTCACCCGCTTTAGATGTCCCAGTGTCTGCTGTCTCTGCCTGCAATGAGACATTTTCCGGTTGATGTCATGTTTCTGTCTGTGTGTGGCGCACTGCGCTAGCTCAGTGGTGTGGCACCAGTACGGTGTGTATGGTGTAGTAAGCTAGCTCAGTGGTGTGGCACCAGTACGGTGTGTATGGTGTAGTAAGCTAGCTCAGTGGTGTGGCACCAGCGCAGTGTTGTGGCACCGACACTGTGTGTGTTGTGCAGTAAGCTAGCTCAGCGGTGTGGCACCGACACTGTGTGTGTGGTGCAGTAAGCTAGCTCAGTGGTGTGGCACCGACACTGTGTGTGTGGTGCAGTAAGCTAGCTCAGTGGTGTGGCACCGACACTGTGTGTGTGGTGCAGTAAGCTAGCTCAGTGGTGTGGCACCGACACTGTGTGTGTGGTGCAGTAAGCTAGCTCAGTGGTGTGGCACCGACACTGTGTGTGTGGTGCAGTAAGCTAGCTCAGTGGTGTGGCACCGACACTGTGTGTGTGGTGCAGTAAGCTAGCTCAGTGGTGTGGCACCGACACTGTGTGTGTGGTGCAGTAAGCTAGCTCAGTGGTGTGGCGCCAGCAGCTCTCTGGCCCAGCGGACCTGAATGAGACTACAGCAAGGCTCTCCAGTCCGAAAATGCATGTACCGCAGTGCGTAGAGAGACATGGTGAAGGAACCACACCCTTTCCACCAGGCGTAGATCAGAGGTAGGATCATTTTCTGTGTTGTAAGGACTAGACGCTTTCCGCTAGGCGTAGATCAGAGACAGGTCCGTCTTTAGTGTTGCAAGAACTAGACCCTTTCACCTGGCGTAGACCAGAGACAGGTCCATCTTCAGTGTTGTAAGGACTAGACCCTTTCACCAGGCGTAGACCAGAGACAGGCCCGTCTTCAGTATTTTAAGAACTAGATCCTTTCACCAGACGTAGATCAGAGACAGGCCCATCTTCAGTGTTAGACCAGAGACAGGTCCATCTTTAGTGTTGTAAGAACTAGACCCTTTCACCAGGCGTAGACCAGAGACAGGCCCATCTCCAGTGTTGTAAAAAGTAGACCCTTTCACCTGGCGTAGACCAGAAACAGGCCCATCTCCAGTGTTGTAAAAACTAGACCCTTTTACCAGGCGTAGACCAGAGACAGGCCCGTCTTCAGTGCTGCACGGAGGGTGGAGGGAGCGGTGCGTGTATGCTAGGCGGGAGGCGTGTCTGTGTATAGCTGGCCACTAAATATTTACTCGTCTTTGCGCTGCTCGGGCGCTCACTTAGATAGCGGCGGCAGACCCTGACGTTTCCTTTCTGACACAAGTACACAAGCTCGTTTTAAACCTTTCCTCGTTGCAGTCAATGATAACAGAACTTTCGCGTTAGTTCGCGGTGTCACGTTTTGCCGATTCGTGTTTTTTACCTACGAGAGAGAGAGAGAGAGAGAGAGAGAGAGAGAGAGAGAGAGAGAGAGAGAGAGAGAGAGAGAGAGAGAGAGTAATCACTGGACTGTGCAGGTCGTCGACCGGTCTCGTGGAAAATCATAACGCTCCGATTTTCTCGGTCACTGTACATGCAGTTCATTTCAAATATTGGCAGAATTCGCTGAGCTTTGCCCATCCATTCCAGGTTCCATTGCCAAAGGTGACAGCGGCATAGGCAAAGGTGAAACTGGAAGCTGCACTTCTTGCTCTTATCATTCATGGTCAGTCGAGCTCCACACTTGTTTCGTTGTGACGTAACCCGCGAGACTGATCAATATTATTTTTATTTCGTGGTTATCCATGAGAAACAAGTATTACTGACGTATTTCTGCCGCTACGAAAACTTAATGTTGGCTTTTTCTCGGATAGTGTTTAAGCCAGAGCAGTCTTTGAAACCGGTGCGTACCAAGTATATTTGTTACGCGCTGTCAGTTCATACCAGTCATGGTGACCCGGACCTGTTGATCGAGGTCACAGTAGCGTCGGAACTGTAAAACGGAAAGACACATTTTCCAGTTTCGTTGTTTTGATCCGGTTCAGTGGAGACCAGACGTACCTGCTATGATCACGTTGATAATGCTGTGTGTGACTTACGCTGCTTTTAAGGAAGACAACCGACACGTTAGCTGCCTGGCCAAGACCGCCCGTAGGGAGATAATCACTGAGGCCGGGTCAAGTGGGACAGTCACCACAGCTCTGGGTGAACCCGCAAAGGAAAACAAAAAACACACAGCCCTTTCTCCCTCGTCCTCCCCCCAAACTACAACAACAAACCAACAACAACAACAACAAGCAAAACCGCTGACAGCGGCTGATGACGGATGCGGTTCAGTGACGGCGGCTGATGAGGGATGCGGTGACGGCGGCTGATGAGGGATGCGGTTCAGTGACGGCGGCTGATGAGGGATGCGGTTCAGTGACGGCGGCTGGGCCGTTGGAGCGGCGTGTTGTCCCGGATCAGTTACAGCTCGGCACACCGATATTCTTGACGTCATCGCGACTGGCAGTTTATCGGCGCTCACATCGGTGGCCTTGTTGTTGTTGTGATGTGATATGGTGTGTGTGTGTGTGTGTGTGTGTGTGTGTGTGTGTGTGTGTGTGTGTGTGTGCGTGCGTGCGTGCGTGCGTGCGTGCGTGCGTGCGTGCGTGCGTGCGTGAGTTCGTTCGTGCGTGCGTGTGTGTGTGTGTGTGTGTGTGTGTGTGTGTGTGTGTGTGTGTGTGTGTGTGTGTGTGTGTGTGTGTGTGTGTTTGGGGTATATTCCTTGACTGCAATAGACAGACAACACCCACCACCCCACCCCTTTCCTCTTTCCACGCTCCCTCTCTACCCTCCATGCTGTGTGCATGACTCAGAACCAGACTGCAAACGGGAGATGAAGGATGATCACTCCGGGAACACACGAGTGTTATGTTATCAGCGTTGTTATTGTTGCTGCTGCCAGTTCTTGCACCAAAGACCCTCCGCTGTCTGCACAACCGGCGCAGCTGGGGTAGGCTGGGTATGCCGGGTAGGTTGGCTTGGACCAGACCAGGGTGGGTGTTGTCTTATGTACAACGCAGCTGGGGTATGCCGGGTAGGACGGTTTGGACCAGACCTGGGTGGGTGCTGTCTAAAGCCCGTTCTTAATTGGGCGAATGTTTCTTCGCGAACCTAGTTGGAAGTATTCGTCAAAGCTATATTCGGGGTCCAAAAAGCTTCGCTCAACATGTTCTGGAAACATTCGCCCTATTGGACGATCATTGCCTCTGATTGGCTGAGAGCAGAGCTCTCCCGTGGATGAAGAAAAAATGAAAATAAAAATGGATGACGGTGTCGCTAGGTTCTTCACTCGCTTCGGAGGGAATTTGTTTATTTGTTGACTTGTGGGAGGCGCAGCCTTGTCTCGGAGACCCAGAATGAGATAGTAGTTAGTTGAATTACCCTGTGAGGGATGATTAAAGTATACTGACTTGACTTGACTTTAGCCTACATTTTCGATCATGCTGTCTGCTGCGCGTCTGCCGCATGTTCGGGCCGAAGCTTGCATCTCATTACAAGCCAGTTGAAAACGAGGTAAAGTTTGGACTGTCCGAACCATGTTCGGCGAATTAAAAGTTCAAAAAAATTAAACGAATCATATTTCGTCGAAGTGTCCGAAGTATGTTCGGGCGAACAAACATTGGCCCGGTTAAGAACGGGCTTTACGTACAGCTGAATTATCATAGTTGCCGTGCGTTAGGCTGACGCTGATTTGGGATGTGAAGGTAGTGCACAGGAAATGCCACAGTTCTGACTGTTTTCGGAAATTGAAGACCAAATTAGGTTGGAATTTTCAGAGAGAGAGAGAGAGAGAGAGAGAGAGAGAGAGAGAGAGAGAGAGAGAGAGAGAGAGAGAGAGAGAGAGACAGACAGACAGACAGACAGACAGACAGACAGACAGACAGACAGAGAGAGACAGAGAGAGACTGTGTGTTCTGTCCCTGTTGAGTACCACATGATGGCAGGGTGGCGGCACGCCATGTGGATCCGCTTCCTGCCGCCATGGAAGCCTCGTCAGTACTGATGACGTCACGTTCAACACGCTGTCATCAAATGCGGCATTATTCTTCCTACGGTGGTGACGTGTCTCGGACCACTGGGAGGGCATGCCGGCCGTGTTTTGTGACGTGTCTCTGACCACTGGGAGGGCATGCCGGTCGTGTTTTGTGACGTGTTTCGGACTAGTGGGAGGGCATGCCGGCCGTGTTTTGTGACGTGTCTCTGACCACTGGGAGGGCATGCCGGCCATGTTTTGTGACGTGTCTCTGATCACTGGGAGGGCATGCCGGCCATGTTTTGTGACGTGTCTCGGACCACTGGGAGGGCATGCCGGCCATGTTTTGTAACGTGTCTCTGACCACTGGGAGGGTATGCCGGCAATGTTTTGTCGGGTGTTTGCCATTGCTTCATGTCTCTGATCACTGGGAGGGCATGCCGGCCATGTTTTGTGACGTGTCTCTGATCACTGGGAGGGTATGCCGGCAATGTTTTGTCGGGTGTTTGCCATTGCTTTATGTCTCTGATCACTGGGAGGGCATGCCGGCCATGTTTTGTGACGTGTCTCTGATCACTGGGAGGGCATGCCGGCCATGTTTTGTCGGGTGTTTGCCATTGCTTTATGTCTCTGATCACTGGGAGGGTATGCCGGCAATGTTTTGTCGGGTGTTTGCCATTGCTTCATGGGAGGGGGAAGAGCATCGTGCAGTCACTGTGAAGCTTGCTGACTTGCTAGCCCACAATGCAAACACAGCCATCCTCTGCCCACCGCGGTCGGGAAGCGCGCCTCTCAGCCGAGAACCCGGACGGCAGAGTGTGAACAGTTCTGCCTTCTGCGCTGTGAGTAGCTCACAGTCTAGCCTTTGACAAACTTCCCCGAAATGGGCCGTTTGAGTAATTCACAATCTAGCCTTTCACAGTGGTTTACCGAATGTGCCGTTTGAGTAATTCACAAGCTAGCCTTTCACGGTAGTTTACCGAATGTGCCGTTTGAGTAATTCACAATCTAGCCTTTCACGGTGGTTTACCGAATGTGCCGTTTGAGTAATTCACAATCTAGCCTTTCTCAGTGGTTTACCGATTGTGCCTTTTGGATAATTCACAATCTAGTCTTTCACTGTGGTTTACTGAATGTGCCGTTTGAATAACTCAGTGTATGGCCGCCATCTTGTCCTTCACACGACAATGAACCCCAGTTCCAAGACACCGGCAATGGCTAGTTACCCCAGTTCCAACACACCGGCAATGGCTAGTTTGTTAACCCAGTTCCAAGACACCGGCAATGGCTAGTTACCCCAGTTCCAAGACACCGGCAATGGCTAGTTACCCCAGTTCCAAGACACCGGCAATGGCTAGTTACCCCATTCCCAACACACCGGCAATAGCTAGTTACCCCAGTACCAATGGCCTCCGAAAGCTCGACAGTCTCCTGGCCATGGCGTCTTACTATCGTCAAAAGCACATAATTAGTAATCATGTTAGGATAATTACAATTATGTACTTTTGACTCGCACAGTTGACGGCAAATACTTGCGTCGAAAGCATGTGACTGCAAGTATCTTATAGTTACTAATTTCCTCTTTATAATTAGTAACTATCACTACATAATGAGTAAATATGTCTTTTGGCACTTGGTTCCAACGGCTTACTTGCGTCACAAGTGAAAATGACTATAATTACCTTCTATAAGTACCTTGCCAGCTGTGACAAGGCAGCGTGCTACACTCGTGCCAGGGGCATGCGCGTGCCTGTCGCCACTTCCTTGTCAGCATCACTTTGGAAAGCGCAGTCGAATTTTTAAAAGTCAGAAGGCGACTTTTCCACAGTGTTGCACTCGGCCGAGTCCGTCAACAGTCGGCTGCCGCAGATGGCAACATCAGTGAATTCTGCAGTAGCTGGCAACATCAGTGAATGCTACAGTAGCTGGCAACATCAGTGAATGCTGCAGCAGATGGTAACATCAGTGAATGCTGCTGTAGCTGGCAATATCAGTGAATGCTACAGTAGATGGCAACATGAGCGAATGCTGCAGCAGATGGCAACACCAGTGAATGCTGCAGTAGCTGGCAACACCAGTGAATGCTACAGTAGCTGGCAACAACTGGAAGCTACAGAATCAAAGTAAAGCTACAGAATCAACGTCAAGCCTCAGCATCTACGTCAAGCTACAGAATCAAAGTCAAGCTACATAAGTGAAGCTACAGAATCAAAGTCAAGCTACCAAATCTGTAGATGATCATAATTATTTAAGTAGAGCTAAACAATGTATTGATAGCTCACCCACAGCACTGTCATGGTACACACTGAAAGTATGGATGCTATACAACCAGCCATGAAACGACAGAAGTTGTGGATGATTAGTTTGTACACATTACAGCAAAGCTATAGAAGATGTATATTTTAATCATGTCTTCGACACAACAGTGAAATCCGTGGCTGGTGGGTGGAAAAAGCACTTCACTGCACAAGGTGTTTGTTGTACTGCTGCTGCCGGAGGTGGACAAGTGTGGAAAGGTGTCGTGTTGATACACGCGAGTGTCAGCAAGTGCGTACGTGTCTGCTATCAAAGCTGTGTGAAGGATGCGGCAAGGGACCCAAGTGGCTGGCAGGAAGAAACGACTTGAAACTGCGGACCAAACTGGGACAGAGAGGAAAGCGCAGCTGAGGAAAAACACAGCTGTGGGCTATTTTTAGGCTGTCGTTGGCCCTTAATTAGCTCGTGCCTTAGATTTGGCACGAGGTCAGCTGTGCCAAATAAGGAAATACAACTCTCTGGGGAATGCTTTGCAAGGCCGAAAAGAAAGAACCTGCTAATAATGTATGATGTTTTTAGCACTTGGCTGATCATCTCTAACGAGGTTTTGGGCTGAGAGTCGACCGCGTGTTGTTGTTGTTGTTGATCGCTTTTATACAGCGCTATTCTCCGCTCTCGTGCACACTCACTGCGCTCCTATGTCATTCTACAGGAGTTAATTTCTTTTTATAGCGCGTTTTTCAATACCCACCGAAGTGGTGTACTTACAGCGCTGGCATGGCTGGTGCCACATGAAACTGCTGCCGTCTCGGCACGTTCTGTGTACACCATACAACCATGCACCATGTGTGTGTGGTGCTATCAGAGGTGCTGACCCAGTAGAAGACAGCATGCCAGCGATGATCACGTGCAGGTGGTCTGGTAGCACAGTGTCAGTGTCGGCGACACTCGGGCGTCAGGGTTGACTTTGTCAGAGTTCGTGACGTGAGGCGATCTTTCACTCTAGTCTTCTGGGACACCAGTGTAAATAGGCGTCAGGAAATGCTGTAAGGCTGTGTGTGTGTGTGTGTGTGTGTGTGTGTGTGTGTGTGTGTGTGTGTGTGTGTGTGTGTGTGTGTGTTTTGCACAGCATTTATCTGTAACTGGTTCTGTTTTTATTAATTCTGTACACTTTGTCGATCCGATTGTTTTGTATTGTGTGCTTCAGGCTCAAGTTCGATGTGGGAAAATATTCCTTTATACTATGTTGTATACCGCAAAGAACCGCCTGGAGCCAGAAACAGCAGAAAGGGGAGTGTATGTGCGTGTGTGTGTGTGTGTGTGTGTGTGTGTGTGTGTGTGTGTGTGTGTGTGTGTGTGTGTGTGTGTGTGTGTGTGTGTGTGTGTGTGTGTGAGTGTGTGTATGTGCGTGCGTGCGTGCGTGCGTGTGTGTGTGTGTGTGTGTGTGTGTGTGTGTGTGTGTGTGTGTGTGTGTGTGTGTGTGTGTGTGTGTGTGTGTGTAGTACTGAATGTTACTGCGATACAGCACTCACAGAGACTGAGCTTGCTAGTCAGACTTGGCTAAAGCCCGTTCTTAATTGGGCGAATGTTTCTTCGCGAACCTAGTTGGAAGTATTCAGCGAAGCTAGTTGGTTCTTAATTGGGCCAACTTTTCTTCGCGAACCTAGTTGGAAGTATTCGTCGAAGCTATATTCGGGGTCCAAAAACCTTCGCTCAACATGTTCTGGGAACATTCGCCCTATTGGACGACCATTGCCTCTGATTGGCTGAGAGCAGAGTTCTCCTGTAAATGGAGAAAAAACTAAAATAAAAATGGAT
Source organism: Alviniconcha strummeri (assembly GCA_963584105.1). Classification (NCBI taxonomy): domain Eukaryota; kingdom Metazoa; phylum Mollusca; class Gastropoda; family Provannidae; genus Alviniconcha; species Alviniconcha strummeri. The sequence goes on along the minus strand of OY757550.1, from coordinate 20,237,250 downwards.
GACGGTGTCGCTAGGTTCTTCCCTCGCTTCGAAGAGAATTTGTTTATTTGTTGACTTGTGGAAGGCGCAGCCTTGTCTCGGAGAACCCAGAATGAGATAGTAGTTAGTTGAATTACCCTGTGAGGGATGATTAAAGTATACTGACTTGACTTGACTTGACTTTAGCCTACATTTTCGATCATGCTGTCTGCTGCGCGTCTGCCGCAAGTTCGGCCGAAGCTTGCATCTCATTACAAGCCAGTTGAGAATGAAGTAAAGTCTGGACTGTCCGAACCATATTTGGCGAACTAAATGTTCAATTAAGAAACGAATCATATTTCGTCGAAGTGTCCGAAGTATATTCGGGCGAACAAACATTCGCCCAGTTAAGAACGGGCTTAACGCCGAGATGAGTCTACCACGCAATGCCTTCGTGGACAGGTGCTGAAGCAGTGAGTGGACACAACAGAGTCGGCTGCAACAGATCAGCGGTCATGGTCTGAAAGGAAAAGGTCGTGGAATGGTGTGTGGGGTGTGGGGTGTGGGGTGGGGGTGCTCTTTCCGGGGTTTGCTGAGGGTGAATGGGACAGAGCTGTAGCAATTGGCAGCCGGGTCCATTTGTGATGTGTCGAATCGTAGATCTCTTTTTTTTTTTTTACCCTTGGTAGCACAGATATATATGTATATAAGTTAATGAAATAGAAAGAGAGGTGGTGGGGGTGGGGAGGGAGGAGAGAGAGAGAGAGAGAGAGAGAGAGAGAGAGAGAGAGAGAGAGAGAGAGAGAGAGAGAGAGAGAGAGAGTAGATTTTACAGTCCTGTCAACCGCACAGGGTCACATCAGGACTAGAGAGAGAGGGAGAGAGAGCGAGGGAGGAAGGGGGAGGAAGAGGGAGGGAGGGAGGAAGAGGGAGGGGGACTGAACGAACGGAGCGGAGGTTTGGTAGAAAGCCAGTTGACCCCTTGACCCTGACAAGGTCTGTCATCTCGCGTTGAGACCACACGCTTTGCTCCATAGACATGGTGTCGATAGACAGATTTGCTTTCTGTTAGCAACACATCACACTGTCCACGATCACTTTAAGAGGACCGCACACCCCACAGTGTACGTCACTTCCCGGCCACGGAGTGTCGGGTCATACGTCACTTCACGTCACTTCACGTCAAATCATATCACTTCACGCAAATTCACACCAGTTCACGTCAGTTCACACCACTTCACGTCAGTTCACACCAGTTCACGTCAATGCACGTCAATTCATGTCAGTTCATGTCAGTTAACATCAGTTCATATCAGTTCACATCATTTCGTAGCAGGTCATATCATTTCACAGCAGTTCATATTATTACACAACAGTTTTATGAATTCGCAACAGTTCTTATAAATGCATAGCAGTTCATATCATTCGGATCATTACACGGCAGTTCATATCATTCACAGCAGTTCATATCATTACACAACGGTCCGTATAATTACACAGCAGTTCATATCATTTCACAGAAGTTCATGTCGTTCGTATCATTACACAGCAGTCCATATCATTACACAGCAGTTTATATCATTACCCAGCAGTTCATATCATTACACAGTAGTCCATATCGTTACACAGCAGTCCATATCATTACACAGCAGTTTATATCATTACCCAGCAGTTCATATCATTACACAGTAGTCCATACCGTTACACAGCAGTCCGTATGATTACACAGCAGTCCATATCGTTACACAGCACAGGTCACCAACTTCCCACGAGTTGTTGACGACAACTGGTGAGAGTGTGACACTGGCAGCGACACTCTTTATAAGACACAGCTGGTGACACTGTGGCACTGACAGCGACACTCCTGATAAGACACAGCTGGTGACAGTGTGGCACTGACAACGACCCTCCTGATAAGACAGCTGCTGACACTGGCACTGAGAGCGACATTCCTGATAAGACACAGCTGATGGCACTGTGGCACTGACAGCGACATTCCTGATTAGACACAGCTGATGACACTGTGGCACTGACAGCGACACTCCTGATTAGACACAGCTGATGACACTGTGGCACTGACAGCGACACTCCTGATTAGACACAGCTGATGACACTGTGGCACTGACAGCGACACTCCTGATAAGACACAGCTAGTGACACTTGCACTGGCGGTGACACTCCTGATAAGACACAGTTGGTGACACTGTCTGTGGCATTGGCAGCGAGCCCATTGGCACGCAGAAAGAGAGGGGGTGGAGAGAGGGGAGAGTGAGTGAGGGGAATCGAAGGGGGGTGGGGGGGGGGGAGAGAGAGAGAGAGAGAGAGAGAGAGAGAGAGAGAGAGAGAGAGAGAGAGACAGACAGACAGACAGACAGACAGACAGACAGAGACAGACAGACAGAGAGACAGAGACAGAAGGGGGGGGGGGGGGAGAGACGAAGACAGCAATGGACAAGGTATTAATCAGTGGCGGAATGCCGACTAACGAGATAACGACAAGCACTTCACCATGTGATGAAATGTCAGCATTTGAATTAGCCAAGCTTACGCACACCTTGAACTCACCGTGACATAGAAAGAACCCAGGCAAACACAGACACAGGGACAGTGAACTCACCGTAATAGATAGCACCTAGCTACCTCTTCATTTCATTTAACCACTGGAACAGTGAACTCATCGTAATGAAGACAGCACCCAACAACTTCTTCACTTCATGTAAACATACGGACAGTGACTAATACAGATATCACCCAACCTCTTCACTAAGTTATGTAACCATAGGGACAGTGAACTCATCGTAATACCGACAGCACCCAACAATCTTTTCATTTCATGTAAACAGAGGGACAGTGAGTGATATAGACAGCACTCAACAATCATTTCATGTAAACAGAGGGACAGTGAGTGATATAGACAGCACTCAGCAATCATTTCATGTAAACAGAGGGACAGTATATAGGTAGCACTCAACAATCATTTGATGTAAACAGAGGGACAGTGAGTGATATAGACAGCACTCAACAATCATTTCATGTAAACAGAGGGACAGTGAGTGATATAGACAGCACCCATCAACCTCTTCGTTTTGATGTAAACAGAGGGACAGTGAGTGATATAGACAGCACCCATCAACCTCTTCGTTTCACGTAAACAGAGGGACAGTGAGTGATATAGACAGCACCCATCAACCTCTTCGTTTGATGTAAACAGAGGGACAGTGAGTGATATAGACAGCACCCATCAACCTCTTCGTTTGATGTAAACAGAGGGACAGTGAGTGATATAGACAGCACCCATCAACCTCTTCGTTTGATGTAAACAGAGGGACAGTGAGTGATATAGACAGCACCCATCAACCTCTTCGTTTCACGTAAACAGAGGGACAGGGACGATGTGCGCGGGGAATGATCACAGGTCAGCAAACAGAAAACTGCTGTGTGAGGTGTTTAGTCTCCTCCCGAACATACTGCTGTCTGTGAGGTCGTCACGCTGGTTCCTCAATGGCTCAGTGGACAAAGCGGAATGATGTACGGCCTAGGGTCACAGCTGTCGGAATAAAAATGTTGTGGACTTGTGGGAGATGAACCAGTCCATTGTGTTGCGCTCGGCTCCTCTTTCGCCCATCATCGTTTTGCAGGGTAGCGAAATCCCTCGACACCGCTGCTGACTATCACCTTCCCACGTTGTTGCCCCCCTAACCCGTGTCGGGGAATCAACACAGTCACCCGACACCCGGCAGCTTCGGGGTAGACGTGTGCACACTCCTATACCCGCCCTGACACCTCCTAAGTGTCGTCTTACACCCCAAAACGGCCGTAAAAAGTAAGCGAAACAGCCATGAATGCTAGCCGAAACTGTGAGTGTGGTGAAGGCTGAAGTGAAGGAGGGATGTGAGGGTTTGGGTTGCCGCGATAGTCATCTCGGCGACAGCGGCGACACCGGCGTGGGATCAACGTAACTGTGCTGTGGTCTGACAGATGGCATCGTCACAGGCACACGGCGCCGGCTGCTTAGCACTGGGTTCTCTGATGTTTCGCCCCTTACGTTTCATGGTCCGGCTTCTCCTTGCCCAAACCGCTTGATGACCCCTTTGACGTCGCTGAATCCATTGCGAGATGGCCAGATGACGTCACTGAACCCACCGCGATATGGTCATTTGACGTCACGAAACCCACCGCGATATGGTCAGATGACGTCACGGAACCCACCGCGATACGGTCTAACGACGTCATGGAACCCACCACGCTATGGCCACAAAACACTTTCATAACCTCTCCAAAGGAGATGACTGCCGTAGAAAATCGGGAATTATGAGGACGGAAGTGGTCTAAACGCGTGTAAAGATGGGTGGGTGGCCAGGTAAAGACTCTGTCATCCAACCTGGATCTGGAGTCTGCACTCAGAAGCTGGCTTACTTTGCGGAGATTCCATTTCGTTACGTGACGACAGGTACACGTGACTTCCGGCTCTCGTTTTACAAAGCCGATGATGACCTATACACGAAACACAAATCTTACGATACGATGCGGTACAACGTTGTTAATCTTGGTCAAGACCCCTGGAAGTGAATCTGACGGCATCCCTGACACCAGCAAGCTAGCAGCGAAGCAGCGGTACAGACAGAGACTGACGTTTGTGTGGTACTGGGGAACACGTGGTGCAGCTTGTTGCCAGTCTTGTGGTACTGGGGAACACGTGGTGCAGCTTGTTGCCAGTCTTGTGGTACTAGGGAACACGTGGTGCAGCTTGTTGCCAGTCTTGTGGTACTGGGGAACACGTGGTGCAGCTTGTTGCCAGTCTTGTGGTACTGGGGAACACGTGGTGCAGCTTGTTTCCAGTCTTGTGGTACTGGGGAACACGTGGTGCAGCTTGTTGCCAGTCTTGTGGTACTGGGGAACACGTGGTGCAGCTTGTGGCATCCAGTCTTGTGCTTGCCTGCTCCTCACCGCTATACACGAAGCTCGCTGGTCACAGGTACATTCAAATCGCTCAGATCTCTTGTTGTTGATTTGTAAGCAAGCAAACATGTTGCTTTACGCCCGCAGAAGCGAGATGGCTTATAAGGGACGAGTTTGATTTTTGTTGATGTTCACCGCTTTAATATAGCGCTTTTCTCCGCTGTCGAACAGGCTCACTGCGCTCTTGTCGCATGTCATTCTAGATGAGTGACTGGCTTTTTATAGCGCCTTTTGAAGCTTCACCGGACTGCTATACTTACAGCGATGTTTGGTTGCTACATGGCTGGTGGTACGTGAAACTGCTGCCGTCTCGGCGCTTTCTGTGTACACCATACAACCATGCACCATGTCACATCACTTCATGCAAAGCGACATACTTAGGGTGCACGCGTGTTTAGCTGTAACCTGCCACCTGCACGTCTGGCACAATGACCGGGATCTTTTACGTGCTACTGCGGTGACACGGGGGTGGAACGGATACCGAAATGAGTCAGCACGGAAAGTTGACACTGGAGAAGAAAATTCTCTCGCCGCTCCTGCCGGGACTCGAACCCGCGACCTTTCGATCACGAGTCCGGCGCTTTAACTACTGAGCTATCCCCGCCCCGCATCTGTCGGCAGAGTGTGACTGTTATACTGGAAATAGATTCAATGACATAAGGGAGTCAGTTACAGCATAAAGAATGACGCACTGGCTTCTCTGCTGTTCAGTCTGACAAGTGACTGCCGGTGTGTCGTGTGAGCGGACACTGAGGGACCAGTCATCCCGTAAGGTGACAGACACTGAGGGACCAGTCATCCCGTAAGGTGACAGACACTGAGGGACCAGTCACCCCGTAAGGTGACAGACACTGAGGGACCAGTCATCCCGTAAGGTGACAGACACTGAGGGACCAGTCATCCCGTAAGGTGACAGACACTGAGGGACCAGTCACCCCGTAAGGTGACAGACACTGAGGGACCAGTCATCCCGTAAGGTGACAGACACACTGAGGGACCAGTCATCCCGTAAGGTGACAGACACTGAGGGACCAGTCACCCCGTAAGGTGACAGACACTGAGGGACCATTCATCCCGTAAGGTGACAGACACTGAGGGACCAGTCGCCCCGTAAGGTGACAGACACACTGAGGGACCAGTCATCCCGTCAGGTGACAGACACACTGAGGGACCAGTCATCCCGTAAGGTGACAGACACTGAGGGACCAGTCATCCCGTAAGGTGACAGACACACACAGATCGTGAGTCAGGATCAAAACACAAGCACAGGATGAAAAAGAGAGCCTGACGGAAGGCAAGGCAACGCAGCTGCCGGTTTCAACCATCCGAAACAAAACAAGACCCCCCCCCCCATCCCCCACCCCCCAGGAGACAGTGTATGAATATGAAGACGATTGCTATCCACCGACACGTCATGAACAGCCACTACTAGGTCAGAGAGTACGTGCACTGATATAAGTCCCTGGCAACGTTGTGTGTGGAAGCGGGGTGATGTTTGATAGGTGATTGGTAATTAATGTCATGGGTGATGTGAGATGGGTGACATGTGATGGGTGACGTATGATGGGTGATGTATGATGGGTGACATGTGATGGGTGGCGTGTGCTGGATGACGTGTGCTGGGTGACATGTGATGGGTGATGTCTGATGGGTGACATGTGATGGGTGACGTGTGATGGGTGACGTGTTGGGTGACGTGTTGGGTGACGTGTGGTGGGTGACGTGTGATGGATGATGGGTAATGGGTGATGTTGGTGATGTGTGATGTGATGGGTGATGGGTGATGGGTAATACGTGATGGGTGTATGATAGGTGATGCGGGTGATGGGTGATGTGTGGTTGCCGGGTGGAGAAGGCGGGTTATCTTCCAGTACGTTTAATCGGAACATTTTGTATGGGCGAAGACTGTCACTCGTAACATACGTGAAATCGCCTCTCTTCCGTCCGGTGACCACAATCCAAGGAATTCAGTCCCCGTTAGATTTCCCTCACCAAGAGAAATGCCTACGCACATTTTAATGTTACTGGCAGATAGGTATCCGGCAAACTCCACTGACTAATTAGCTAAATATCGCAGTTGAAAAAGAATCTGTGGCTGTTTACGTTTTGTCTGACGCTCATGATGTGCAAGCTTTGTGTCTTGGTGACGTATTGTGCGGCATGGCAAGGAATAGAATGATACGATAAAGACTCAGATACGCCTGTCAGTGTGTCACGTTGTGACACTAGGTCACTGTGTCTCCTCGCGTGTCAGTGTGTCACGTTGTGACGACACTCGGTCAGTCTGTCTCCTCGCCTGTCAGTGTGTCACGTTGTGACACTAGGTCACTGTGTCTCCTCGCCTGTCAGTGTGTCACGTTGTGACGACACTAGGTCATTGTCCCCTCGCCTGTCAGTGTGTCACGTTGGGCTCATTCTCTGTCGTGTGTAGGACAAGATGGAGGCCATCTATTGTCAGCAGCATTCTGCTGGACGGGTTGGTCGACAAGTGGCGTGCGCTGTCTGAAGTTCTTAATGAGCTGTACGCTAAAGTGTATAGGCAGTCTACAACTTGTCCAGTCTGAGAAAAGTGACCGTTGCCAGTATTCGCCTTCAGTTAGAGTCCTTCCTGGTCACGGTGGTGGTAATTGTTCCTGATGGCCATTGCTGATGTCCGCTGTCATGGCACTTGTCACTGACCACTGTCAACCCGAACACACACACACACACACACACACACACACACACACACACACACACACACACACACACACACACACACACACACACACACACACACACACACACACACACACAAGGGTATACCGGCAGGAGACTGAGCGGTTAAGATTTGTTTTATGTTACTTTATTGGTCTGTGTGTCCAAGTAGTCTCATTAAAATGGCTGGCACTGCTGCCCATCTTTATGCAGAACCATCCTGGTGCTGACAGCGTAGCGCTGGGTATTGTCGCTCTCCCCCGGCCCTCTCTGTCTCGATCTCTGTGTGTCTGTCTCTCTCTGTCTCTGTCTTTCTCGCTCTGTCTTCCCCCCCCCCCCCCCTGCAACCCCCCCCCTTCCTGCAACCCCCCACCCCCCCACCCCCCGCCCGCCTCTCTGCCGCCGCTGTCTGTCTGTCTCCATCGCCTGGCACTGTTTGTCCCCGCCACTGCCTTTCCGGAGACAGTTTGACGTTGAACAAGACCAACAACAACAACGCCAAGGACTCGGGGCTGAAGGCGGTTGTAACGTTCCCGTAACCCCCGTAACACCGTTACATCTGTACTGGGACCACCCACGTCGTTTGCTGGGAGGATTGCGCAATAAACATGGCACAACAAGGCAACAGTGAAACAGGCGGAACAGAATTTTAAAGTTGGGGCACCACGTGAAGTTCTCTCGTCGCTGTTCTGAGCCACTTTGCAGGTGCCTTTATTGCCACGTCTTTCTCTACAGGAACGTGTTTCCTGGTCACACAACTAATCCGTGTGCGTGTGTGTGTGTGTGTGTGTGTGTGTGTGTGTGTGTGTGTGTGTGTGTGTGTGTGTGTGTGTGTGTGTGCGCGTATGTGTTGTGTGTGTGTGTGTGTGTGTGGGGGGGGGGGGGGGGGGGGGGTCGCAGGACAGTGCCTTGTTCCGGAGTAATGGGGGTTCGACAACAGGGCGCCTTGTGCAGTGGTAGAAGGGTGTGTGTGTGTGTGTGTGTGTGTGTGGGGGGGGGGGTCCAATCGTTGAGCTCTGCCTTCTTGTGCTGTGGTAGAAGGGTGGGAGTTGGGGAGGGGGGGGAAGGGGGTCAATCTGTGAGCTCTGCCTTCTTGTGCAGTGGAGGCCGTGGTCACAGAACGGTGTAAACGTGTTTTGTTTTGTAGACCTTGTTTTGTAATCTTTTGTTTTGTAGACCTTGTTTTGTAGACCTTGTTTTGTAGACCGTGGTTTGTAGACCTTGTTTTGCAGACCGTGTTTTGTAGACCGTGTTTTGTAATCTTTGTTTAGTAGACCTTGTTTTGTAGACCTAGTTTTATAATCTTTTTTAGTAGACCTAGTTTTGTAGACCTTGTTTTATAACCTTTGTTTAGTAGACCGTGTTTTGTAATCCTTGTCTACTAAAGCTTAATGTGTAAACCTTGTTTTGTAAACTTTGTTTAGTAGAACGTGTTTTGTAATCCTTGTATAGTAACGCTTGTTTTGTAGACCTTGTTTTGTAAACCTTTTTTTTGTAGACCTTGTTTTGTAAACCTTCTTTAGTAAAGCTTGTTTTGTAGACCTTGTTTAGTAAACCTTTTTTTGTTGTAGACTTTGTTTAGTAAACCTTCTTTTGTAGACCTTGTTTATTAA
>OY757550.1:20208016-20227823 GCA_963584105.1 Alviniconcha strummeri | reverse complement strand
CAACCATCCGAAACAAAACAAGACCCCCCCCCCCATCCCCCACCCCCCAGGAGACAGTGTATGAATATGAAGACGATTGCTATCCACCGACACGTCATGAACAGCCACTACTAGGTCAGAGAGTACGTGCACTGATATAAGTCCCTGGCAACGTTGTGTGTGGAAGCGGGGTGATGTTTGATAGGTGATTGGTAATTAATGTCATGGGTGATGTGAGATGGGTGACATGTGATGGGTGACGTATGATGGGTGATGTATGATGGGTGACATGTGATGGGTGGCGTGTGCTGGATGACGTGTGCTGGGTGACATGTGATGGGTGATGTCTGATGGGTGACATGTGATGGGTGACGTGTGATGGGTGACGTGTTGGGTGACGTGTTGGGTGACGTGTGGTGGGTGACGTGTGATGGATGATGGGTAATGGGTGATGTTGGTGATGTGTGATGTGATGGGTGATGGGTGATGGGTAATACGTGATGGGTGTATGATAGGTGATGCGGGTGATGGGTGATGTGTGGTTGCCGGGTGGAGAAGGCGGGTTATCTTCCAGTACGTTTAATCGGAACATTTTGTATGGGCGAAGACTGTCACTCGTAACATACGTGAAATCGCCTCTCTTCCGTCCGGTGACCACAATCCAAGGAATTCAGTCCCCGTTAGATTTCCCTCACCAAGAGAAATGCCTACGCACATTTTAATGTTACTGGCAGATAGGTATCCGGCAAACTCCACTGACTAATTAGCTAAATATCGCAGTTGAAAAAGAATCTGTGGCTGTTTACGTTTTGTCTGACGCTCATGATGTGCAAGCTTTGTGTCTTGGTGACGTATTGTGCGGCATGGCAAGGAATAGAATGATACGATAAAGACTCAGATACGCCTGTCAGTGTGTCACGTTGTGACACTAGGTCACTGTGTCTCCTCGCGTGTCAGTGTGTCACGTTGTGACGACACTCGGTCAGTCTGTCTCCTCGCCTGTCAGTGTGTCACGTTGTGACACTAGGTCACTGTGTCTCCTCGCCTGTCAGTGTGTCACGTTGTGACGACACTAGGTCATTGTCCCCTCGCCTGTCAGTGTGTCACGTTGGGCTCATTCTCTGTCGTGTGTAGGACAAGATGGAGGCCATCTATTGTCAGCAGCATTCTGCTGGACGGGTTGGTCGACAAGTGGCGTGCGCTGTCTGAAGTTCTTAATGAGCTGTACGCTAAAGTGTATAGGCAGTCTACAACTTGTCCAGTCTGAGAAAAGTGACCGTTGCCAGTATTCGCCTTCAGTTAGAGTCCTTCCTGGTCACGGTGGTGGTAATTGTTCCTGATGGCCATTGCTGATGTCCGCTGTCATGGCACTTGTCACTGACCACTGTCAACCCGAACACACACACACACACACACACACACACACACACACACACACACACACACACACACACACACACACACACACACACACACACACACACACACACACACACACACAAGGGTATACCGGCAGGAGACTGAGCGGTTAAGATTTGTTTTATGTTACTTTATTGGTCTGTGTGTCCAAGTAGTCTCATTAAAATGGCTGGCACTGCTGCCCATCTTTATGCAGAACCATCCTGGTGCTGACAGCGTAGCGCTGGGTATTGTCGCTCTCCCCCGGCCCTCTCTGTCTCGATCTCTGTGTGTCTGTCTCTCTCTGTCTCTGTCTTTCTCGCTCTGTCTTCCCCCCCCCCCCCTGCAACCCCCCCCTCCTGCAACCCCCCACCCCCCACCCCCCGCCCGCCTCTCTGCCGCCGCTGTCTGTCTGTCTCCATCGCCTGGCACTGTTTGTCCCCGCCACTGCCTTTCCGGAGACAGTTTGACGTTGAACAAGACCAACAACAACAACGCCAAGGACTCGGGGCTGAAGGCGGTTGTAACGTTCCCGTAACCCCCGTAACACCGTTACATCTGTACTGGGACCACCCACGTCGTTTGCTGGGAGGATTGCGCAATAAACATGGCACAACAAGGCAACAGTGAAACAGGCGGAACAGAATTTTAAAGTTGGGGCACCACGTGAAGTTCTCTCGTCGCTGTTCTGAGCCACTTTGCAGGTGCCTTTATTGCCACGTCTTTCTCTACAGGAACGTGTTTCCTGGTCACACAACTAATCCGTGTGCGTGTGTGTGTGTGTGTGTGTGTGTGTGTGTGTGTGTGTGTGTGTGTGTGTGTGTGTGTGTGTGTGTGTGCGCGTATGTGTGTGTGTGTGTGTGTGTGTGTGGGGGGGGGGGGGGGGGGGGTCGCAGGACAGTGCCTTGTTCCGGAGTAATGGGGGTTCGACAACAGGGCGCCTTGTGCAGTGGTAGAAGGGTGTGTGTGTGTGTGTGTGTGTGTGTGTGTGTGCGTGTGTGTGTGTGTGTGTGTGTGTGTGTGTGTGTGTGTGTGTGTGTGTGTGTGTGTGTGTGTGGAGCTGTTTTTTGGAAGGTGGTGCAGTGGATAAGACATTGTACTCAGGCGGTGTGAACTGTATGCAGGAAGCAAACGAAACGGTGTGCTTGAACTGAACTACTGGCCAGATGAGCACGCTTTGAGGTCTTAGATAGATGTCTGCTTGTACTACTTCTGGTCATAAATATTATCAGTTCTTAGAAAGATTTCTGCTTGTACTACTTCTGGTCATAAATATTATCAGTTCTTAGAAAGATTTCTGCTTGTACTAGTTCTGGTCATAAATATTATCAGTTCTTAGAAAGATTTCTGCTTGTACTACTTCTGGTCATAAATATTATCAGTTCTTAGAAAGATTTCTGCTTGTACTACTTCTGGTCATAAATATTATCAGTTCTTACTTAGAAAGACATGTACTACTTCTGATCATAAGTATTATCAGTTCTTACAAAGATGTCTACCTGTACTACTTCTGGTCATAAATATTATCAGTTGTTAGAAAGGTGTCTGTTCGTACTACGTTTGCATGGCTACAAATACTGTATCCGTTCTTAGTCTCATTCTCATCAAACCTAAGCAAACAACCAAACGATGGCAAGCGTTTTCTTTCGGCCCATTTTTACACAGTGCTGCAACCGGGGGTCTGCTTAAAGCTTGGACATCCCGCATGCCAGCTGTGGCCGTGTACACAGAATGGTACGGCAGATTACAATCGGAATAAAATTCAAACCGCCTGAGTGCACGGTCTTACTGTCAACATTGTGACGTCACAGTGTGAGGAAAGAAGTGCGAACTCCATTGAAGAGAATGTCTCGGTTTTCATCGTGCCATGACCTCATCATCAGCGCTCAGCCCCAGGGAGACCCAGTCGATGTTTGTGTTTAGGATATTGAGGCGTACAGCCGGAAGTGTTTGCCACAAAACCAACAGTGATCGCCTCAGAGCGTGAAACGGTCGTCGCAGAGCTCGGAGTGGTCGCTACTAGGGCTGTAGTACTCGCCATTTGGTCGCCACAAAGCCTGTAGTGCCGGCAACAAAGCGTGGAGTAGTCACCACAGAGCTTAAGTGGTCTCCACAGAGCTTAAGTGGTCTCCACAGAGCTTAAGTGGTCTCCACAGAGCTTAAGTGGTCTCCACAGAGCTTAGAGTAGTCATCACAGAGTTTTGAGTGGTCTCCACAGAGTTTTGAGTGGTCTCCACAGAGCTTAGAGTAGTCATCACAGAGTTTTGAGTGGTCTCCACAGAGTTTTGAGTGGTCTTCACAGAGTTTTGAGTGGTCTCCACAGAGCTTAGTCATCACAGAGTTTTGAATGGTCTACACAGAGCTTAGAGTGGTCTCCACAGAGCTTAGAGTAGTCATCACAGAGTTTTGAATGGTCTCCACAGAGCTTAGAGTGGTCTCCACAGAGCTTAGATTGGTCTCCGCAGATGATGTGGGGCTTAATGTCCTCAGATGTCGGGCTGTTATATTAGGGACAAAGGTCACCACAGAGCTTAGAGTGGTCTCCACAGAGCTTAGAGGGGATTTCACAGAGCTTAGAGTAGTCTCGACATTGCTTAGAGTGGTTTCTATAGAGCTTAGAAAGCTTAGAGTGGTCTCCACAGAGCTTAGAGTAGTCTCCACAGAGCTTAGAGTGGTCTCCACAGAGCTTAGGTTGGCCCCCACAGACCTGGAGCGGTCGCCACAAACCGTGTGTAACGCCTCTCTGGTTAACCGGCTGTGTGAGCTGTGACGGCGGGGTGGTGATGAACAGGCTGTGCTGTGTGAGCTGTGACGGCGGGGTGGTGATGAACAGGCTGTGCTGTGTGAGCTGTGACGGCGGGGTGGTGATGAACAGGCTGTGCTGTGTGAGCTGTGACGGCGGGGTGGTGATGAACAGGCTGTGCTGTGTGAGCTGTGACGGCGGGGTGGTGATGAACAGGCTGTGCTGTGTGAGCTGTGACGGCGGGGTGGTGATGAACAGGCTGTGCTGTGTGAGCTGTGACGGCGGGGTGGTGATGAACAGGCTGTGCTGTGTGAGCTGTGACGGCTGATGAACAGGCTGTGCTGAAGAAGCCCGCGCTGGGTGTCAGCGGGCGAGGACCGGCTGGCCTGCCTTTCGTAGCCACTGAAGGGTGCTTCGTCAACGCAAACCAGCGTGTTGTTCATTGCGTAAGGAGTTACACTGAGACGAGCGGCTCCCATTTGTAAACACACGGAGCTGCTGCAGTCTCGTGGACGAGTGACATGAACAGCAACAGGCACTGAACACGAATATTTCTTTGTCAACGCAGACCAAGAGCTGCAACCGTGTGGGTTAAAAGAATCGACAACGGACGGTCGGAGAATACCGCAAATTGATTTAACTTTATCAACCCCCCCCCCCCCCCCCCCCCCGGGTTTCCCAACTGTCCGTAGACACTGCCATAATCTTCGTTTTCTCCTGGACGTATTAAATTCATGCTTACTTCGCTGAGTCTTCCGGTCTGTTGTGGATTGTGTCCGGTGGAGTCGGTCTGGTGGATTGTGTCCGGTGGAGTCGGTCTGGTGGATTGCGTCCGATGGAGTCGGTCTGGTGGATTGTGTCCGGTGGAGTCGGTCTGGTGGACTGTGTCGGTGGAGTGGCGGTCTCCACAAGAGTGGCCATGTACTTGGTTACTCCGTGTCGATGTCGGGCTGTACAGTTCAGCTCAAATATTAACATTCTGCTGTCTTTCCCAGCCTTCTGTACTTACCGCACACTTATGATTACACCCCTCCCACCCGCTTTCCCTCCATCCTTGTGCTGACAGACACACCTCATACTGACACACCTGTCATCACCTGTCCTTTCCTCATGCTGACACACCTGTCATCACCTACCCTCCTGCTGACTGACACACCAGTTATAACCTGCCCTCGAGCTGACTGACACACCTGTGATCACCTTTCCTGCTGCTGACTGACACACCTGTGATCACCTTCCCTGGTGCTGACACACCTGTGATCACCTTCCCTGGTGCTGACTGACACACCTGTGGTCACCTTCCCTGGTGCTGACTGACACACCTGTGATCACCTTCCCTGGTGCTGACTGACACACCTGTGATCACCTTCCCTGGTGCTGACTGACACACCTGTGATCACCTTCCCTGGTGCTGACTGACACACCTGTGATCACCTTCCCTGGTGCTGAGTGACACACCTGTGATCACCTTCCCTGGTGCTTAGTGACACACCTGTGATCACCTTCCCTGGTGCTGGCTGATACACCTGTGATCACCTTCCCAGATGCTGACACACCTGTGATCACCTTCCCTGAAGCCGACTGACACACCTGTGATCACCCGCGTGTCCCTCCCAGGTGAAGACGCTGACCCCGCACTGCCCGGCCTGTGACCTCTGACGGCGATGTGTCACATTTCACACCCACAAGTTACCACGCCGCACGAGCCGCACGCGCAAACATGCCGCGCGTGCTCAGTGCATTTCAGTGACGGGGTCGGTAAATAATGGTCGCTGGTCATCTGGAGGGAGGGCAGACTACCTGACCATTCAAGATGGCCGGTCTTCTGCACACGCGTTGACGTGCCGTGTCCACTCAAACAATGCTGCTGGTTTGTGTTGCTGCAGTTTCTCGGCTTCTGGTTGTCGTTGGCTTTGCCGGTAGTTCCAGCCGCATTGTTTCTGCCGAGGAGGAGTTGAGGGCGGGTGGGGCGCGCTGTAGCTGGACAACCGAACCATCCATACCCCTTCGTGTTGGCCGCGACAGAGCGAGCTTTTAACGAGCATGGGGTGTCTGGTGATGACCAGCCTCCGTATCTGGATACCTTCAGCGACCCGTGCCCAGTGCACCCAGCCTGACACAGGACATTGGGGGTCTGCTGTCTGTAGCAAGGGACACTGTGGGTCTGCTGTCTGTAGCAAGGGACCCTGTAGGTCTGCTGTCTGTAGCAAGGGACACTGTAGGTCTGCTGTCTGTAGCAATGGACACTGTAGGTCTGCTGTCTGTTTGTAGCACGGGACACTGTGGGTCTGCTGTCTGTCTGTAGCAAGGGACACTGTGGGTCTGCTGTCTGTCTGTAGCAAGGGACACTGTGGGTCTGCTGTCTGTAGCAAGGGACCCTGTAGGTCTGCTGTCTGTAGCAAGGGACACTGTAGGTCTGCTGTCTGTTTGTAGCACGGGACACTGTGGGTCTGATGTCTGTCTGTAGCAAGGGACACTGTGGGTCTGCTGTCTGTCTGTAGCAAGGAACACTGTGAGTCTGCTGTCTGTAGCAAGGGACACTGTGGGTCTGCTGTCTGTCTGTAGCAAGGGACACTGTGGGTCTGCTGTCTGTCTGTAGCAAGGAACACCGTGGGTCTGCTGTCTGTAGCAAGGGACACTGTGGGTCTGCTGTCTGTCTGTAGCAAGGGACACTGTGGGTCTGCTGTCTGTAGCAAGGGACCCTGTAGGTCTGCTGTCTGTAGCAAGGGACACTGTAGGTCTGCTGTCTGTTTGTAGCACGGGACACTGTGGGTCTGATGTCTGTCTGTAGCAAGGGACACTGTGGGTCTGCTGTCTGTCTGTAGCAAGGAACACTGTGAGTCTGCTGTCTGTAGCAAGGGACACTGTGGGTCTGCTGTCTGTCTGTAGCAAGGGACACTGTGGGTCTGCTGTCTGTCTGTAGCATGGAACACCGTGGGTCTGCTGTCTGTAGCAAGGGACACTGTGGGTCTGCTGTCTGTCTGTAGCAAGGGACACTGTGGGTCTGCTGTCTGTAGCAAGGGACCCTGTAGGTCTGCTGTCTGTAGCAAGGGACACTGTAGGTCTGCTGTCTGTTTGTAGCACGGGACACTGTGGGTCTGATGTCTGTCTGTAGCAAGGGACACTGTGGGTCTGCTGTCTGTCTGTAGCAAGGGACACTGTAGGTCTGCTGTCTGTAGCAAGGGACACTGTGGGTCTGCTGTCTGTCTGTAGCAAGGGACACTGTAGGTCTGCTGTCTGTAGCAAGGGACACTGTGGGTCTGCTGTCTGTCTGTAGCAAGGGACACTGTGGGTCTGCTGTCTGTCTGTAGCAAGGAACACTGTGGGTCTGCTGTCTGTAGCAAGGGACACTGTGGGTCTGCTGTCTGTCTGTAGCAAGGGACACTGTGGGTCTGCAGTCTGTAGCAAGGGACACTGTGGGTCTGCTGTCTGTCTGTAGCAAGGGACACTGTGGGTCTGTTGTCTGTCTGTAGCAAGGAACACTGTGGGTCTGCTGTCTGTAGAAAGGGACACTGTGGGTCTGCTGTCTGTAGCAAGGGACACTGTGGGTCTGCTGTCTGTCTGTAGCAAGGGACACTGTGGGTCTGCTGTCTGTAGCAAGGGACACTGTGGGTCTGCTGCTGTCTGTCGGTAGCAAGGGACACCGTGGGTCTGCTGTCTGTCTGTAGCAAGGGACACTGTGGGTCTGCTGTCTGTCTGTAGCAAGGGACACTGTGGGTCTGCTGTCTGTCTGTAGCGTGACTGACGAAACAGCATCGCCACAGTGGCACAACGCCGAGCAAAGTAAACCTCCCCACAGTGGCACAACGCCGAACAAAATAAACCTCCCCACAGTGGCACAACGCCGAGCAAAGTAAACCTCCCCACAGTGGCACAACGCCGAGCAAAGTAAACCTCCCCACAGTGGCACAACGCCGAGCAAAGTAAACCTCCCCACAGTGGCACAACGCCGAGCAAAGCAAAACTCAGCGTTCCTGTGGAGTCTGGACACCGTGTTTAGGGACACCGATCTGGTCCAATCAGTCGGGTGGTCCAAACAGATGGGCGGTTCAAGCTGGTCTAAGCAGGCGGGTGGTCCTATCCTAGTTCTGTCCGTGACACACGTACTGTGTCTGTCGTCGTCAGAACAGTCAGACATTGCTGAGCTGAGGCGCCGCTGGCCTGACAAATGGCGAGTGTTGACACGAACCCATCAGTTGGCTCAGCACAAAACCCGCTCTGTCCGCACAAAGCTGCTGCGGCCGAGAACGGGTGGAAGTCAGCGGCGTGTTGTGACTGCCGACAACAAGAAAGCGCGATGTGAACAGCACAGGTAGCTAGCTGGTTCTGGTCAGTTAACGCTCGGTTCATCAGGAGTCGGCAGCTGTTTGTCACGTCAGTAAGGACGGAGTCGGCAGCTGTTTGTCACGTCAGTAAGGACGGAGTCTGCAGCTGTTTGTCACGTCAGTAAGGACGGAGTCGGCAGCTGTTTGTCACGTCAGTAAGGACGGAGTCGGCAGCTGTTTGGCACCTCAGTAAGGTCGGAGTCATCAACTGTTTGTCACTTCAGTAAGGAAGGAGTCGGCAGATAATTATTATTTACAAAAACTGGTGACAAAACATGCGAATAGTGTAGTCGTTTTTAGCTGTCATTGGAAAGTTTTTGGTGTCATTAGCTTTCATGGAAGTCTTTGGTGTGGTTAGCTGTCATGGGAAAATCTTTGGTGTCATTAGCTGTCATGGAAAAGTCTCAGGTGTCATTAGCTGTCATGGGAAAGTCTTTGGTGTTATTAGCTGTCACTCTCATCGCTGCCCATCATAATGCAGGGTTTATTTTGGTGGTGACAGTGTATATAGTGTATTAGATACAGAGTCATTGTGATGGTGACAGTGTATATAGTGTGTTAAGCCCGTTCTTAATTGGGCGAATGTTTGTTCGCGAACCTAGTTGGAAGTATTCGGCGAAGCTAGTTGGTTCTTAATTGGGCGAACCTTTCTTCGCGAACCTAGTTGGAAGTATTCGTCGAAGCTATATTCGGGGTCCAAAAAGCTTCGCTCAACATGTTCTGGGAACATTCGCCCTATTCGACGATCATTGCCTCTGACTGGCTGAGAGCAGAGCTTTCCTGTGGATGAAGAAAAAACAAAAATATAATAATGGGTGACGGTATCGCTAAGTTCTTCACTCGCTTTGGAGGGAATTTGTTTATTTGTTGACTTGTGGGAGGCGCAGCCTTGTCTCGGAGACCCAAAATGAGATAGTAGTTAGTTGAATTACCCTGTGAGGGATGATGAAAGTATATTGACTTGACATGACTTGACTTTAGCCTACTTTTTCGATCATGCTGTCTGCTGCGCGTCTGCCGCAAGTTCGGGCCGAAGCTTGCATCTCATTACGAGCCAGATGAGAATGAAGTAAAGTTTGGACTGTCCGAACCATATTCGGCGAACTAAAAGTTCAATTAAGAAACGAATCACAGTTCGTCGAAGTGTCCGAAGTATGTTCGGCGAACGAACATTGGCCCAGTTAAGAACGGGCTTTAGGTACAGAGTCATTATGATGGTGACTGTATATAGTGTGTTAGGTACAGAGTCATTATGATGGTGACTGTGTATATTTAGAGTGTGTTAGCTACAGACTCCCACCACACCCACCTCCTCTCGCCCCCCGCCAAGGACCTCTTCGAGGACAATTCGGTGTTACACAACTCTAACCAACCAAATGAATGGCAGTGTAAGCAGACAGCATCCACCACAGCTGACTGCTCTCAGCCCGCTCTGTCTGTGATATGTCTGTCCCCCGCTCTGTCTGTGATATGTCTGTCCCCCGCTCTGTCTGTGATATGTCTGTCCCCCGCTCTGTCTGTGATATGTCTGTCCCCCGCTCTGTCTGTGATATGTCTGTCCCCCGCTCTGTCTGTGATATGTCTGTCCCCCGCTCTGTCTGTGATATGTCTGTCCCTTGCTCTGTGATATGTCTACCCCCCGCTCTGTCTGTGATATGTCTGTCCCTTGCTCTGTGATATGTCTGCCCCCCCGCTCTGTCTGTGATATGTCTGTCCCTTGCTCTGTCTGTGATATGTCTGTCCCTTGCTCTGTCTGTGATATGTCTGTCCCTTGCTCTGTGATATGTCTGTCCCCCGCTCTGTCTGTGATATGTCTGTCCCCTGCTCTGTCAGACCACAAACACTGCGATAATGTCGGCTTTGTCCCTCTCACTGTCAGACCACACACACTATTGTGGGCGTTGTCCCTGTCTCTGTCAGACCACTGACACTGTGGTAGTGCTCTGTCCCTGTCTCTGTCAGACCACATACACTGTGGTAGTGTTCTGTCCCTGTCTCTGTCAGACCACAGACACTGTGGTAGTGCTCTGTTCTTCTCTCTGTCAGACCACAGACGTTGTGGTAGTGCTCTGTCTGTCTGTTAGATCACAGACACTACGGTAATGTGGGTTTTGTCCCTCTCTCTGTCAGACCACAGACACTGTGGTAGTGCTCTGTCTCTCTCTCTGTTAGACCACAGACACTACGGTAATGTGTGCTTTGCCCCTCTCTCTGTCAGACCACAGACACTGTGGTAGTGTTTTGTCCCTCTCCCTCTGTCAGACCACAGACACTGTGGTAGTGCTTTGTCCCTCTCTCTGTCAGACCACAGACACTGTGGTAGTGCTTTGTCCCTCTCTCTCTCTGTCAGACCACAGACGCTGTGGTAGTGCTTTGTCCCTCTCTCTGTGTCAGACCACGGACACTGTGGTAGTGCTTTGTCCCTCTCTCTCTGTCAGACCACGGACACTGTAGTAGTTCTTTGTCTCTCTGTCAGACCACAGACACTGTAGTAGTGCTCTGTCTCTCTGTCAGACCACAGACACTGTAGTAGTGCTCTGTCTCTCTGTCAGACCACAGACACTGTAGTAGTGCTCTGTCTCTCTGTCAGACCACAGACACTGTAGTAGTGCTCTGTCTCTCTGCCACAGACACTGTGGTAGTGCTCTGTCTCTCTGTCAGACCACAGACACTGTAGTAGTGCTCTGTCTCTCTGTCAGACCACAGACGTTGTGGTAGTGCTCTGTCTCTCTGTCAGACCACAGACGTTGTAGTAGTGCTCTGTCTCTCTGTCAGACCACAGACGTTGTGGTAGTGCTCTGTCTCTCTGTCAGACCACAGACGTTGTAGTAGTGCTCTGTCTCTCTGTCAGACCACAGACACTGTAGTAGTGCTCTGTCTCTCTGTCAGACCACAGACACTGTGGTAGTGCTCTGTCTCTCTGTCAGACCACAGACACTGTGGTAGTGCTCTGTCTCTCTGTCAGACCACAGACACTGTGGTAGTGCTCTGTCTCTCTGTCAGACCACAGACACTGTGGTAGTGCTCTGTCTCTCTGTCAGACCACAGACACTGTGGTAGTGCTCTGTCTCTCTGTCAGACCACAGACACTGTGGTAGTGCTCTGTCTCTCTGTCAGACCACAGACACTGTGGTAGTGCTCTGTCTCTCTGTCAGACCACAGACACTGTGGTAGTGCTCTGTCTCTCTGTCAGACCACAGACACTGTGGTAGTGCTCTGTCTCTCTGTCAGACCACAGACACTGTGGTAGTGCTCTGTCTCTCTGTCAGACCACAGACACTGTGGTAGTGCTCTGTCTCTCTGTCAGACCACAGACACTGTGGTAGTGCTCTGTCTCTCTGTCAGACCACAGACACTGTGGTAGTGCTCTGTCTCTCTGTCAGACCACAGACACTGTGGTAGTGCTCTGTCTCTCTGTCAGACCACAGACACTGTGGTAGTGCTCTGTCTCTCTGTCAGACCACAGACACTGTGGTAGTGCTCTGTCTCTCTGTCAGACCACAGACACTGTGGTAGTGCTCTGTCTCTCTGTCAGACCACAGACACTGTG
This sequence comes from Alviniconcha strummeri, assembly GCA_963584105.1. Taxonomy (NCBI): domain Eukaryota; kingdom Metazoa; phylum Mollusca; class Gastropoda; family Provannidae; genus Alviniconcha; species Alviniconcha strummeri. The sequence goes on along the minus strand of OY757550.1, from coordinate 20,215,828 downwards.
GTAGTGCTCTGTCTCTCTGTCAGACCACAGACACTGTGGTAGTGCTCTGTCTCTCTGTCAGACCACAGACACTGTGGTAGTGCTCTGTCTCTCTGTCAGACCACAGACACTGTGGTAGTGCTCTGTCTCTCTGTCAGACCACAGACACTGTGGTAGTGCTCTGTCTCTCTGTCAGACCACAGACACTGTGGTAGTGCTCTGTCTCTCTGTCAGACCACAGACACTGTGGTAGTGCTCTGTCTCTCTGTCAGACCACAGACACTGTGGTAGTGCTCTGTCTCTCTGTCAGACCACAGACACTGTGGTAGTGCTCTGTCTCTCTGTCAGACCACAGACACTGTGGTAGTGCTCTGTCTCTCTGTCAGACCACAGACACTGTGGTAGTGCTCTGTCTCTCTGTCAGACCACAGACACTGTGGTAGTGCTCTGTCTCTCTGTCAGACCACAGACACTGTGGTAGTGCTCTGTCTCTCTGTCAGACCACAGACACTGTGGTAGTGCTCTGTCTCTCTGTCAGACCACAGACACTGTGGTAGTGCTCTGTCTCTCTGTCAGACCACAGACACTGTGGTAGTGCTCTGTCTCTCTGTCAGACCACAGACACTGTGGTAGTGCTCTGTCTCTCTGTCAGACCACAGACACTGTGGTAGTGCTCTGTCTCTCTGTCAGACCACAGACACTGTGGTAGTGCTCTGTCTCTCTGTCAGACCACAGACACTGTGGTAGTGCTCTGTCTCTCTGTCAGACCACAGACACTGTGGTAGTGCTCTGTCTCTCTGTCAGACCACAGACACTGTGGTAGTGCTCTGTCTCTCTGTCAGACCACAGACACTGTGGTAGTGCTCTGTCTCTCTGTCAGACCACAGACACTGTGGTAGTGCTCTGTCTCTCTGTCAGACCACAGACACTGTGGTAGTGCTCTGTCTCTCTGTCAGACCACAGACACTGTAGTAGTGCTCTGTCTCTCTGTCAGACCACAGACACTGTAGTAGTGCTCTGTCTCTCTGTCAGACCACAGACACTGTAGTAGTGCTCTGTCTCTCTGTCAGACCACAGACACTGTAGTAGTGCTCTGTCTCTCTGTCAGACCACAGACACTGTAGTAGTGCTCTGTCTCTCTGTCAGACCACAGACACTGTAGTAGTGCTCTGTCTCTCTGTCAGACCACAGACACTGTAGTAGTGCTCTGTCTCTCTGTCAGACCACAGACACTGTAGTAGTGCTCTGTCTCTCTGTCAGACCACAGACACTGTAGTAGTGCTCTGTCTCTCTGTCAGACCACAGACACTACGGTAATGTGGGCTCTGTCCCCAGCACTGCAAAAGGGGCCAAGGTAGTCATGTTGTACGGCCATGGCCAAGGTAGTCATGTTGTACGGCCATGGCCAAGGTAGTCATGTTGTACGGCCATGGCCAAGGTAGTCATGTTGTACGGCCATGGCCAAGGTAGTCATGTTGTACGGCCATGGCCAAGGTAGTCATGTTGTACGGCCATGGCCAAGGTAGTCATGTTGTACGGCCATGGCCAGTGGAAGGTTGACAGCTTCACTCGCATAGGCTCCCCAAGTACTTAGAAGAGCGGACACAAGGGACCACCCAAACAGCAAACCGCCATAGCTAATGGGGTCGGGGCGCGCGCGCGCGCGCGCGCGCGCGAGAGAGAGAGAGAGAGAGAGAGAGAGAGAGAGAGAGAGAGAGAGAGAGAGAGAGAGAGAGAGAGAGAGAGAGAGCGGCAAAGGAAGGGAAAGAAGAGGTGTACATGTGTGAAGATATCAGCTCAGCAAGGCCCCTCTGCACCATTTGTCACTGTGACTGACCCCTCCTCATCCCTTGATCGCCCTGTGCGTTCCTCTGATGCTCCGTGAAGATGGATGGCGGCGTTCTCGACGTCAGCACACTTTTACACGTACAGCAGTGTAAGCAAACTTATCGTCTTTCCAGTTTACGCCAGGCAATTAGGGAGAAGAAAAGAAGAAGGAGATAAAAGAAGAAATCTTAGGCAGAGGAGCGTAACTGGCAAACATATATATATATATACACACACTGCAGACTGCCATTTCGTTGAGTCAGACTTCATTTGAATCAAGTTTCTACTCGCGTAATGTGATATATTTACTTGAATCAGTTCTTTGCCGAAGTGACTTTTCCACTCACCAGAATCGGTTTTCATTTGACAAGGAAACTGTTCAGGTCATATATATAGTTCTCATTGTCCATCGCTATGTCTCTCACTCTCTGTGGTGGTGGGTTCCAGCTGTGTCTCTGCTGGTCTCTGTCTGTCTGTCTGTCTGTCTCTGTCTCTCTGTGTGACTAGTTTAGGCAGTACTTGTAAATTATTCTAGTTCAAGTTCTGTCTTTTTATCTAGTTGGCGGCCGTGTGTTGGTGTTGTATTATCCAGCGGCAGTGTTTGAGGAACACCGTTGTACTCCATTGAAGCTTTCACGCGGAGATTATGCCGAGCTGAAAAGAGAAGGCTTATTGAAATAAACACATATACTGTGAATGCACTTTACTTCTGAAGTCTTGCAAGAGCCATTGTGCTTTCAGTGAATTGACCTAACCGGAAGGTTTCCCCTGGCACAGCACACAAAGTCAGACATTTTTGTCAAAACAAGCCAACAAACCACTTCCTTCACGGGAGGTAACTCTAACGCCGACAGACATTGTTACGGGACTCAGGGGAAGTAATGTTCGGCGCGAGTTTCCGCTTCCTCGCGACGACAAGCAAATGGCGGCCCTAGGCCCTCGACAATGGCGGCAACCTTGGAACCGTGCACGTGCAGCACGTTAGCCGCTGTAAGATCCCGTGAGTGCTAGAAATTGGGAACGGTCAAAGGATCGTCGTCAATTTCCGGGTACATGTGGTGGTGAACTGTGAGCCGGCAGCCAAACCGTTGCCTGGTGTTTGTGTAGTGAACAGTTTCGTTGAAAGTTATTACTGTTTAGTACATTGTTGTATAGTCTGTGTACTCTTCCAGCGAGTTACTCTTTCGTCTGCTTTGTTTGCAGTGTGTCGATTCCTGAGAGCGCAAGCACAACCTGAAGTTCATTCCAACGCCGTATCCGTTTTAACAGTTCAGTAATAATAATAACTCTCATATAGCGCAATACCCCGTAGGTCCACGTTGTTGACAGCGCTCGCTGTGCCCTGCACGTCATTAGTTTCTGTCGTTGTCCGGGTCCCCGTCAGCTCTGACAGTTTCTGTCGTTGTCCGGGTCCCTGTCAGCTCTGACAGTTTCTGTCGTTGTCCGGGTCCCTGTCAGCTCTGACAGTTTCTGTCGTTGTCCGGGTCTCCGTCAGCTCTGACAGTTTCTGTCGTTGTCCGGGTCCCTGTCAGCTCTGACAGTTTCTGTCGTTGTCCGGGTCCCTGTCAGCTCTGACGGTTTCTGTCGTTGTCCGGGTCCCTGTCAGCTCTGACAGTTTCTGTCGTTGTCCGGGTCCCTGTCAGCTCTGACAGTTTCTGTCGTTGTCCGGGTCCCTGTCAGCTCTGACAGTTTCTGTCGTTGTCCGGGTCTCTGTCAGCTCTGACAGTTTCTGTCGTTGTCCGGGTCCCTGTCAGCTCTGACAGTTTCTGCCGTTGTCCGGGTCCCTGTCAGCTCTGACAGTTTCTGTCGTTGTCCGGGTCCCTGTCAGCTCTGACAGTTTCTGTCGTTGTCCGGGTCCCTGTCAGCTCTGACGGTTTCTGTCGTTGTCCGGGTCCCTGTCAGCTCTGACAGTTTCTGTCGTTGTCCGGGTCCCTGTCGGCTCTGACAGTTTCTGTCGTTGTCCGGGTCCCTGTCAGCTCTGACAGTTTCTGTCGTTGTGCGGGTCCCTGTCAGCTCTGACAGTTTCTGTCGTTGTGCGGGTCCCTGTCGGCTCAACCAGAAACAGATAAGTGGCTTAGCTCTCCATCTCATGTTTCATCGTTTTTCATCATTAAACTGTTGTTTAAGTGTTATTTTGTAACTTGATAAGGGCGATTACCCCGAAAATGTGCATGTTGTGTTTCCTCCAAATAAATAGCGTCCTTTTGGTTCTTTTCTGTGTTTGGATCTTGTATTTTAAAGGTTTCGTGATTTCCGTTACACGTTTTATGTGATGCGATTGTGACGTCATCATCACCAGCAGATGTAAATTCGTTTGAAGTAATTGAGACACTTTTAAAGTACAGGGTAACTGAGACACTTTTAAAGTACGGAGGATCCACTTTGACCTGATAGACAATTTGTCTATTAAACGTTCATAAAAGAGATGTTTATCAACCTGCAGGACTCCAGGACTGGAGGAAGTACAGCAGTGAAGAGAGAGAGAGAGAGGGGGGGAGGCAGGCAGGCAGGCAGAGGGGGGTGGGGGGGCAGGCAGGCAGGCAGGCAGAGAGAGAGGGGGGGGGGCAGGGAGAGAGAGCCGATAGAGAGAGAGAGAGAGAGAGAGAGAGGGGGGGGGAGGCAGGCAGGCAGGCAGAGGGGGGTGGGGGGGCAGGGAGAGAGAGCCGATAGAGAGAGAGAGAGGGTGGGGGCAGGCAGGCAGGCAGAGAGAGGGGGGTGGGGGGGGGCAGACAGACCGAGAGAGAGAGAGAGCCGAGAGAGAGAGAGAGAGAGAGAGAGAGAGAGAGAGAGAGAGAGAGAGAGAGAGAGAGAGAGAGAGAGAGAGAGAGTTGGTTAGTGTTTAGCCCGTCAGCCGCCCAGCCTTGTTTACAGCCCACAGAGATCTAGCGGCTGCCCCCCCCCTGTCCCCCCTGTCCCACCTGTCCCACCTGTCCCACCACGCTGCTTTCATCGGACACTTCGCCCCCAACCAGCTGGGTCTAATTGTGCCGAGTGGGTTTTGTCTGGAGTGTTTGAAGATCGGTGGCGTACTGGGGCCTGCACTGAACCTCTATCTGCGGGGATTAGACGTGCAACAAGGCTAGACACTTTTATGGAGGGTTTGGGCTGATCGGTTGGCGCTAACGCCCAGCTGTGCCTGGTGTTGAATTGTGGGGCACAGCGGTTTAAAGGGAACGGTAATGGCCGGCGAGGAAAGGCCGTCAGATAAACGGAACGTGTACTTCATTGAAGGATCACACGTAATCTCAGAGCGGAATCCTCCTTTGGTCTTGGTGTTGGCAGGAGAAGACGACCGACGGAGTCTTAAACTAACGTCTCGAAATCAATTAATACCCTCCTGCCCCCCACCTCCCTCCACACACACACCTCCCCCGCCTTGTTCCACACAAACCTCAGTGGACCTAAACGTCACAGACGACGAGGGGCCGTGTGGCAAGTTGGAGGTGGTAGGGCCAAGTGGTTAAAGCAGTTGGCTAAGATTGAAGAGGTTCATGGCTTGAATGCTGCTTCGGGGGTTACCTTCTCGTCTCTCTCTGAAGTCTGTGGTGTAGGTGGGTGCCCGTGACATGTCTTTCGGAACACACACACACACACACACGCACGCACGCACGCACGCACGCACGCACGCACACACTCTCTCTCTCTCTCTCACAGACAGACACACACACACACACACACACACACACACACACACACACACACACACATACTCTCATTCACTCACCCCCCCCCCATACACCCCCCCCCCACACACACACACACCCACACACACACACACAGGGGAGGTCATTCACAGTACACTCTCTGTCAGCCTGCCTGTTTATCTGAAACAGAACGAGGCCCGGAGCGCCTGTGCTGATTCAACAAACACGGCAATTAATTAGCACTCGAAAGACGTCACACAAACATAACAACAAAAACTTGGGTCGCTTACGGTAACTCTCAGCTGGCATGCGAATAAATACAAGATACAGAAACTCCAGCATACATACCAGAGGATGCACCTGTGGTGGAGTTTCTGTACGTTGCATTTGCTCGCATGCCAGGTGACAGTTACTGTAGGCGATTTAGGTCTTTGTTGTTGTGTTTGTGTTCCGTCTTTTGAGCGGTGATTGTGCCTGTCTTTCTGTCTGACCCTCTGCCTCTTACTCACACCAGTTATTGACGTCTGTCCCCTGCCTGCCTGCCTGCGTGCCTGTCTGCTTGTCTGCCTGTACGTCACTGTGTCTATGTGTCTGTCTGTCTGTCTATCTGTGTGCCTCGCTAACACAGGATGTGATGTGGAATGCAAAACAGCGCCCCCTTTCCCCGTGTAGGGTGGGAATTTGAATACGGAATGAACTGAAGCTTGGGTTCCTTTTGTTCCCTGCGACACCTCTACTTTGTTGAAGATGGCTTTGAACACAGTCTCGCAGGTTTCAATTACACTGACAACTTTGCTTTGATGGCCTAGATTTTAGTCACGCGAAAACTCGCTTTATTGGCTGTCTTGTCTCTGAACAAATAGAAACAAACGACGTGAAATGAAAGAAAACAACTAAAGAGACAGACGACAAACCGAGAATGAAATTGACATATCCTCTTACAAAGCCGCACTGGAGGAAAGGCCAACACTATAACTGTTTACCAAAACATCTTCTCTTGAAATGTCCCACTATTCTCTCGCCAAGTATTTGCTATTGAAACTCTTGTTCCTGTGTGGAGAGAGAGAGAGAGAGAGAGAGAGAGAGAGAGAGAGAGAGAGAGAGAGAGAGAGAGAGAGAACTTTGCGTGTGTAGCTTTGTCAAAAGCTTTTCCTTCTTTCTCTTGCGTCTTGAGATGGCCCTTTGCCAGGATGTTAAATTCAAATTCCCCAACCCACCCCCAACCCACCCGTGTGTGTGTGTGTGTGTGTGTGTGTGTGTGTGTGTGTGTGTGTGTGTGTGTGTGTGTGTGTGTGTGTGTGTGTGTGAGAGTGAGAGAGAGAGGAGAGAGAGAGAGAGAGAGAGAGAGAGAGAGAGAGAGAGAGAGAGAGAGAGAGAGAGAGATCGCTGGGAGTGTCATCCACAAAGATACAAGTTACAAAAGCGCTTCTCTTCGAGAAACCGGCCACCATATCTGGACAGGAAGTCCGTTATGACGATGTTTGACACGTGGCACGTGCTTGCTGTCGTCGCTTCCCTTGTGACGCACGTACGTGATGACGTGCTTGATGGAAACGTCACACACACAACAGGGCGCCTCACAACTGGGAACAGAGCACGGGTGTCCGGGATGCGGGGATGGGGTGGTGGTAGTGGGGGGGGGGGGGGGAGATTACCGGAGGACGTCGTCCTGGCAGACCAGCAGTCTGGGAGGCAGACCGAACGTGCTGACGACCGGTTTGCTGATTAGCCGATACCTGCATCACTGGCTTCATTTGACTAACGGCTAGTCGCTGTGCTTGTCAGCGGCCAAGGTTGAAATCTGGGGTTGCACTGAGTCTGGTGCCGTTGGCGACCTAAATACGTCACCAACACCTGTTCGGACATCTTTGTTTTTGTAGTGGAATTTCCCTGGTTGACCAGTCATTAGCTGCAGTGCATTGGCTGTAAACATGGTGGACAAGGTTTGGCTGTGGAAGGTCAGCGCTTGGAGATGTATCCTAAAGTCAGCTAGAAGATGAAGATCGAAACGGACTTACGTCGTAGAGTACCGCATTGTAGCAGTCACAAAGCAACTCCTAATGTATGTACATCGCACGCACGCATGCACGCACTCACGCGTGCGAACGCGCACGCACGCACGCACACACATACGCACGCACGTGCGCACGCACACACAGCCGCGCACACACACAACCACAAACACGCACGCACACGCACAGACACAGACACAGACACACACGCGCGCGCGCGCGCACACACTCACACACACACACACACACACACACACACACAACACACACACACACACACACACACACACGCTCACACACAATGAGACATTGATTCGTCATGCCACGTTGCATTTGGCATCAGTCTTGCG
>OY757550.1:20194593-20207816 GCA_963584105.1 Alviniconcha strummeri | reverse complement strand
CGCACGCACGCACGCACGCACGCACGCACGCACGCACGCATGCACCCACCCACCCACCCACACACACACACACTCTCTCTCTAAGTCTCTCTCCCACCCCCTCCCTCTCCCAGGGAAAATGTCAAAATGTAGAGCTAAACAGGAGCGTGCCGCTGTAAATCAGCTATCATTTGGGAAAGCTGACCCAGGATGGGGGGGTGGGGGGGGGGGGGATGGGGTCACAGACAATAATTATTATTCGAGTTCTCTTGGGCTGGACACTGCCCACTGGTATCCCGGAAGGGACAGAGAATAGCGCAACCTGGAGTCTTGGTTTTGTTGTTCACAGTCTGACTTGTGCCTGTTGCCGAGGGATAAGCTGGAACAGTTCCCCGCGGAAAGGCCGCTGTCACAGGCTGTCCAGCCTCCTGGTCAGTTTGTAACGTCAGTGGCAATTCCTGCTTCTTTCTGCCAGCCTCCTGGTCAATTTGTAACGTCAGTGGCAATTCCTGATTCTTTCTGCCAGCCTCCTGGTCAGCTTGTAATGTCAGTGGCGATTCCTGCTTATTTCTGCCAGCCTTCTGGTCAGTTTGTGACGTTAGTGGCAGTTACTGTTTATTTCTGCCAGGGCAGCGTGTTTCAGATGCCGTCATATCTTTAATGTGCCGAAGTCTGTAGTCCGCAGGACCAAGCGCGCTAACCACTGTGTGTGGTGTCAGACTGTACACACCGACTCCCCTCCCCCCCCCCCCCCACCACACACACACAGCCCAACCCCCTCAGATGAAGGCTGGGAGGGGAGGGGGCGGGTATTTGGGTGCTCGAACCGGCGATTCGAACCCGCAACCTGTCGGCCCCGAGTGGAGTTTCTAAACCGTAGGCCCCCGTCGGGTGGTGTGGTCAGGTGTCAGAATGAGCTGTGAGGGCAGTCTTCACTGCGGCACTGTAGTGCCTCTCACAGTCGTACCTCTCACAGTCCTGCCTCTCACAGTCGTGCCTCTCACAGTCCTACCTCTCTCAGTCGTACCTCTCACAGTCCTGCCTCTCACAGTCGTACCTCTCTCAGTCGTACCTCTCACAGTCCTGCCTCTCACAGTCGTACCTGTCACAGTCGTACCTCTCACAGTCGTACCTCTCACAGTCCTGCCTCTCACAGTCGTACCTGTCACAGTCGTACCTCTCACAGTCCTGCCTCTCACAGTCGTACCTGTCACAGTCGTACCTCTCTCAGTCGTGCCTCTCACAGTCCTGCCTCTCATAGTCCTACCTCTTACAGTCGTCTCTCAGTCGTACCTCTCACAGTCATGCCTCCCACAGTGGTGCCTCTAACAGCCATGCCTCTGACATTGGTGCCTCTCACAGTGGTGCCTCACACAGTGGTGCCTCACACAGTCGTGCATCTCACAGTCGTGCCTCTCAAAGTCGTGCCTTTCACATTCGTGCCTCTCACAGTCGTGCCTCACATGGTGGTGCCTCTCACAGTCGTGCCTCACAGAGTGGTGCCTCTCACAGTCGTGCCTTTCACATTCGTGCCTCTCACAGTGGTGCCTCTCACAGTCGTGCCTCTCACAATCATGCCTCACAGAGTAGTGCCTCTCACAGTCGTACCGCTCACAGTGGTGTCTCTGAGAGTGGTGCCTTTTAGAGTGCACAGCGGTGCCTATCAGAGTTGATGCCTATCGGAGTGGTGCCCCTCAGAGCGATACCTCTCACAGTCGTGCCTCTCACAATGGTGCCTGACAGAGTCATGCCTCTCGCAGTCGGGCCAGCTGTCCGTCAGAAATCTCATCACACGCTATCACCCGGGATGCCATGATCGTCACACAGTCAGCCGGACAGCTACAAGACAGTGTGGTGTCGTGACGTGCCTGGTCAGCACAGTCCTTCACGCTGCTCGTCGGGGAACAGCCGCGTGTTGTTGTACGGCGGGACAGCCTGCAAAGGCCCCGTGGTTCAACTGTCAGTGACTGCGGCATTGATGTGGGCGAGGCTGGCGATGGTGGCGTTCGTTTGATGGATCTCCACACCAGAACTGGACATTGTCCAGCCTTCTGGTCAGCGAGTCGCTCAGTAATGGATGGCGTTTCTCATGCCGGGCCGCGTAGCTGCGTCCGCCATGTCAAACAAGCGAGACAACTCTAATCCCTCATTCTCACAACCCGGGGTTAATCCGTCACCGCTAAGTCTGCACTACAGTCCCGTTGGAGCGGAGGAGATTAGGGGCGACAAGTGGGCTGGAGGCGGCCAGTGATAACCTCACGACGACCTGTCCCATTTATCTCCCTTGAGCGGAATGGAAGATTGAGTTCCCCTGGTGCCACGTGACCTGACTCCCGTGCCGGCTGCGCTTAACGCAGGAATATGGGAGAGGCGGCTGGCTGGTCGTGTGCAGCGCTGGTTGGTTCCCGCCCGGCCTGGTTTGCTTGGTCTTGTTTTTGTTTGCGTCAGTTTTGACAGCATCATTTGTTTATTTACTTGTACTTCTTTCCTTCTGTCTGTCTGTTTGCCTGCGTGTCCTTTTCTTTCTTTTCCTTTTGTGTTTTTGTTTGTTTAGTTTTGTTGTTGTTGTTGCTTTTGCCTGTTTAGCTATCGTTCATTCATTATTTGTTTCTTTAGTCGTCAGTCTGTTTTGACAGCATGATTTGTTTGTTTATAGGTTGTACTGCTTTCCTTCTTTTTGTCCGTTTGCCTGCCTGTCTTTTTTTAGCCGGTTCTGTCTGCCTTTTCCTTTTTGTTTCTTCTTTTCTTTTAGTTCGCCCGTTTTCATTAATTATTTCAGTCTTTTCTTTTGTAGTCAGTGTTTTTTCTTCTTTAAATAATTGACAGTAGTGATATGGTTTTGAGTATACTGGCATGATTTGGTTATCAACCATTCGGTGCGCAATTAACGGACCGATGATCACTTCACAAACTGGGAAGTGGTGCTACGTGGTGTACAGGCGTGTCGTGATGGGCAGGCGTGTCGTGATGGGCAGGCGTGTCGTGATGGGCAGGCGTGTCGTGATGGGCAAGCTTGTCGATTGGCAGGCGTGTCGGCGATGTGCTGCACAATAGGTCCTATGCGTCTTCTGTGCGGATCACTGACGGTCTCACTGTGTCTGTGTTTTGTGTCGGACATTAGTCATTTCACGCCAGTTTGCCCCGTCTCCTGAAGTGGCCTGTAGTCTGCCACTTGTATATTTTAGAAAAGAGAGTAAAAACTGGAACACTCGTCAAGCGCCTCATCCCGAGACAAGCTCTAAGCGCCTCCCAACCAGTGGCTACTGTATAGCGCTATTCTCTGATTCTTAGCAAACCCACAGCGCTCAAGGCGTATGCGGCTCTGAATGAGTGACTGTAGCTTTGCACAGCGCGTTTTGAATATCCTTCTAAGTGATTACAGCGCTCTTTGCTGGTGCCACGCGGAACTGCAGCCGTCTCGGCGCACGTTCTGTGTAAACCATACAACCAGGTACCAATTTACACTTTATTCGAAGCCCCTTACGTTAGGTGCACGCATGTTTAGGTATAGCCTGCCACTGCGCTTTTGGCAGAATGACTGGGATCGTTTACGTACTGCAGCGGTACGAAGGGGTGAGACGGATACCGAAATAAGGGTCAACGCAGAGAGCTGACCAGTAGAAGAAAATTCTCCCGCCGCTCCTGCAGGGACTCGAACCCGAGACCTTTCGATCACCAGTCCGGCGCTGTACCACTGAGCTCTGTGTTTAAAAGTAGTTCTTTTGCTTTGGTTTTAATTTCGTCTGAAATTCACAAAAATCATGGTAACTAGACACAGTGAAGTGGCCACTTATGTCTGTGTCTGTCTTTCAGTTCCCGTCTCTATTTTTCAGTTTCCGTCTCTATTTTTCAGTTCCCGTCTCTTTCAGTCTCGTCTCTTTCAGTTTCCGTCCATATCATACAGTTCCCGTCTCTATCATTCAGTTCCTTCTCTGTCTTTGAGTTCCCGGCTCTGTCTTTCAGTTCTCGTCTCTATCATTTAGTTCCCGTCTCTTCATTTTCTTTCAGTTCCCGTCTCTGTCTTTTAGTCTCCAGTCTCTGTCATTCAGTTCCCGTCTCTATGCTTGAATTCCCGTTTAGTTCCCGTCTCTATCTGTCTTTTAAGTTTTGCCGCTCTGTCTTTCAGTTCCCGTCTGTTTTTCAGATCCCACAATAGCGTTTTTTGCACGACCCGTTGTTGATATGCACGCGTGCTTCACTGAAGTATGACGTTTGGTTTTGTGTCGATTGCAGATGTTGCAGAGAGTCAAGGGCGACTACTGGGGTGACTGGTCATCATGGAGCGAGTGCTCGCGCACTTGTGACGGTGGTGCCACCTACCAGGAGCGGAAGTGCATCCGGAGTTACCACAGCCGTCAGGGGTGCGAGGGGGACCGCTACAGATACAACACTTGTAACACTAATGTACGTTGCTATCGCCTCCATGTCTGCCTCTCTCTCTCTCTTTGTATGTCTGTCGGTCTGCCTGTCTCTTTGTATGTCTGTCTGTCTGCCTCTCTCTTTGTATGTCTGCCTCTCTCTTTGTATGTCTGTCTGTCTGCCTCTCTGTGTGTCTGTGTATGTCTGTTTGCTTCTCTTCGTATGTCTGCCCCTCCCCCCTTCCCTGTATATCTGTTTGCCTCTTTCTTTGAATGTCTGTCTGCCTGTCTCTCTCTTTGTATGTCTGTCCACCTCTCTCTCTCTCTGTATGTCTGTTTGCTTCTCTTTGTATATCTACCCCACACCCCCTCGTTTGTATATCTTATTGACTGTCTCTTTGTATGTCTGTCTCCCTCTCTATTTGTTTGTATGTCTCCCTATCTGCTTGTATGTTTGCTTTTTCTCTTTGTATGTCTGCCAGTCCCTCTCTCTATGTCATTCTCTCTCTCTCTCTCTCTCTCTCTCTCTCTCTCTCTCTCTCTCTCTCTCTCTCTCTCTCTCTCTCTCTCTCTCTCTCTCTCTCTTTGTCCGTCTGCCTCTCTCTCTCTTTAAGTTATGCACAGCTGTCGGCCTCTTTCTTCTCTCTCTGTGTGTATGTTTTCTCGCTGTCTGTCTGTATGTATGTATGTCTGCGTCCTTCTCTCTTGTCTCTCTGCCTCATCTTTTGTGTGCGTTTCTCTCTCTCTGTGTCTGTCCGCCTCTCTGTCTGTATGTCTGTCTGCCTCTCTCTGTCTCTGCCTCATCTCTTTGTACGTCTGCCTGCCTCTCCCTTTGTATGTATGTGCATGCTGTGTTTGTCAGCCGCTCTCTCTTTTCTCTTTATGTTTGTCTGCCTTTTTCTCTTCCTGTATGTGTATTTGCCTCTATCTCTCGCTTTGTATGTCTGTCTGCCTCTCTCTGTGTATGTCTGCCAGACAGACACACCCACACCCACACAAACAACAGCAATAAAAACAACAAAAAACAACACGCTCAGACGTCAAGCATACAGACATACATCCCAGCTGATATACAGACAACACTCACACACACGCACACACACACGCACACGCACTCGCACGCACGCACCCACACACACGTACACGCACGTACGCACGCCCGCACGCCCGCGCGCGCGCGCCCGCGCGCGCACACACACACACGCACACACACACACACAAACACACACACACACACACACACACACACACACACACACACACACACACACACACACACACACATAAGCGCAGAGAACAACACGAGGGAACGTCAGTTGTATCTAGCTGTAAAGGTACCCACACACCGACAGCACTTAGGGGGCAAAAATCAGAGACGTGCAGACGTACACACCGACAGCACTTAGGGGGCAAAAATCAGAGACGTACAGACGTACACACCGACAACACTTACAGAGTAAACGTCAGAGGCGTACAGACTGACTAATGCATGCACACAACCAGCGAACCGACCATAGCGTGCTTTGTGGTGCAACGTACCGCTGTCCGTCTGGCGGGCCGTGAAGCAGTGGTGACAGGTGACGAGGCATACAGCCGAAAGCCATAGTGGCAAGTTACACTGCGCCATGGCGCAACCCTAGTCAGTCAGGTCTGCCACACTGCGCCATGGCGCAACCCTAGTCAGTCAGGTCTGTCACACTGCGCCATGGCGCAACCCTAGTCAGTCAGGTCTGCCACACTGCGCCATGGCGCAACCCCAGTCAATCAGGTCTGTCACACTGCGCCATGGCGCAACCCTAGTCAGTCAGGTCAGCCACACTGCGCCATGGCGCAACCCTAGTCAGTCAGGTCTGTCACACTGCGCCATGGCGCAACCCTAGTCAGTCAGGTCTGTCACACTGCGCCATGGCACAACCCTAGTCAGTCAGGTCTGTCACACAGCGCCACGGCGCAACTCCAGTCAGTCAGGTCTGTCACACAGGTGCAACCCTAGTCAGTCAGGTCTGTCACACAGCGATACGGCGCAACTCCAGTCAGTCAGGTCTGTCACACAGGCGCAACCCTAGTCAGTCAGGTCTGCCACACAGCGCCATGGCGCAGCCCTTGTCAGTCAGTCAGGTCTGTCACACAGCGCCATGACAGTCAGTCAGTCAGGTCTGTCACACAGCGCCATGACAGTCAGTCAGTCAGGTCTGTCACACAGCGCCATGACAGTCAGTCAGTCAGTCAGGTCTGTCACACAGCGCCATGACAGTCAGTCAGTCAGGTCTGTCACACAGCGCCGCTCTTTGAAGGATTCCCATCCTGGATACGGTCCCTTCTGTGCAGGTCAAATAAGGCAACGTCATATGGATCATTGTTATAGAAAAGTGTTGTGCGCGCTGGCGTGCGTGCGTGCCTGTGTGTGTGTGTGTGTGTGTGTGTGTGTGTGTGTGTGTGTGTGTGTGTGTGTGTGTGTGTGTGTGTGTGTGTGTGTTCCCACACGCAAAAACGCATGTATTCACACACTACTTCTCGTGTGGTGTTGTATATTTGGATTTTATGAACTGACTTGTTTGGCATGATATAATTATATCAATTACATGTTTGTGTATTACCAGCGGAAATTGAAATTGATTTAGAGAAAACCCAGATAATCACAGGAGACGGATCAGACGACGTCAGTCAATTTCCTTCGGAAATCAGTGGCAATTTCTCGGCGGCAGCTCTGCTGTTTATGATGTGTTGTCACATTTCGCAAAGCACAAATCCTTTATTTCACCCCCCCCCCCCCCCCACCACCCTCTCTGTCTGTCTCTGGAAACAGGCAGGCAGACAGACACGAATATCCTCTCCCTCCACACACACACACACACACACACACACACACACACACACACACACACACACACACACACACACACACACACACACACACACACACACACACACACACACACACATACACACACACACACACACACACACACACACACACACACACACACACACACAAACAACAAACAAACACACACACACACACACACACACACACACACACACACACACACACACACACACACACACACACACAAACAAACAAACAAACAAACACACAACTTGTCGGTGCCACATTAAGTCCAGCTGTGTACGTCGTGCTGGTGGCGAAGCCCATTATCAGACACACAACCGCCAATGAATTATGGGATCATTGGTGTCTGCGGGTGGTCGTTGTGGTCCAAACGGGTGGTCGTTGTGGTCCAAACGGGTGGTCGTTGTTCAAAGGCCCCTGGTCCAAACGGGTGGTCCGCCGGTACACGAGGCGCGCTGCCCGTTCGGGTAGACACAGGGTGGGAAACCTGGCTGATACACACCGGGTGGGAGACCTGTCTGATACACACCGGGTGGGACACCTGGCTGATACACACAGGGTGGGACACCTGGCTGATACACGCAGGGTGGGACGCCTGGCTGATACACACAGGGTGGGACACCTGGCCGATACAATGTCCGTTTGGTCATACGGACAGAGGGGCGAGGAGATACCTGGCTAGTACAATGTTTTGAGTTTTGAACTTTCTGTAGTCTACTAAGAAGGTAAAGTCGGCAGCCAGATAGAAGAGAATTCTAAGAGTGTTGGTTGCTTCGACAGTCAGGTACTGGCGGATAGAGCTGACGCGTCTGAATTCCACGTGAGCAGAACGGCAGACAGCTGAAATGTGCTTGTCAAGAGTCATGTTATCTGAAGTCAGAAAACCTAGGTTGCGAGCACAAATCTTGAACGGAAAGTCGGCAGTGCCAACACGAAGAGAAGTGGGCTTAGCGTCAGGGTAAATGGTTCTGTTTGAGTTAACGAGGAGAGTCTCTGTCTTGTCGTTATTCAGTTTGCATGTTTCGTGTCATCCAGGTTTTCACTTTAGAGATACATCTCTGCATGGTCAAGACAATGGCGTGTATCTGATCAGGAGGACAGGACTGAAGTAGCTGTATGTCACCAGCAAAAGACTGGCTGGAGACGGAATGAGTTCCAATCAAAGAGCAGAGAGGTGCAGAGTAGAGAATGAAGAGGACAGGATGAACCGCAGGTCTTGAACCAGTTCTGGTCCGAACTCTGCGAGGGCTGTAGAACTCCATCCATGGAAGAACTAAGCAGTCAAGAAGCAGTGATGTAAAAATGGGATCAACCGAGCAGGTCGTGGGCTTGGACTTCAGAATCACACTCTTACATTCCTGCTCAGACACCGGACGAATGAGTCAGGACGGAAGCCGAACACAAATCAGGGAAGACAGGGGTTTGTTTGTCAAGGTCAGAGCGTATGTCGGTGCTCTGTGAGTAAAATAACCACAGAAGACATCAGAAGGCTGGCAAGACGAGTATGCTGCAGGAAGAGGAGAAGTTATCTCACGGCCGCTAAGCCATTTACAGACACTGAAAAGCTGTTTGCTGGAGGAGCTATTGGCTATCTGAGTACAGAAAAATCTGGATTTGGCATTATGGACAATGGTGTTAACAAGGCGTTTTGCAGCAGAGTGTGTTTGTTTGTGAACAGTTGACCCAGTTTTAACTATTTACTCACAGCTCGACGTCGGCTCTGCTTAGCGTCACGTACGTAACTCCTCGCGGATCTCTGGTGACCATGGAGACGACCCGGCTGTACGCACCCTGTGTCCATACACTGGGCGTGCTTAGCCAGCACCGCGCGCACAGCAGAGTCCAGCTGGTCGCCAGAACAGTCAGACGGGGCAGAGCAGAGTCCAGCTGGTCGCCAGAACAGTCAGACGGGGCAGAGCAGACAGAGTCCAGCTGGTCGCCAGAACAGTCAGACGGAGCAGAGCAGACAGAGTCCAGCTGGTCGCCAGAACAGTCAGACGGAGCAGAGCAGACAGAGTCCAGCTGGTCGCCAGTACAGTCAGACGGGGCAGAGCAGAGTCCAGCTGGTCGCCAGAACAGTCAGATGGGGCAGAGCAGAGTCCAGCTGGTCGCCAGGATAGTCAGACGGGGCAGACAGAGTCCAGCTGGTCGCCAGAATAGTCAGATGGGGCAGAGCAGAGTCCAGCTGGTCGGCAGAACAGTCAGACGGGGGTAGCACTGTCCGAAGGTCTCCATAGAGGGCAGACGTGTCCAGAGACTGCAGACTGCGTACTTCGTTGTACGCGGAGGAGAGAAACAGCAACATTCAAGTCACAGGTCACAGGTCACACTGTGGTGGTCGGAAGACTACATATGATGATGATGATCTGTACATGACCCAGTCAGGGATGTGACCTCAGCTCAGACACGGGTAGGCTGTGCACCTCAGATCTATACATGATCCGGTTAGGGATGTGACCTCAATTCAGACACGGGTAGGCTGTCCGCCTCAGATCTGTACATGACCCGGTTAGGGATGTGACCTCAATTCAGACACGGGTAGGCTGTCCACCTCAGATCTGTACATGACCCGGTTAGGGATGTGACCTCAGACACGGGTAGGCTGTCCACCTCAGATCTGTACATGACCGGTTAGGGACGTGACCTCAGACACGGGTAGGCTGGACAACAGTGTGGGGAAAATGGAAGACCAAGGATGTGAATCCTCTAGGCTGTGCTGGGCTATTCAGACAGTCAGTGTGGAAGCAAACATCTCCTAAAATAGCAGGAGTGCCAGTTAAGTTGTTACAGCGGTCGAGGGGATCATGAACTTTATCAAAGAACACTTTATCGGTGAGCTGTTTTTTGTTGTTGCTTCATCCGACCTAAACCATAGTATATGTTCTGTGGCTTATAAACATGAAATAATAAGAAAAGCCAGCGAATACCCTCTTAAACTAGCATACCTGGGCATCTGCTTAGCCATGACCCACTTTGTTACAATTTGACCTCGACCTCATGTGACCTTTCGGATTGTGTGCCTGCAGTCGTGCCCTCCCGGCGTGCTGGACTTCCGGTGGGAGCAGTGCGCGGCCTACAACAACGCCACCTACGGCGGCAAGCTGTACGCCTGGCTGCCGTACACGGACCGCAAGAACCCCTGCGCACTCTACTGCATCGCCAAGGGCACGCGCACCGTCGTGCGACTGGCCCCCAAGGTGCTGGACGGCACGCGCTGCAGGCACAACACCTTCGACATGTGCATCAGCGGCAAGTGCTGGGTACGTAGCAAAGGCGTCGCTGCCTTGGTAACCTTAATGTGTAACCATGGCAACGACTTTGAAAAGTGCAAGTGTGTGTGTGTGTGTGTAAGGGGAGAGAGAGAGGGAGAGAGAGGAGAGAGGTGTGTGTGTGTGTGTGTGTGTGTGTGTGTGTGTGTGTGTGTGTGTGTGTGTGTGTGTGTGTGTGTGTGTGTGTGTGTGAAGTGACGGTCTGTGTTTATATCTGTGCAGAAAGTGGGCTGTGACTACCGCCTGGGTTCCAACCGACAGCTGGACCTGTGCGGTGTGTGCGGGGGAAACAACTCCTGTCTGACCGGAACTCAACCACGCAAGGGACGCTACCAGTGGCGGGAGGCGGGGCTGTCTCATTGCTCCGCGTCCTGTGGTGTAGGTAACCTCCCTTTGATACTTACTTCACCTGTATGCCTACCGGCCATGACACTGGCACCATTGCACTTTTGAATCTCATGACATGCATGTCCAGATCTGTCCCACGATGTTTGCAGCTTTGTCACGACAAGAGCAATGCAGTTTTGATACGGACTGTGCAGACTGCTGCATGCTGCATTTGCCCAGATATCCTACAGTTACTGGGGAGGTGGCAAGTTGACAACTTGCCTGACTCATTCCACCGTGTCTCTTCCCACCCTTTCCACCGTGTCTCTTTCCACCGTGTCTCTTCCCACTCTTTCCACCGTGTCTCTTCCCACTCTTTCCACCCTGTCTCTTTCCACCCTGTCTCTTCCCACTCTTTCCACCCTGTCTCTTCTCACTCTTTCCACCCAGTCTCTTCTCACTCTTTCCACCCTGTCTCTTCCCACTCTTTCCACCCTGTCTCTTTCCACCCTGTCTCTTCCCACTCTTTCCACCCTGTCTCTTCTCACTCTTTCCACCCTGTCTCTTTCCACCCTGTCTCTTTCCACTATTTCCACCCTGTCTCTTTCCACCCTGTCTCTTCCCACTCTTTCCACCCTGTCTCTTTCCACTTTTTCCACCCTGTCTCTTTCCACCCTGTCTCTTCCCACTCTTTCCACCCTGTCTCTTCCCACTCTTTCCACCCTCCTGTTCCTCTTCATCTGCCGCCGATGCTAAAGGGAGGGAGGGAGGTGTGGAAGTCAGCACGTGATCGGATGGCACGCTGCTCCAGTCACCGATTCAGCCCTCCCTGCTACTGCTGCTGCAGCTGTGTGTGTGTGTGTGTGTGTGTGTGTGTGTGTGTGTGTGTGTGTGTGTGTGTGTGTGTGTGTGTGTGTGTGTGTGTGAGTGTGTGTGAGTGAGTGTGTGTGTGTGTGTGTGTGTGTGTGTGTGTGTGTGTGTGTGTGTGTGTGTGTGTGTGTGTGTGTGTGTGTGTGTGTGTGTGTGTGTGTGCAGGTGTGCAGATGTCGGTGTTTCAGTGTTACGACAGGGCCAGGAAGAGGCGGGTGAACGACAGGTGTTGTGATACGTGTTGTGTGTGTGTGTGTGCAGGTGTGCAGGTGTCGGTGTTTCAGTGTTACGACACGGCCAGGAAGCGGCGGGTGAACGACAAGCGGTGTTCACGGAGAGAACGGCCGGCCGGCCGGAAACAAAAGTGCTTCCGACGAAGATGTCCGCCAGCGTACGTACCTTTCCGTTCCTTCCTTTCCTTACCGTTCCTACCTTTCCTTCCTTTCCCTACCTTCCTTTCCTTCCTTTCCTCTCTTTTCCTCCCTTTCCTTACCTTTCCTTTCCTCCCTTTCCTTACCTTTCCTTTCCTTCCTTTCCTTACCTTTTCTTCCTTCCCCTCACTTTCTTGACCTTTCCTTCCTTTCCTTACCTTTCCTTCCTTTACTTACCTTTCCTTCGTTTCCTTCCCTTTCCTTCCTTTTCCTTCCCTTTCCTGACCTTTCCTTCCTTTCCTTACATTACCTTACCTTACCTTTCCTCTCCTTTCCTTCCTTTCCTTACCTTTCCTTAATTCCTTCCCTTCCCTTTCCTTTCCTTCCTTTCCTTCCTTTCCTCCCGCCCTGGTCACTGACTCACGTCTCTGACTTCGTGCTTACACTTTCTCTTGTCGGCCACAGGCCACAGTAGTTGTAATTGTAGTTTTGCTTGCATGGTGATGCTCATTTTTTAAAATTTATTTTAGGTTGACGATCTTTCCCAAGCTATTAGAATGTGCATTAAGTGGATTATCTTGTCATGTTTGAGGTGTCGTGTTTCGGGTGGAAAATCCTGTCGTGTTTCAGGTGGCATATGATGTCGTGTTGCAGATGGAAGATGTCGTGTTCCAAGCAGAAGAAAATGTGTTGCAAGTGCAAGATGATGTGTTTGAGGTGGAAGATGATGTGTTTGAGGTGGACGAGGATTTTGTTTTGCAGGTGGTTGATGTTGTGTTTGAAGTGGATGATGGCGTGTTTCAGATAGAAGATGATGTCTTTCAGGTAGAAGATGATGTGTTTCAGGTAGAAGATGATGTGTGGCAAGTGCAAGATGTTATATTCCAGGTGGAGGAGGATGAGGTGGAGGAGGATGTCGTATTTTAGGTGGAAGATGATGTCGTGTCAGTTGAGGTGGAAGATGATGTGTTCGAGGTGGAAGATGATGTCATGTTTTAGGTAGAAGATGATGTCATGTTTGAGGTGGAAGATGATGTCTTGTTTCAGGTGGAGGAGGATGTCAGGTTGTAGGCGGAAGATGGTGTCGTATTTGAGATGGAAGATGATGTGTTGCAGGTGGAAGATGATGTATTTGAGATGGAAGATGATGTGTTTGAGGCGGAAGATGATGTATTTGAGATGGAAGATGATGTCTGTT
>OY757550.1:20187093-20189593 GCA_963584105.1 Alviniconcha strummeri | reverse complement strand
ACGCCCATCCCTGTACAGCGGCGGGTGTGCAACGACTTTCCCTGTCCACAGAGGTAAGGGCCGCCACCTGCACCGTGCTTGCTAACGCCCGGTTGTCGCCGAAGAGGGACTGGCGGGGACCGAGATCCCAGGAGGCGGGGTGATGATGAGTTGATGCTTAATGTCCTCAGATGTCAGTTGACATATTAGGGACAAGTTGTGACCAATGCCGAAGCACGGTTCAATAAATCTTTACGTCCACGGAAACCAGAAGGCTCGTTAGGACGGACAGCCCAGGACGTCCACCTCGACTCTCACACAGCTCCTGAACTATGGGAGGCGGGGAAAGAGGCACACCACCCGTAACTGTATGCGCGTCGTCGAAATGCACCTGCGTTGTTGACTGAGGTAGTAATGATCACGCATTTTCCTTCCCACACGCAATTCCATCACGTCCCTTAATTGTTTCCCCAAGTGTAAGTAAAAGGCCGGTAACTCTCTCGCTGAACTGATTCTCCGACAGGATTTACACCCCCTTGGACACGACACCTTTCTCTTTCGGGCTGCTGGGGTTAGTGACGGCAAGCCCCATGTGCAGGCAGCGTGTCGGTGCTGTGGATTTTCCCGGGACTGTTGCTTGACCCGTGACCCCCAGAAACCCACAGCCTTGAGACGGAGCGAGTCTCATGGACCGTGACGCCCAGAAACCTACAGCCTTGAGACGGAGCGAGTCTCATGGACCGTGACGCCCAGAAACCTACAGCCTTGAGACGGAGCGAGTCTCATGGACCGTGACGCCCAGAAACCTACAGCCTTGAGACGGAGCGAGTCTCATGGACCGTGACGCCCAGAAACCCACAGCCTTGAGACGGAGCGAGTCTCATGGACCGTGACGCCCAGAAAACCACAGCCTTGAGACGGAGCGAGTCTCATGGACCGTGACGAAGGCCCCGCACCGTTCCACAGGAACAGTCAAGCTTCACAGTCGCAAGCGTGATGTACGCCGATCTCAATATGGCCCGAATCAATGGAAAAACAAAGACTTTTCCATCTTCAAACTTCAGAGGATTATCGATTGGTTACGATGATGTTTTGATGTTGTTTTTGTTGTTGTCGTTGTTGCATTTGTTACAGCCGAGTTTCGTTTCTGTCTGCCCCTGTAGGTGGCGTATCGGTGATTTCGGCGTGTGTTCGGTGACGTGTGGCGGGGGTCTGATGTCACGGGAAGTGACGTGTGTGCAGGAAGTCAGCAGGGTGGTGGACAAGGTGCTGACCTTGCCGGACTTCATGTGTCAGAAACCCGTCCCCCAGCGTGTGAGGGAGTGTAACACCCAGTTCTGCCCTGCCAACTGGGCCACCGGCTTTTGGTCAGAGGTAAGCCACTGACACCCACCCACCCGTCCCTAAGTGTCAGAGGTAAGCCACTGACAGAGTGTCAGAGGTAAGCCACTGACACCCACCCACCCGTCCCTAAGTGTCAGAGGTAAGCCACTGTCACCTACATACCCGTCCCCAAATACCAGAGGTAAGGTTTGTGTTCCCGTGAAGTGACCAGTCTCGTATGGACATGGGAGCCAAGCGGGTGCAATGGTAAGGGAGACAACTCTTTCTATTGCCGGTACTCGGTAAATCCGGATGGTCCGCGGATTGCCCCCCTTGCCTCAAACAGTCACTTCGGGTTAGGTTCACGATGCTGGCGAGAATAGCACCACTAGCAACGCGCGCGAAGTGAGGACGAGACTGTCGATACCATTAATGTGAGCTGTTAGTGTTATTGTGAAACGCGATGTGCAATGTGCGAGGTGTGTGCGAGTCACTGCAGAACCGCACTGTCCAGTTTTATGCTGTACATCCTGCATAGTAACACTATGTTCCGCAACGGAACTAAACTGAAAAGGAATGGCACGTGCCTGTGTCCAGAAGCAGAAAGTTCCAATCATTCATCAAACAAGACGAGCAAGCGGTGGCATCATGGCGGAGAGGGGGGTGGGGGATAATGAAGATGTGGATGACGCGGGTGTAGATAATGGGAATATGGATGATGAGGGTGTTAATGACGAGGATGTGGATGACGAGGGTGTAGATGACGAGGGTGTGGATGACGAGGGTGTTGATGACGGGGATATGGATGATGCTTATGTTGAAGACGAGGATGTGGATGGCGCAGGTGATGATGACGATGGTGTGGATGACGATGGTGATGGTGACGAGGGTGTGGATGACGAGGGTGTGGATGACGACGATGGTGACGAGGGTGTAGATGACGAAGGTGATGACGAGGGTGTGGATGACGAGGGTGAGGATGACGAGGGTGTGGATGACGAGGGTGTTGATGCGGGTACTGAAGACGAGGATGTTGATGATGGTGTGGATGGCGATGGTGTTGATGGCGAGGAAAGGCGTAAAATATACAAACAAATGAAACCCCCAAGTCCTCGGTCAAGGGTCCGTCTTGAAGTTGGCGAGAGAGTGCCTTGGGTCAGTGGTACCCTCTGTGGCCCTGTTTCCAAGACAACGCTAG
>OY757550.1:20144593-20182093 GCA_963584105.1 Alviniconcha strummeri | reverse complement strand
TGCTGTATGACGGAAGTGCGTGTTTTGTATGGCGTGCTGTATGACGGAAGTGCATGTGGTATGTGACGTGCTCTATGACGGAGGTGCATTTGGTGTGTGACGTGCTGTATTACGGACGTGCTTGTGCTGTTTGGCGTGCTGTATGACGGAGGTGCATGTGGTGTGTGACGTGCAGTGCTGGGTGCAGAGTTGTGTGGCCGAAGGCCAGTCACTACAGAACCGCACAGCACGATGCACAGCGGAGCGCAACGCCACCTACGTCAGTGACAGCCTGTGTGACGTCAGGACGAGGCCCGCTGTGACGCGGGTGTGTGAGAACGCGTTGTGCCAGCCGGTGTGGAACACGTCCGAGTGGTCAGCGGTAAGCCAGCACAGGGCCTGCAGTCGAACCCCAGCCGTTAGGGGGCCCACCCTTCGGGCGTGGCTCCTTATCCACGCGGAGGGGGCGTGGGGGGGGGGGGGGGGGGGGATCGACGTGTTCTTAAGCTGTATGTGTTTTTTCTTTTTCTTTTTTCTGGCTTGTCACTTCAGAGGTACGTTCAGAATCGATATTTTGGTACTGTGTCATAGCTAACTTTCTTGTATTGCATTGTGTTGCTCTTTACGTGTTATTGCAGCGTGAATTGTATTGGACTGGTGTTGTGTGTGACGTGCTGAAGTGTGCAGTCCTCTGGTGTGCACTGTATTGGACTGGTGTTGTGTGTGACGTGCTGAAGTGTGCAGTCCTCTGGTGTGCGCTGTACTGGACTGGTGTTGTGTGTCACGTGCTGAAGTGTGAGATCCTCTGATGTGCACTGTACTGGACTGGTGTTGTGTGTCACGTGCTGAAGTGTGAGGTCCTCTGATGTGCACTGGACTGGACTGGTGTTGTGTGTCACGTGCTGAAGTGTGCAGTCCTCTGGTGTGCACTGTACTGGACTGGTGTTGTGTGTCACGTGCTGAAGTGTGAGGTCCTCTGCTGGCAGTGCTCGGCGGACTGTGGCGGGGAGGGCCTGCAGATGCGGATGCTGACGTGTATCTGGGAGGCGACGGGACTGCCCGCCGGGCGGAGCTGCCAAGGAATGGCCAGACCCCAGCTCAGCAGACCCTGCAGCCGTGGGGACTGTGCAACAAGTCAGTAGACTGGATCATCGCTTACCCCCCCCCACACACATACACCCCCCCCCCCCCACACACACACACATACACCCCTCCCCCCGCCCGACTGTGCAACAAGTCAGTAGACTGGATCATCGCTCACCCCCCCCCCCCCCACACACACACACATACACCCCTCCCCCCCCCCCACACACACACACCCCTCCCCCCGCCCGACTGTGCAACAAGTCAGTAGACTGGATCATCGCTTACCCCCCCCCACACACACACACCCCTCCCCCCGCCCGACTGTGCAACAAGTCAGTAGACTGGATCATCGCTTACCCCCCCCCCCCCACACACACACACCCCTCCCCCCGCCCGACTGTGCAACAAGTCAGTAGACTGGATCATCACTTACCCCCCCCCCCCCACACACACACACCCCTCCCCCCGCCCGACTGTGCAACAAGTCAGTAGACTGGATCATCGCTTACCCCCCCCCCCCCCACACACACACATACACACACACATACACCCCTTCCCCCGCCCGACTGTGCAACAAGTCAGTAGACTGGAAATAAAATGGAAAAAAAGAAGAAGAAGAAGAAGAAGAAAAAGATACGAAGTTGAAACTAGCTGGCTGCTGTGAGTTCCAAAACAAAATCCAAAGACGCAAACGGTTAAAGAGATCGTTGATTTGAGTGGAACAATTCAAAACGTGTGTACATTTTCGGGGTAAGCCCCCTTTTCAAAGCAACAAAACTGACAGTTAAACGACGATAAATGAAAAGAATATAATTATCCAGGTAGAGTTTGGTGGGTGGTGCAATGCCTGCAATATCTGTAATAATGCTGACATCACTGTAATGCATGGGGCCACCGTGATGATTTTATTTGTCAAGACTACATTATGTCGGACATGACTGTTCATTTCAGGCTGTCAAGACTACATTATGTCGGACATGACTGTTCATTTCAGGCTGTCAAGACTACATTATGTCGGACATGACTGTTCATTTCAGGCTGTCAAGACTACATTATGTCGGACGTGACTGTTCATTTCAGGCTGTCAAGACTACATTATGTCGGACGTGACTGTTCATTTCAGGCTGTCAAGACTACATTATGTCGGACGTGACTGTTCATTTCAGGCTGTCAAGACTACATTATGTCGGACGTGACTGTTCATTTCAGGCTGTCAAGACTACATTATGTCGGACATGACTGTTCATTTCAGGCTGTCAAGACTACATTATGTCGGACATGACTGTTCATTTCAGGCTGTCAAGACTACATTATGTCGGACATGACTGTTCATTTCAGGCTGTCAAGACTACATTATGTCGGACGTGACTGTTCATTTCAGGCTGTCAAGACTACATTATGTCGGACGTGACTGTTCATTTCAGGCTGTCAAGACTACATTATGTCGGACGTGACTGTTCATTTCAGGCTGTCAAGACTACATTATGTCGGACGTGACTGTTCATTTCAGGCTGTCAACACGGCTTTATGTTTGATGTGCCTGTGATACTTGCGGTCTGTGAAGATGACGACATGCATGATGTGTCTGTCGTCATCGCTTTCCCTGAAGATGACTACATTATAATGTGTCTGTGATACTCTCAGGCTGTGGAGATGACGACATGTTAGACGTGCGCGCGCGCGCGCGCGCGCGTGTGTGTGTGTGTGTGTGTGTGTGTGTGTGTGTGTGTTTGTGTGTGTGTGTGTGATGTCGTTGCAGGCTGTGGAGATGACGACATGTTAGACGTGGGTGTGTGTGTGTAATGTCGTTGCAGGCTGTCGAGACGAGTCAGACTACTGCAGCGTGGTGAAGATGATGAAGCTGTGTCGCTACGCCAACTTCAAACACAAGTGCTGCGCGAGCTGCCGAAGGCGTCGGCAAAACAAGTCTTGACGCCCCTTGAAGCAGCAGTGATGGGGATCTTCAGGCTTTCGTTCTTGGGCCTGTGGACGTTGCGCTGGACCAGACCAGCAGAGGCTGGGGACGGACGGAGTAGGAGTCTTCTTGTTTGGCCGCAACCACACACTCTTTTTGCCGCCCTGGTTCACTCCTGGTCCCCGTGCAGTGCCACCTGAGCGGAACCTTAGTCTGGCATCTCTGCAGCAACGGCGGTGGTCTCACCATGGACCGTTTCCAAGCTCTGTTGATGAGGTGAAGTCACCACGGTAACAGGGGTCGAGCTCGAGGGTCATCTTGACATAGGCTGTAGCCATATTTGCACACCCCAGCCTCGATTTCGATTTCTTGACCCGCCGTGACCTTGCTTATCCAGAATGGACCGTGGAAACTACAACTTCCGGCGGCAGTGCTTCTTGCTATATAGACAGCTGCATTCCGACTTCGGAGAATTGTTTGGAGTGGTGCCTCTTGTGAAGCTGCCGTGGTGGCGACGTGGCCGATGTATGGAGAAGGCCTGACCGTTTGGAGCTCCATGTGACAGCGCCTGCAGCTCATCAGGACCGGAAGTGTTGGGTGTGCGTGCCCTCCTCTTCCTTCCTCCGTCTCCAGGGCAACGCCAGCGGCAAAGGCCGGAAAAGCGCTGGGTGCTAAGAGATGCTGCACAGTGCGCGCGGCACCGCCTGGGTACCGGGATGGACCCGGAATGGCTGTGGTGCACTTACACACTCCCACTGTGAAGGGGGAAGACACTGCACGAGTCTTACCGCCCTGGGTGACTTAATTGAAGTAGTGACAATTCCTTTGTGAAGGGGTGGCTTAATTCCCTTGTGAAGGGATAACCTAATTTCTTTGTGAAGGGGTGACTTAATTCCCTTGTGAAGGGATAACCTAATTTCTTTGTGAAGGGGTGACTTAATTCCCTTGTGAAGGGATAACCTAATTTCTTTGTGAAGGAGTGACTTAATTCCCTTGTGAATGGGTGGCATAATTGAAGGGGTGACTTAATTTCTTTGTGACGGGTTGACTTAATAGAAGGGGTGACAATTCCTTTGTCTAGAGGTGACTTTATTGAAGGTGACTTAATTCCCTTGTGAATGGGTACAGGTCACTGTAACAGTCTGGCGAGATGCTTCCGTCAGTCTGTGCCTGAAAACAGCCAACAAGCGACGAACACACGTTTACGGTACACGCTGTCACCTACCTCGTTGTCGACCAAGAAAGCTTTGCTGGCCGTATTCCCATAATCAGTCTAACTTGTGGACGTCAAATTGTGATTCTTGGAATTGAGGCCGGAGGACACCCGGTGGCAGCACGGTGATGGTTGAGGACACACCCCACACGCCATAACCCTCACCGGAGTTTCCCACATCATCTTCACTCATCCGGCAATGTGCGACGCTTACTTGGCAAGCAGGCTGACAAAGTAACTGGCAGACTGGCTGGCAAAGTAACTGGCAGACTGGCTGGCAAAGTAACTGGCAGACTGGCTGGCAAAGTAACTGGCAGACTGGCTGGCAAAGTAACTGGCAGACTGGCTGGCAAAGTAACTGGCAAACTGGCTGGCAAAGTAACTGACAAACTGGCTGGCAAAGTAACTGGGAAAATGGCTGGCAAAGTGGGAAATTGGCTGGCAAAATGTGTCATAGTGGTTGAAAAAGTAGTTGGCAAAGTGGCTGGCAAAGTAAATGCCAAATTGGCTGGCAAAGTAACTTGCAAAGTAATGGCAAAGTAAACTGAGTGGCAAAACGGCCGGGAAAAATAGCTGGCAAAGTATGACTGGTTTTCATTTGCCGGTGTTAATGAGTGTGTCGTTACTGTGTGTCTATGACTATGTCGTTACTGTATGTGGGTTTGCCTGTAAGTCCGCCACGGACTGGTGTCACACGGAGTCCTCCCTGCTGCCAGTACCTTGTGGCACTGTCACTACGTATTTATTCTTCTTCACAGTGGGACGATAACTGGTTGATCATATCATCCTCATAACTTCCCTTTGCAAGCCCAAGAAATGACTTGTTTGAACTCTGCCCGTGGTATTGTGGCTTGACACCTGTGTGATGCATACACATGTTATTATTGTTGTTATGGCTTCACACCTGTGTGATGCATGCGTGATGTTATGATTGTCGTTATAGTTTGACAACAGTGTGGTGCGAACACGGTGTTATTACTGGTGTACGCCCAGTTTTTCCGTGTATACCACGTGGTGTCGTTCCTTCCTTTAGTCCGATTGTCCGTGTGTGTGCGTGTGTGTGTGCGTGTGTGTGTGTGTGTGTGTGTGTGTGTGTGTGTGTGTGTGTGTGTGTGTGTGTGTGTGTGTGTGTGTGTGTGTGCGTGTGTGTGCGTGTTTGTGCATGTGTGCGTACGTGCGTGCGTGCGTGCGTGCGTGCGTGTGTGTGTGTGTGTGTGTGTGTTTGTGTGTGTGCGTGTGTGTGTGTGTGCGTGTGTGTCGTCATTATTAACGGGTGATTGGCATTACAATGCATCTTGGCTTGATATTAACTGGACATATGCTTGATATCATCATCCGATATTTGCCATAATTCACCACCATGGCTTTATGGACTGAACCAGTGGGACAGGACCGGACTGAGGAATAACTGACAAGTACTGAGGAATAACTGACAAGTACTGAGGAATAACTAACACGTGTCGTTTAATTTAACTCTGAAGCGGTGGACTTAGTATTCATGAGAATCTGTTTCTTTCCAGTGTTGTTTTTAGTCATCCCAGAAGTGAATACCGAAATGAGTGGCGGGATTCTTCTTTCTTTCGTGTTTTGCTTGTTTTTCTTCTTCTTTCATCGCGTGGTTGTTACACTGATCAAAAGAAAGCTGAGTAGGAAGATACGAACAGCAAAGGAAGGACAGAGGAATGAGAGCGGAGAGTAACCAGTGCAGAGTAACCAGTGCACGGTAACCATTGCAGAGTAACCAGTGCACAGTAACCAGTGCACAGTAACCAATGTAGGACTGCCGTTCTTCAGCCACAAGGAAGGGAAATGATAGAAAGAAAGATGCACAACCTCCTGGGATGAGCAAAAAACAAAAACAAAAGAAGAAGAAGAAGAAGATATGTTTTATGAGAAATAGAAATCAGCCTCAGTAGCCTACATATTTATCATTGTGGCAATGTCAGCAGTGTTTAAGACATTACCCTCAGTCCATATTTATAATCGTGACAATGTTAGAAGTGTTTAATTCATGTCGACCTCAGTCATAGTGTGTAGTAAAGAAGTGGAAAGTCAGGTCCAGTTCAGTACACAGATGAACACAGATGAATGGGGATAGCTCAGAGGTTAGCAGGAATGTTCTTCTCCAGGGTTAACTTTAAGTGCTGATTCTTATTTTGGTATCCGTTCTAACCCCATGTCACCGCAGCAGCACGTACAAGATCCCGGTCACACTGCCAAACGTACAGATGACAGGTTACAGCTAAACATACATGCACCCTACGTATGTGGTTTTACATAAAGTGACGTGACATGGTGCATGGTTTGTATGGTGTACATAGAACGCGTGGAGACGGCAGCAGTTTCACGTGACACCAGCCATGTAACAACCAAACAGCGATCTAAGTACACCACTTCCGTGAATTTTCAAAACGCGCTATGAAAAGCTACAGTCTACATTCAGAATGACATGCGACAAAAGCGCAGTGAGTCTGCTCGAGAGCGGGGAATAGCGCTGTATGAAAGTGATCGCCATCATCATATTAATCATCGTGACCGTCAACATCGACAGTGTTAGTCCTGTCAGACTCACAACCTACTTATGGCCGTGACAATATCAGTCGTATTCAGACTCACAACGTACTTATGGCCGTGACAATATCAGTCGTATTCGGCTATCTCAACCTTACATATTTATCATCGTGACAACATTGGTAACTTCAGTATACATTTATCATCATGACAACATCAGTAGTGTTAGTCATGTCAACCTCAGTACATATTTATGAACATGACATCAGTACTGTTAGTCATGTCAGCCTCAGTACATATTTATGATCATGACAACATCAGCAGTGTTACGTTAAGGTCTGACTGACCCATCATGGGTACAGAAATGCTTTTGTAAATTTGTCATACAAGCTTCTAAAATGTTTATAAGTATTTGACTATACGGTGCTTTGTTTACTTGAGTATTCCACAAATTATTGAATTATTATTACATCCAAGTGCATAACCTCTGTAAAGTTTTTATCGGTTATTATTTACGTGTAAAATACGATTTGTGAAACATCCAATGATTGAAGTATCTAAATAGAGTTTAGACCAGCATTTTGTTTCCAGTCCGTTTGGGATGTCAATTTTTGTCATTTGTATGCGACAACCATCCTGTAGATTGCACATAATCGTTTGCATATATGCAAGTATATATCTGCATAATTAAAAGAAGCACATGAGCAACATTTGAGAAAGAGCGCGATGCTGTAGCTAGTGCCAGACTGGCTGGTTGCTGCTTGTGACAGTCTAACACACGGCGACTAGACTTGCTCTCTCGCGAGTCGGTGGTGGAAAACGAATGAAGCAGGTTATTATTTCACTGTGTCGAGTTTTAACTTTGACGATGTTTTATATCAACTAGCTCTCTGTGTCTCTGTCTCTGTCTGTCTGTCTGTCTGTCTGTCGCTCGCTCGCTCGCTCGCTCGCTCCCTCGCTCCACACAAACACGCACATACACGGCATTTTATTTCTTCTGGCTCTCTTACCCCTCCAAAATCTTAGCTACGAGATTGGAAAGACATAGCTGATTGAAGTAAACTGCAGCAGCAGAAAGCCAGCCGTTCTACCTACGCGCGCTGTTTCAGCAATCACCACAGAGGCTACTTCCAACGGCGCCACTGGCTTTTGTCACTTCTCAGCATGCTGCAAGTGGAGAAGTCGCTGGCTGGAGTGTGACTCTGCTGTGGTCTGATGTTTGCTTCACTCGCTGTAGGCCTGCAAATCGACGACGAGATGAATGTGTCTCTGAACATGAACTAGTGGGGACTTTGCCATTGGCTTCAAGCGTGAAGTCCAGTGCTTGTGGCTGTGAAGAGAAGGCCAGTCCCTGTGGGGCACGTGCCAGTGTGGCCGGCTTGCACGGTCACATGATCGGGGCGGAGATGGTCTAACTAGAACAAAGGTGGGCAGGATTAGAACATGGATGGGCATGACCGAAACAGAGACGGGCATAACAGGACGAATAGGTGGACAAAGCTACGACTAGGACGATGGGCATAATTAGGGCAGAGATGGACATAATTAGGGCATAGCTGGGCATGACCAAGACAAAGATGGGCATAACTGGAACAATGGTGAGCATAATAAGCAGAGAGGTGGGCATAATTAGAGCGATGGGCATGATCGGGAAAGAGATGGGCATGCTTCGGACAAAATGGGGTGTAAATGGGTGTGACAAGACAGGCATGATTAGGAAACATGGGCATAATTAGGACAAATATGGGGATAACCAGGTCGGGACAGAGATGGGCATGACCAGGGCAGAAACTGACATAATCAGGACAGAGATAGGCACAACCAGGGAAGAAATGGGCATAATCAGGACAGAGATGGGCACGACCAGGGCAGAAACTGGCATAATCAGGACAGAGATGGGCACGACCAAGGCAGAAACTGGCATAATCAGGACAGAGATGGGCACGACCAGGGCAGAAACTGGCATAATCAGGACAGAGATGGGCACGACCAGGGCAGAAACTGACATAATCAGGACAGAGATAGGCACAACCAGGGAAGAAATGGGCATAATCAGGACAGAGATGGGCACGACCAGGGCCGAAACTGGCATAATCAGGACAGAGATGGGCACGACCAAGGCAGAAACTGGCATAATCAGGACAGAGATGGGCACGACCAGGGCAGAAACTGGCATAATCAGGACAGAGATGGGCACGACCAGGGCCGAAAGGGGCACGAGCTCCGTGCGTGTCAGTTGTGTTATGAGAGTGACGTGTATCCAGGCTTGCCCTCGAGGACTTGAGTGGCGCTCCACTGGGGATTAAATGTGAAGGTTCTGTCTGTGAGGCGACAACATCGCCATCTTTTGATGTGTGTTAATTAGCCTCAACTTAGATAGCCGCAACACGCGGTGTTGTATCAATATTACCAGCTAATAATCAAGCTGTACAATTTGTGTTTGTGAAATAAACATGTTCTCTTGTAATGACCAGTTTCGTTGCTGATACTGACGTTGATGTTAACGTTACTGTTGAAGTTACTTAATATGGATGCAGACACGGTAGATGTTGACGCTAAATTAGTTGTAGATTTTAGTTTTGTGTTTGCATCGATCTTGACGTTGCTTCTAATGTTGACGTTGATTCGGACATCGAAGTGGACGTTAATTGATATTGATCGAGGTCAATGCTGTAGATTTGTAGATTTGCTGTAGATTTGTAGATTTTAGTTTTGTGTTTGCATCAATCTTGACGTTGCTTCTAATGTTGGCGTTGAAGTCAATGTTAATTGATGTTGCTCGAGGTCAGTGCTGAGATTAAAGGGAGCCGCAAGTGAAGTCGCATCACAGGCCGCCAGAAGTGTCACATGCGTCACGAACCAGCCTTTGGCTGCTTTTCATTGGTAGAGAGCGAACGAATATGGCTGCACCCCGACCATCCACCTCTCAGTCACAGTCGTAACTTCACTCCCTGTATCAGTCAGTCCCCTCACTTTCCTACCGTTCATCACAATGTCTACTGTGGGGCATCGTCCAATCATGCCCACAGGATTCATGTCCCCCGTTGTCTGGGTCCTGACAACGGGGACCTCTAGTTTCCCTGGTGGGATGGAAAGCGTGGTCCAGCGCTGTGCCGCGGAGCGTAGAACCGTGGCTGGGGACGGCTGGGTTTGAAGGAGGCTCGAGGGCCCTGCTGCCGTTGGGCGTATTGGCGTCTCTCAACGCAGTCCTGCTGGAAGTGGGCAGGCTGCTCGCACCAGTAGCATATGGTGGTGCCCGGGTTGACTGGTGTCGCAGCTCAGCCTGCAGCTCTGCTGTCTTCGCCGTCAGAGCCGCTACTTGGGCCCGCAGCTCCTCCACTTCCTTCCTTGCTCCGCTCGCAACTCCACATCAGCATCCTCGCGCATCCAGCGCTGAGCCTCAGCCCGTGCCTGATGGAAGGTGACGTCAGCATGCTCCCTGGCGTAGCGACGAATGTCGCGACAGAGGGATGGGAGGTGCAGCCCGTCGATAAAACAATCGCAGAGCATAGCGGGGTTAACGGCGTCTGCCTGCGCTGCGTTCAGCTTGGTGGTCAGCATCAGCAGGTGCTGCACGTACCCCACTACACTCTCCCCCATCCCCTGCCGCCGGCCGTGGAACGAAGTGAGCAGAGCAGAGAGGCCCCGGTGGTCGCCGAAAGTTGCTGCGAGGACTGCCAAAACTTTGGCCGCTATGTCTGCCTCCCTTGCTGCGCGGGTGAGCACCTCCCTCCGGGCAGATCCCTCCAAAGCCTGGATCAGCCACTCCACTGCTGTTCCTTCCTCCATCCTGAAGTTCCGGAGGATGCGCTCCGCCTCCTGAATAAATTCATCGGCGTCGCAGCCATCCGCCTCTCCAGTGAAGCGTGGTAGCTTTGGTGGCTGGATCGCTCGCCACGGCGGTTGCTCTGCCATGTTGTTGGTGGTCGGATCCGCTTGAACGGCCTCCAGACAGCTCCGCTACACTCTGGTAGAGAGCGAACGAATATGGCTGCACCCCGACAAGCTGCAGCTGGAGGCAGGAAAGTATTATTTTGTGTTGCATGAACAATGGTAGGTCAGGCAGGTGGACACCAAGCCTGCATGAACAATGGTAGGTCAGGCAGGTGGACACCAAGCCTGCATGAACAATGGTAGGTCAGGCAGGTGGACACCAAGCCTGCATGAACAATGGTAGGTCAGGCAGGTGGACACCTAGCCTGCTGATGAAAACATCGCTACAGATTCGACTTTTTCAGCCAACTGGAGTCTTCACTTGTTGTTCCCCTTAACGTTGCTTTCCGTCTTGACGCTGAGGTTAGCGTTGCTGTTGCTGTTGATGCTGACCTCTAGGGTAACGTTGATACAGATGTTGATGCTGACCTCTAGGGTAACGTTGATACAGATGTTGATGCTGACCTCTAGGGTAACGCTGATACAGATACTGATGCTGACCTCTGGGGTAACGTTGATACAGATGTTGATGCTGACCTCTAAGGTAACGTTGATACAGATGTTGATGCTGACCTCTAGGGTAACGTTGATACAGATATTGATGCTGACCTCTAGGGTAACGTTGATACAGATGTTGATGCTGACCTCTAGGGTAACGTTGATACAGATACTGATGCTGACCTCTGGGGTAACGTTGATACAGATGTTGATGCTGACCTCTAGGGTAACGTTGATACAGATGTTGATGCTGACCTCTAGGGTAACGCTGATACAGATACTGATGCTGACCTCTGGGGTAACGTTGATACATATGTTGATGCGTGAATGAAATTGCTATGGCCAAAGACGTGACGGATGAGAAGACTGGTGCAGCAGGGGCTGTTTATGTGTGGAACATGAAACTCACGTTCACTTTGAACAGGACGTTTTGACAGGACCTGACACTGACGTTCAGTTTGAACATGACGTTTTGATAGGCCCAGGCCCTGACGTTCAGTTTCAACATGATTTTTCGACAAGACCAGACAATGATGTTCAGTTTGAACATGCTGCTTTGAATAAAGAATCTGAATCTGAATCTGACAGGCCCAGGCCCTGACTTTCAGTTTGAACATGATGTTTTGACAGGCCCAGGCCCTGACGTTCAGTTTGAACATGATGTTTTGACAGGACTAAACTCAAGGACAGGAAGACAGACGACAGGCCTTTCGCCGCGTCTGTCTTTTAAAGCAGTAGGTCTATCTGTTATTGTGTTAAAGAAGTAGGTCTGTCTGTTATTGTGTTAAAGAAGTAGGTCTGTTACTGTGTTAAAGCAGTAAGTATGTCTGTTCTCGTGTTAAAGCAGTAGGTTTGTCTGTTACTGTATTAAAGCAGTATGTCTGACCGTTATTGAGTTAAAGCAGTAGGTCTGTCTGTTTTGTTTCAAAGCAGTAGGTTTGTTTGTCTGTTATTGCGTTAAAGCAGTAGGTATTTCTGTTTTGTGTCAGAGCAGTAGGTCTGTCTGTTAAAGCAGTAGGTCTGTTCGTTAAATCAGTAGATCTTCTGTTAAACAGTAGATATGTCTGTTAAAGCAGTAGCACCAGCAGCCATTTTGTAAAGGAACACAATTATAGAAGAAAACGTATCGATTTAAGAACAAAAAAGGTCCACCAGCATAATTACAATAAACTAACAATGGAGTTAACTTGATGACAGTGCCGTGGAGATGTCTACTTGTGTATCGTAATGACCAGACACAAAAAAGAAAGAAAAAGAACTGCGTACATAACTCCCCAAAAGAAACAAATAGTTCAGTTAACGACAAACATCCGTCATGATACATTGCGTTACATTACATACTGCGGTGTGCGCAGCGAGACATCTTCCTTCACTTGCTGCAGTAATGTGGAAATCCGGCCTTCCTTCCTTGGTTTCATTTGAAACACGACTCGGCCGCAATTTAGTCTTGAAAACTCGGCAGAAAATTGTCTTTGGGTTTGTCCCAAACAAGCCGTGGCCAGTGTAGCTGCACGTGTGGTGGTTTATGTCTTCTTTGATGGCTATATAGTGTCTCCGTCTCAAAATAGCGCCTATCGTCCATTGTCTGCTGAGGCACAGCTCGACAGAGTGACTGCGCCTTTGACTTCAAGGAATCGTGTGTGTTGTCTGGTATGGTCGTGCTCTCAATAAATATAGTTTGTAACTCCACTTGACATGGTGTGTGTGTGTGTGTGTGTGTGTGTGTGTGTGTGTGTGTGTGTGTGTGTGTGTGTGTGTGTGTGTGTGTGAGTGTGTGTGTGTGTGTGTGTGTGTGTGTGTGTGTGTGTGTGTGTGTGTGTGTGTTTATGAGAGAGAGAGAGAGAGAGAGAGAGAGAGAGAGAGAGAGAGAGAGAGAGAGAGAGAGAGAGAGAGAATGGAATCAATCACACATACTGGATTGCCTCAAGAGGTAACAGTCAGACTACTCATGTCATCATGCTCAAACATTCCGTGAGCTTGCAACAAAAAGCGAAAAGAGGAATGAAAAGCCCATCCGTCAATTTTCGGCATCAAACTTTGAAACCTATGGGTGTACTGCCCTGGACAGGCGGAGGTCAAGGGAAATGGCCAAACAGATAGACTGGCGGACAAAGCAACCACCACAAGCGGCTTAAATTGCGTATCGGAAGATCTGAAGTGTTGCCGAACTTGAGACACTACATGCAGGCACAAAGCCAAGGACACCAGCCACTGATCGCCTGGAGAAGAGGCGTGGAAAGAAGAAGCACACGACAGTCTTCCATGAAAGGACGAGAGGGGGCCATCGTCAGTCAGACGATCATTGTAGCTGTGTCAAAAGCAACGCAGGAGAAACGTCCAGAGGTCGCCGGAGCGCATAATTATGGGCTTTTCCGTGTGCATAGATATCACATTGAACTGAATATCACATCGAACTGGACTGAATAATACACTGAACTGAATATCACATTGAACTGAACTGAATATTACATTGAACTGAATATTACATTGAACTGAACTGAATATCACATTGAACTGAATTGAACTGAACTGAATATCACATTGAGCTGAATTGAATATCACATTGAACTGAACTGAGTATCACATTGAACTGAACTGAGAGAAGGAGTAGAGGGGTAGAAAAGGAAAGGCCGGAGGTGAAAGAGAGAGAAGATGGGAAAGAGAGGGTGGGAGAGAGCGTGAGAAAGTAAATGTGTGTGTGTAGGGGGTGGGGGGTGGGGTGGGTGGATAGAGGCGTGAAAGAGAGATGGGGGGGGGGGGGGGGGGGGGATGGAGGTGAAAAAGAGGAGAAAGCGGGCGAGGAAGAGGGGGTTGAAAGGCACGAGGAGCTGGATCAGGCACACAGAGGGGGGGGGGGGGGGGGGTGAACGAGAGAGGGGAGAAAGAGGGAGGGAGAGAGATGTGAGCGCCTGTATCGGGAGTGAGTTTGGGGACAGAAAGGATGAGCACACAGAGTTTGACGTTGACTGAAAAGGGAAACACCAGGAATACTGTGCCCAAACAGTGGCCAGGTAAATTAACGGATAAACAATGCCTCCCCTGTAAAGTGACGGGTGTACAATGCCTCCCCTGTAAAGTGGCGGGTGTACAATACCTCCCCTGTAAAGTGGCGGGTGTACAATGCCTCCCCTGTAAAGTGGCGGGTGTACAATGCCTCCCCTGTAAAGTGGCGGGTGTACAATGCCTCCCCTGTAAAGTGACGGGTGTACAATGCCTCCCCTGTAAAGTGGCGGGTGTACAATTCGTCATTTGTAAAGTGGCGGGTGTACAATGCCTCCCCTGTAAAGTGACGGGTGTACAATGCCTCCCCTGTAAAGTGGCGAGTGTACAATACCTCCCCTGTAAAGTGGCGGGTGTACAATGCCTCCCCTGTAAAGTGGCGGGTGTACAATGCCTCCCCTGTAAAGTGGCGGGTGTACAATGCCTCCCCTGTAAAGTGGCGGGTGTACAATTCGTCATTTGTAAAGTGACGGATGTACAATTCCTCGTCTGTAAAGTGACGGATGTACAATTCCTGCACAGGGATCTGCAGACAGATCACTCAGTTCATAACACGTCCCCCCGACCGTCCAGCGCGTGGCAGGCCCAGCAGAACTACAACTTTCGTGTTCGAAACGACTGACAAAACTCGTCTGTCTGTGAAACGCAAGCTGTCAGCAGGAATAACAGCGATCGGTATTAATGACTCATTCAGATCGCAAATCTTTTGCTCAGTGAACGTGAAAAGCCCAATGACCTAGCGTACGCCATCCACGTGCTCACTGTGGGTGGTGTGCACCTCTAAATACACATTCATGGCCCACAGACAATGTAGTTTATTTTATTCGTGGAAAGCCCTGCAGACTAAACGGGGCATTCTTCAGCTGGGGTTCAGTGATCTCAGAGTCAGTAGGGAGATTTCGCAGACCGCCAGGCAGTGAATGGTGCAGACAGATTCTATTCAGTCTTTCAGAGCTTCTCTGTAACTGATTTCTTTAAATGTCACATTATACCTCAGTCCGCATGCTCCCTGGAGATGGCGGTACTTTTTTTATGCATGCGTGCGCGCGCGCGCGTGTGTGTGTGTGTATGTGTGTGTGTGTGTGTGTGTGTATGTGTGTGTGTGTGTGTGTGTGTGTGTGTGTGTGTGTATGTGTGTGTGTGTGTGTGAGAGAGAGAGAGAGAGAGAGAGAGAGAGAGAGAGAGAGAGAGAGAGAGAGAGACAGAGACAGAGACAGAGACAGAGACAGACAAACAGACAGACAGACAGACAGACCGATAGACAGACAGAGACAGAGAGACAGAGAGAGAGAGAGAGACAGAGACAGAGACAGAGACAGAGAGACAGAGGCAGAGAGACAGAGACAGACAAAGAGAGAGAGAAATGCACACACACACATACACACACACACACACACACACACACACACACACACACACACACACACACACACACACACGCACGCACGCACGCACGCACGCACGCACGCACGCACGCACGCACACACACACACACGCACACACACACACACACACACACACACACACACACAGAAACACATTTTGATTCTGGACAGTGCGTTTGGACACACATTCATTCATGATTTTAAGCATTGTGATCAATACAAAAATAAATTTTCGGTGATTTAAGTTGGGTGTTTTTCAACCGCTCTACAAGGTAGATTCAGTTCCCTCTGGGCCTAAATCGCGGGGCGGGCTGTGAGATGAAGCAGTCAGACGGCAGACAACGGGGCGGGCTGTGAGATGAAGCAGTCAGACGGCAGACAACGGGGCGGGCTGTGAGATGAAGCAGTCAGACGGCAGACAACGGGGCGGGCTGTGAGATGAAGCAGTCAGACGGCAGACAACGGGGCGGGCTGTGAGATGAAGCAGTCAGACGGCAGGCAACGGGGCGGGCTGTGAGATGAAGCAGTCAGGCGGCAGACAACAGGGCGGGCTGTGCAAGCGTCCTGATCCTCTCAAAATAATGTTAGTGGATGCAGTGGACAGGATTAGCTCTGCTTAAATGTGACATTTGAACAGATCTAGTTCAAAACACCAAAACTCTGCACCCGTCTTCACGTCCGACTGTCCACCTACACTCCTTTCCATACTCTTCTCTCAACTTCCGGCAGTGTGGCGCTGGGTGTCTCTTGAAAAGTACTATCTATAATCAGCTGACCTTCCTTCTGGAACCACGTTTCTTTCCCATTCTGCTGAGGCAAAAACCTGTGCTCACAACTCTTTTGAATGCCAGATAAAAACTTTTCTTTGTGATAAATTCTGAATTACCCGCCAGCCCTGAGTGTGTGTGTGTGTGTGTGTGTGTGTGTGTGTGTGTGTGTGTGTGTGTGTGTGTGTGTGTGTGTGTGTGTGTGTGTGTGTGTGTGTGAATCAGCGCTCTAAACACGTCACATGAACACCAAAACAAAGACCCCTTTTTTCTTTTCCCCACCATCCATTTTGTGCCTTCCCGTTCCCTTGTGTGTCTGGACCTTGCAGTGAGTAGATGTACTGTGAGTGTAGGTTTGCTGTGAGTGTTGGTTTTCTTCTGACTCCTTGCTGACTGGCTGAAAGAAGAGCTGCATCATTGTCGGCACTACAGGCGGCGTGACGGCCTTGCAAGCTGTTTGTACTGTTTGATTACTGTTTGAAACTGGAGTCAATAAGAAAAGTTCGAACTGTCTCAAGTGAAAATAAAATAAAAGATCAAGTGTGTATGTGCAGGAGCGGCGGGAGAGTTTTCTTCTCCATGGTCAACTTTCTGTGCTGACTCTTATTTCGGTATCCGTTCCACCCCCGTGTTACCGCAGTAGTACGTAAAAGATCCCGGTCATTCTGCCAAAAGTGCAGGTGCCAGGTTACAGCTAAGCACGCATACACCCTACCTATGTGTGGCTTTGAATGAAGTGACACTGTAACCTGGTGCATGGTTGAATGGTGTACACAGAACTTGCGCCGAAACGGCAGCATTTCACGTGGCACCAGCCATGCAACAACCAAAGAGCGCTATCAGTACACCACCTCCGTGGATATTAATAACACACGCTATAAAAGGATACAGTCACTCATTCAGAATCACATGCGACATGTGCGCATTGAGTCTGCTCGAGAGCAGAGAATAGCGCTATATAAAAAAACTATGAATAATAATGGGGGAGGGGGGGGGGGGAGGGGGTAATCAACAGGTCTTTTAAATGCCGTGCTTCTGTTTCCCGCCCCGAGCAGTGTGCCGGATGTCGCACCTGTGAAATGGCATTTGCTGATACGAACAGAAGACATTACAAAAGAGACTTCTTAGCTTTTGGATTTACGTTTCGTCAAGGCTTATATTTAATATGGCCCTGATTGACTATGGCTCATATTTAATATAGCCCCGATTGACTATGGCTCATATTGAATATGGCCCTGGTTGACTATGGCCCTTATTTAATATGGCCCTGATTGACTATGGCTCATATTTAATATGGCCCTGATTGACTACACCCCTATTTAATATGGCCTTGATTGACTACACCCCTATTTAATATGGCCCTGAATGACTATGGCCCTTATTTAATACCTATTTAATATGGCCCTGAATGACTATTGCCCTTATTTAATATGGCCCTGATTGACTATGGCCCTTATTTAATATGGCCCTGATTGACTATGGCTCATATTTAATATGGCCCTGATTGACTACACCCCTATTTAATATGGCCCTGAATGACTATGGCCCTTATTTAATATGGCCCTGATTGACTATGGCTCATATTTAATATGGCCCTGATTGACTATACCCCTATTTAATATGGCCCTGATTGACTATAGCTCTTATTTAATATGGTCCTGGTTGACTACACCTCTATTTAATATGGCCCTCAATGACTATGGCACAGATTTAATATGGCCCTGATTGACTATGGCTCATATTTAATATGGCCCTGATTGACTATGGCTCGTATTCAATATGGCCCTGATTGACTATGGCCCTGATTGAACACGGCCCTTATTTAATATGGCCCTGATTGACTATGGCTCATATTTAATATGGCCCTGATTGACTATGGCTCATATTTAATATGACCCTATTGACTATTTTCCTGATTGACTATGGCCATGACTGACCATGGCCCTTTTCTATCCTCTCAAAGAAGGTCACGTTGAGCCTTTTCTTCGTGTGCCTTTTTTTTCTTCTCTCGAGGTGGTGTGATGTCCTCGGCTTTGTGTCTCTTTCCTCCAGGCGATCGACGATGTGATATCCTTGGTTTTGTGCCCACAGGCAATACTTGAGCGCTTCAGATCTGAGACGCAAGCCACTGTGCTGGTCACTTTGCCGGCCAGTCTGTCCGCTCGGTCAGTTCCCTTCACTCGTGCATGTCCAGGGCAGTAGGCCTACGTACATCCACAGGAGTGTCGGAAGGTAGATGACTGTGGAACAGTGCCGGTCCCCAGGTAAAGCGAAGAACTGACTGGTCACGCATTCTAAGGCTGCAGGATTGCAGGGTCTGACGCACACTCCGAGCATCACTTTCCGGCACCTTCCTCCAAAGGAAGGATGTCGTAAACCAGTGCTTGGAGTTTGGGTCTGACGATGACAGCTGGGCAGAGAGCTGCTATAACACCGAGAGCCAGCGTGGTGCGGTGGGTGCAGACTGCGTTAGCGCTTGCAGGCTACGGGCACTCCCCCGTCCACTGACTAACGCTCTGGCTCCTTCAGATCCTGTCAGTTCCAGTCACTGAGCTGAGGTCACCTCTTCCGCGTTGACTGGTTGTTAACGGCCGGCGTTGTTCACTTTGAGATAGGCAATTGAGTTTAATAAGGTTGCCATTATATCACTGATAAGAACGGATAGAGGGCTGGATAGCTCAGTGGGTAGTGCGTCGCACCGAAAAGCCGGGCGCAATACTGATGCCGGCTCGAATCCCCGGTGCGACAAGGATTTTTTTCCCGATGTCAGTTCAAAGTGCAGACTCTCTTACAGTGTTGGTAGTAACCCAATCACATTCATGAATATTTACACCAATGTTAAAAATCCCAGACACTGGCAGCCGTACCACTGTTTGAAGGTTATACAAATATTCGCCACACATTGGTACGAATAGATAGCGTTGTTTTTGCGGCTGCTGTAGTCTTACCCAGGTAAAGCGAAGCGATCTAAAGATCCCGGAAGAGATACTGAACCGCTTTAAAAAATAAAATAAAAAATGAACAGAAAAAAGCAGTTACTTCTTGCATGATAACGTCCCGTCAACCACACAACGTGAACTCAGCACAAACACTATCTTGAATCACATTTAGCAATGTCAGGGGGAACAAAAGATCATGAAATCGCAGAGAGAGAGAGAGAGAGAGAGAGAGAGAGAGAGAGAGAGAGAGAGAGAGAGAGAGAGAGAGAGAGAGAGAGAGAGAGAGAGAGAGAGAGAGAGAGATAGCCTGGCTACCTTCTAACCGAGCTTCAGTTTCATCTGTTAAACAAACAAATGACTGCAAGCATTATGTGATATGGTGTTGCCCTATGTAAATGAGTGGATTACTGTCCAACGACGCAGCGCGTTACACAATGGTTGAGTGCAAGTCCTATTCGGATTGGCTGAGGCCACAGCAGGGACAGGCCGGGAGTGGGTCAGGCGACACGGAAGGTCAGCTGCTGACTTCATGGTGGTGTTGGAGCTCAAATCTGAAAGCCTTCAACTCCTGTGCGCTTTCCTCGCTAGTTCTAGTAAGTGGTGGATTCAAATTGCTTATTTCGAGTCAAATATGCAGTCCCTAGGTATTTACAGAATGACATGCTTTGTTTGATGGGAAATTCTAAGTAGCACTGACTGATTATTTTGTCGATATAATATGATGCATTTGTGGTCGTCGCTTTTTACAATAAAAGTTACAATACAACTTTATTGCTA
Organism: Alviniconcha strummeri; assembly: GCA_963584105.1. Classification (NCBI taxonomy): domain Eukaryota; kingdom Metazoa; phylum Mollusca; class Gastropoda; family Provannidae; genus Alviniconcha; species Alviniconcha strummeri. Next base: position 20,162,090 of record OY757550.1, on the reverse strand, counting down.
AGTGTCAATCCAGTTGCACTAGGAATGTTCTGTCGTGCCAAGTACACCCATCACTCATTCATGCCAATCACAAAACATCATTAGGTTACAACAACAGCAAACAAATAAGTCCAGGTAAGAAGTCATTAAACAGCGTTTTTTTTTTTTTTTTTTATTGATCTGTTAATTTGAATGTTAATTTATGGAAGTGAATATTTGTCAGTTAATGTGTTTGTTGAGTATTCATAACATACGTTTATCCAGTTATTACCATTAGCTAGATATTTTTCACTTATAGATCCATTTATCAGTTATTGTTCCTGCCACTTTTCATTTGTGATCTTTTTAACTAATCATTTGTCGAATTAATCCACATATCTATCATTAACATACATTTGCTCATTTTGTTACATTTTTTCCCTCCATTTTCTTATTTATCTAATTCATGCAAATGATTCACAGACATCCTTGATCAGTTGGTGCCGTTTTCATAATAATGATTTTTTGTTTTTTTGTTTAATACAATCTAATAGCAAAACACGAAACAATATGAATTACTGTAGTAATGGCAACTTATTAAACTTGGACAGTTTCATAATAATAATAGCGGTCACTTTTATAGTGCTATATCTCACTGGCAGCAATGGGAACACGCTGCGCTTTACAAGATCAAGAAAATGCATACTTTGAAAACTTCAAAAATAATAATTGCACAGTCATAATAGTGTATCCCTCGCGCGCACGCACACAGACACAGACACAGACAGACAGACAGACAGACAAACAGACAAACAGACAGACAGACACATACACACACACACACACACACACACACACACACACACAAACACACACACACGTACACGCACGCACGCACACACACGCACGCACGCACGCACGCACACACACACACATACACACACGAACGCACACACCCCCCCACCCCACCACCCATCCCCCACACACGGGAACAAAGCGATCATAGCAATGAGTACTATTTATGTAATTATTAACATCACTTATAATCTAGTCAGTATATCTGTCAGCTTCTAAAAATAAAACCACTCGGCTACTATTTTAATGTGTGACATATTTAGTATCGCACTGTTTTCATTTACGTCAAATGTATCTGTAAGAAATGTTTGAACAAGTTCACCTGTAGTATATTTTGTTTAAATTTACATTTATAAGAAAAGTCAGCACGTCTTTTTTACCCATTGATCCGTATTCCAAAGCTCAGTTCTCTGTCTGTCTGTCTGTCTGTCTGCCTGCCTGCCTGTCTGTCTATCTGTCTGTCTGTCTGCCTGCCTGCCTGCCTGCCTGCCTGCCTGTCTGTCTGTCTGTCTGTCTGCCTGCCTGTCTGTCTCTCTCCCCTCACCTTTCTCTCTGTCACTCTTCTGTGCCATTTATGTTTTACGTCACATAATATTCATTATATCACACCTATTACAGATCATTGTTATGCCAACAGTCTTCCAACACTGGACACACACACACACAAAAGTTCAACCAAACGCAGTAAGTGTCCCACTTCTACAGCACATTTTTCACCGATTAACTGTTGTTTAGTTTAAGCACTGTTTTGTAGCTGTTGTGTTTTGTCCTAACAAATAACGCTCTTTTTAATCTTTTATATGTTTGGATCTTACATTAATTAGCAAAAGACGTTGCTTTTTATATAAGCAACAACAACAAACAAAAACAAACAAACAAACGAAAAAGGAGGAAGAAATAGAGTTAAAATCGCTGTTGTGACTCCAAAATACAGTATTTTCAGCTGGCGTGACTGACTTTGAGCTCTCAGTATTAAGTGCAATTTGAAGTTGTTGCCAGAATGACTTTACGTGCTCAGATCTGCATAAAAGTGTGTTTAAGAGAATGCTTTTCTTTTGTACAAATGCCTATTTGTTTTAAATGGACACATTCTAGGTTTGTTTGTTGGATTTTCTCAAAGGCACTGCACCGGGTGGAATTGAGTTCTTGAGCAACGAGCCTAAGGAAAGAGTGTAGGTGTGCGCACAGTTGTTACAGAGACAGTAGCACAGGAAGTGAGTCTTGTAGTGACGTCACGTGCCGATGACTTTGTCTTCTAGTCGCCCGCACCAACTGACTTAGGTATTAACGGACCTTGACGTACCCTGGCGAATGTTTAATCGAAGAATAGAAATTGCCTACTTTTTTTCAGACAGCTCCGCTGTCCGTCTCTTGTCTCGGTTTTCTTCAAAAAGAAACCACCACAGGTCCTGTGAACAGGAATGGTGTACAATGTGTCGACAGCAATGGTATACAATGGTATACAAATATACACACGTTTTCCACTCCTTTTCTGATCCTGTTTGCTGGAGATCGACGTTTGAAAGTCGTGAAAACACGACCGTGAGTAACGCTTATTTGTGCCAGCAGTCCATGTCAGTGACGTTACGAACAGCGTCCACAGGTGTGGAGTGCGTTTTTCTACAGCACTTGTGTCGGAACCCGCTTTATTCTCTCTCTCTCTCTCTCTCTCTCTCTCTCTCTCTCTCTCTCTCTCTCTCTCTCTCTCTATATATATATATATATATACAGACAGAGAGACGTAAGGTACACCGATAATTTGAGTCGGGTATGTGTGAAGTGTCAGTCATGACAGAGAACACAACGTGCAAACCAGGTCCAACACTTGTGTTTTCCACAGTCTGCACTTGTATTCCTCCCACAGATTCCACGGTGACTGGCTCGTCACCACACGCTTCGTGGCACCCTTTGCACCGGCCTTTGCCCCGTGTTGCCCCACACAGAGCCTGTGCTGTCAAACTCCACAGTTCTTAACGACTCATTTTGTCCCTCCAAAATGGGCTCCTGTGTGTGCCGGGGGCGGGATTGGGGAGAACTCTCTCTCCAGTTACCTCGCCCCCTGCACCCCTCTCCCCCGCCTTACCCCCCCCCCCCCCCCCCACTGAGAACAACCACACAACTTACGATAACACAGGAAACGTAGTTTTTTAATGTGGGAATGGGGAAATATGCTTGTATCAGTGGATGTTGTGCTGGGAATAGTGGATGTTGTGTTGCGGAAATGCTTGTATCAGTGGATGTAGTGTGGGGTATCCTTGTGTCACTGGATGAAGCGTGGAGAAATAAATGTATCAGTGGATGTTGTGTTGGGAAAATGCTAGTATCAGTGGATGTAGTGGGGGGAAAGCTTGTATCAGTTAGATGTACTGTGGGGGGAAATGTTTTGTATCAGTGAATGTAGTGGGGGTATGCTTGTATCAGTGGATGCAGTGTGGACAAATGAATTTATTACTAGATGATGTGTTGGGAAAATGCTAGTATTAGTGGATGTAGTGTGTGGAAATGCTTGTATCAGTGGGTGTAGAGCGGGGCAGCTTGTATCAGTGGATGAACTAAATGTATCAGTAGATGTAGTGAGTAGAAATGCTTGTATCAACAGATGTAGCGTGTAGAAATGTTTGTATCAGTGGATGTTGAGCGGGACAGCTTGTATCAGTGATATAACTAAAGAGGTAAGAAAGACGAAGGGTCTGAGCGAAATGGGATTGGCGGGTGTAAACTGCACAAGACAGCAGTGTCACATCGTTGTATCGTGTCTCACGCCCTGCCTGCCCTATCCTGTTTCCCGCGACAGCTGTCTCACTGTGTCTGTAGTCCAGTGAACCAAATACCTATCACGCCGATTTGTTACTTTGATCCGCTGAAGAATTAAAAACATCCGTATGTAGTCTTGTTTGCTCTACAGCTTTAGCCATTACTATGCATGTGCAGTGCATACTGTATTTTGCTGGCTTTTTGCATAATTAGTCCATCAGTTTCTCCTACGGTACATTGTGTGTTCTCTGCCCCATTGTACCATGGGACCACATTGTTCATATCGCAGGCCTTGTTTAACTACGATCTTTTCATCGGGCCTCTTTATTTCTCCAGAGAGAGAGAGAGAGAGAGAGAGAGAGAGAGAGAGAGAGAGAGAGAGAGAGAGAGAGAGAGAGAGAGAGAGACAGAGACAGAGAGAGAGAGAGAGAGACAGAGACAGAGACAGAGACAGACAGACAGACAGACAGACAGACAGACAGACATAGACAGAGACAGAGACAGAGAGTCAGAGACAGAATGAATGAATGAACGAATGAATGAACTTTATTTTACGAGGGTAGTGGAGAAGACTCGAGGTCTTTTTACATCCAGCCCTCGCCCATAAGGGAAACTACTATTAACTGAGGATACAATGAGAGAGAGAGAGAGAGAGAGAGAGAGAGAGAGAGAGAGAGAGAGAGAGAGAGAGAGAGAGAGAGAGAGAGAGAGAGAGAGAGAGAGAGAGTAATGGTAATGCATTGTGTAAAAGCAATAAAGAAGAATGTACACTCATTAAGATGTTCAAAACCACTGGCGTGCAAAGTCACTGAACTATAAAAGCAGTAAATCCGACTATTCCCCTCAGAATGCTCGTAGTTCGTTTGAAACTTGATGCATCTATTGAATAATGCGCAAGTGACGCTGCTTTCATCTTATTCTTTTCGCGACTATGTCAATGATGTGTTATAATCAAAGTGCCGCACCTCTGTTTGAGTTAAATAGCAAACATTTGAAACAAAGACGACAGTCAGCGTTTAAAAAATAAAAATAAATTTGTGTGTGTGTGTGTGTGTGTGTGTGTGTGTGTGTGTGTGTGTGTGTGTGTGTGTGTGTGTGTGTGTGTGTGTGTGTGAGTGTGTGTGTGTGTGTGTGTGTGTGTGTGTGGTGTATTTCCATTTTGTATTAGCTAATTTCATTTAGGAACCGACTTTCGACTTTACTTCTAACGCCAGGGTGCAGTGCAAGCAGTAAAGCCCACACAGTGCAGTAAGCTAAAGAAATAAACAACACTAAAAAAAAATAAAAAAAATATCCGCTGGATTTTACTGTCGATGGAAGGATCCGAGCTGGTCGGGGTCAGGAGAGATGAGCAAAAGAAGTCCGACCAAAATGTCTGCGTGGTCTGAAAGCAGCTGGGAGAAATAATTCATACTACCGAAAACACTGTAGGCAGCTATTACGCTTTAAACGTCAATACGCGCTGTACAATGAAATACTCTGGAGAAGAAGAAGAAAAAAAAAAGTGGGTCATCCCACTAATCAAACCAGTCATTCCTATCAAACATACCTATAGGACCTACTGAACACTCGATCACTCAGTCCCTATATAATTATATGACAGCTCACAGAGCTACAAACAACAGTAGCCTTGTAGACTGCTTAAAGCAATTTTAGTTTAACACTGACTGACGCGGATAATAAAACACACACACACACACACACACCACACACACACACGACACACACACACACACACACACACACACACACACACACACACACACACACACGCACACACCCACACCCACCCACCCACCCACCCCCACACACACACACACACACGCGCGCGCACGGGGGGGGGGGGGGGGGGGGGGTGAGCTGAAGGAAAGTCCTGTAACCACATTTGCTACACCTGTTTCTACTGCTACTGCTGTGAATTCTGTCTGTCTAATAAATGCCTTGTGTGCCCAGTCAGCCATCTTTTTCAGTCCTTAGAGACGTGGTGGGCCAACAGAACAGTGGATCAGACCTGTTCCGTCAGTTTTACTGAGCCAGTCAGTTTCATTGGTTCCAACAGTTTTACTGAGCCAGTCAGTTTCACTAGTTCCATCACTTTCACTGAGTCAGTCAGTTTCGCTGGTTCCATCAGTTTTACTGAGTCAGTCAGGATACTGAGTTTCTCTGGTTCCATCAATTTCAGTGACGCCATGAGTTTCAAGATTCAATGAGTTTCACTGAGTCAATGACTTTCACTGATACCATGAGTTTAACCGATGCCGATGCCATAAGTCCATGAGTTTAACCGATGCAATGAGTTTAACCGATGCCATGAGTTTCACCGATGCCATGAATTTCACCGATGCCATGAATATCACCGATGCCGTGAGTTTCACCGATGCCATGAGTTTCACCGATGCCGTGAGTTGACGTCGGTCTGATGCATATTAAGATTGGACTGGTGGTTAATATCAAAATCCTGACAAACTCATCAACTTGAAGACCAGAACGCTGATTCTTCTCCTTAAAACAGCCAGACTGGTAGATATGTTTAAAGAACATTGCAGGCACACGTGAGGAACATCGCAGGCCGGCGTGTTTAAGGAATATTTCAGGCCGACGTGTTTAAGGAATATCGCAGGCCGACGTGTTTAAGGAATATTTCAGGCCGACGTGTTTAAGGAATATCGCAGGCCGATGTGTTTAAGGAATATTGCAGGCTGACACGTTTGAGGAATACTGATTATTCATTAATATTTATTAAACCGGCGTTTGCCGCCTGTTTCAAGCTGTGCATATTTAATTTTGTATAGTCAGAATGCTTGTGTGTGCGGGTGCCTGTGCCTGTGTGTGTGTGTGTGTGTGTGTGTGTGTGTGTGTGTGTGTGTGTGTGTGTGTGTGTGCGTGCGTGTCTGTGTGTGTGTGTGTGTGTGTGTGTGTGTGTGTGTGTGTGTGTGTGTGTGTGTGTGTGTGTGTGTGTGTGTGTGTGTGTGTGTGTGTGTGTGTGTGTGTACACTTAAAATAGTCTCTAGGGACAAGATTGTACGCTTTACAAATACTTCAATTATTAATTAGTTATTAAATACTTTTATTATTATTATTATTATAAAAGAGCAGTGAAGGGTGACGTGTTTAAGACACATCGCATGCCGAAATGTTTAAGGAATATTCCAGGCCGACGTGTTTAAGGAATATTCCAGGCCGACGTGTTTAAGGAATATCGCAGGCCGACATGTTTAAGGAATATGGCAGGCCGACGTGTTTAAGGAATACTGAAGGCCGACGTGTTTAAGGAATGTCGCAGGCCGAAGTGTTTAAGGAATATTCCAGGCCGACGTGTTTAAGGAATACTGCAGGCCGACGTGTTTAAGGAATATCACAGGCCAAAGTGTTTAAGGAATACTGCAGGCCGACATGTTTAAGGAATATCGCTGGCCGACGTGTTTAAGGAACATCACAGGCCGAAGTGTTTAAGGAATAGGGCAGGCCGAGGTGTTTAAGGAACATCACAGGCCGAAGTGTTTAAGGAATATTTCAGGCCGACGTGTTTAAGGAATAGGGCAGGCCGACGTGTTTAAGGAATATCGCAGGCCGACATGTTTAAGGAATATCGCAGGCTGAAATGTAGACGTGGGCAAACAAGAGGAGCGGGGCAGATGGCAAAGGGTAGAGCGCAGCGCGCGCTTTATCAGCTGTGCACACCACACTTCTCTTGAAGTGGCTGCAGCTGAGCTCCTGCTGATTAGCGATCTAAAAATGCGTGTGACGAAGAGACAACAGGCAAATATGATACCATTGATCGTAAGCCAGAGGTGCTTGCCATTGCAACAATCACATAAACAGTTGCATACGTTACGAAGAATAACACAGCTCTCATCTATCCACCGCCGTGGCGTAATGGTAGGCGTTTTGGAATGCAGATCGGAAGGTCATGGGTTCGACCTCTGTCAGCGTCAGACAGGATGTTGCAGCCCTGACCGACTCCTATCCAGAGCGGAGCGCCAGGGGCCGAGTGGGATGGCTGGAACCAGACACTGAGCGTCACCCCACTTCACCCCTTCAACAGTTCGTTTTTCACCATGATGTGCTTGGACAGTGTCGCTTGCAGGAGACTTAATTTCAGAAGGGTTTTCTTTGGAACCCATTCCGATTTACCGCTGCAACGTCTGCTGACACACCATCCCGGGCCTCCACTGCTGCAACGTCTGCTGACACCATCCCGGGCCTCCACTGCTGCAATGTTTGCTGACACCGTCCCGGGCCTCCACTGCTGCAACGTCTGATAACACCATCCCTCTAAGTTGCCAGCTACCTGCACAACGACGTCTTTTTGTTGTAGTTGATATGAGCGTCAGAAGTAGACAGGACGTGAAATTGGACGCCTTCATGGAGAGAGTCGTGGAGAAGGACGCCAATAGGAATGGACGCCTTCATGGAGAGAGTCGTGGAGAAGGACCCCAATAGCAATGGAAGAGCGCGTCTGGCGGTGGCGCTGGCGCCGAGCAACTTAGGGATTGTTTACGGGAGAGGCAACTTAGGGATTGTTTACGGGAGAGGCAACTTAGGGATTGTTTACGGGAGAGGCAACTTAGGGATTGTTTACGGGTTCACGGGAGAGAGAGAGACAAGCCACGCTCAGCATGTAGACACGGCCCATGACGTGGCGGCAGATTTCAGCCCGACACTCCTGCATAGTGCGCAGTGAGCACGGCTCACTCAGCTTTCTGTTCCGGTCGACGGGCACGCACAAAGTAACAATGTACATATGTTTTGTTGTTTCACCCTCCCACCCCCCAACCCCCCATACTCTCCCTTGCGCATTCAACTGTGTCACTAAATAATTATGCCCCATGTTTCCCCCCGCCCCCCTCAACCCCCATCACAGTGTCTCTAAATCATTATGCTTGTCACCCCTCCATTATCACAGTGTCTCTAAATCATTATGCCTGTCACCCCTCCATTATCACAGTGTCTCTAAATCATTATGCCTTTCACCCCTCCATTATCACAGTGTCTCTCTAATCATTATGCTTGTCACCCCTCCATTATCACAGGGTCTCTAAATCATTATGCCTGTCACCCCTCCATTATCACAGTGTCTCTAAATCATTATGCCTGTCACCCCTCCATTATCATAGTGTCTCTAAATCATTATGCCTGTCACCCCTCCATTATCAGTGTCTCTAAATCATTATGCCTGTCACCCCTCCATTATCACAGTGTCTCTAAATCATTATGCCTGTCACCCCTCCATTTACACAGTGTCTCTAAATCATTATGCCTGTCACCCCTGCATTATCACAGTGTCTGTAAATCATTATGCCCCACGCGTGTCACCCGTCCATTGTCACAGTGTCACTAAACGTAATGCCCCATGCTTGGTACACCTCCCCCCACCCCGACCCCTTCATCACAGTGTCACTAAATGATGCTTCTCCCTGCATGCCCTCCTTCATCACAGTGTCACTAAATGATGATTCTCCCTGCATGCCCACCCCACCCCCCTTCATCACAGTGTCACTAAATGATGATTCTCTGCATGCCCCCCCCCCCCCCCACCCCCAATCACAATGTCACCAAATGATGATTCTCTCTGCATGCCCCCCCCCCCCCCCTTCATCACAGTGTCACTAAATGATGATTCTCCCTGCGTGCCCCCCCCCCCCCCCACCCCTTCATCACAGTGTCACTAAATGATGATTCTCCGTGCATGCCCTCCTTCATCACAGTGTCACTAAATTATTATGCGTTGTTGGAAGCGACAGTGCCGCGCTGAGTGTCCTCCAAGCACACTGCAGCTGTCGTCTTCCGGCCTACCGTTTCTTCACTAAGCAGTGCAGGCCGGTAGTCGCTGCTAGGAATGGGCACCTCAAAATGTTGCAAATTTGTGCTACCCGTACCTCCCGTATTGTTCGTACCACCCGTACTGTCCACACCACCCATACGGTCGATGCCATCCGTACCATCGTATACCTGGTACCCCTGTGTCACCCGTGCTGTCCGCATTCCCACGCCACTCGCACTATCCGTACCACAGTACCACCCGTAATATACGTAACCCAAGCCATCCGTACCGCTACCCATATCCCCGCACCAACCACCCCCACAGAGCCAAATGCCTGTCTTAACGGACAGCTGCGGCCTGGCTGGGCTGGCTCAGTTCCACCCAAAGTTATCAATACATCTTTGGTTCCACGAGGGCATTGATCTAGCGGACTGAGAGCGCCTACCGGCTACAGCAGTGCACGCACACCTCACAGTCTGTGTCTCGGGTGTCGCTCCGTCAGCCAGCTGTCATTCGCAAAGGTTCAGCTGGTCACTGAACCGAGGCTCGGTCTGCGCTTTCCACCACTGTCAAGAGGAAATGGCGTGCGGACCGAAGAAAAACAAAAATAAAATGCAACTGTAACTGTGATCTTTGAAATCCACTTAATCTGAGCTGCTTGCGGGACCACTCGGCTAGAGAGAGATATGGAAAGTTGAGTTTGTGTGCGGCCTTTCGTATTTCAAGACTGCGAAAGCAGAAGCCGCTGGGACGGCCTCCCTTGGATTACTGAGGTACTATTCCCAGTCATAAATTGTGCACACAGTTCTTAAGGTAGAAATGTGTTCTGTCTTCAAGTGCCAGTTAAATATGATATGGAGTCAGTCAGATATTGGCCAGATGGCTTTGATCTGTATGCGAGTGGATTAAGTGCGCCTGTGTTGTAACTGACATACGTGCCTTTGATCAGTATAAGGGTATAGGCTTTGAACATTTGTAAGGCTTACAGATTTTGTTCTTTGTATTTCGTTCTCTCTCGCATGAATATAATAGAGAGACAAAGACAGAAGTTGTATACACTGCACGAGACGGAAGAACCTACTTTGTCCAAGAAAAACAAACCCGGCGGTCCAAGAAAAAGAAAAACCGGTGGTCGAAGAAAAACAAACCCGGCGGTCGAAGAAAAACAAACCGGCGGTCCATTCCACTTCCGCGTTGCTGGCTAATGGAGGGAAAGTCCCGTTTTTACCGGAGACGTCACGACAAGTTCCAGAGCGGTGAGTGCGTCAGGCCACGTCCCTCCTTGCCCACCGCCGTCAGGTGGCCGTGATGACGGGCACGGCACGAGGCAGCGCGTCGGGTGGCTAGAGTTGTTTTGACAACGACACACGCCATTGTACCCCACAAAGGGCGGGTAGCTAGCTGACACCATGCAGTCACGAAAATTATCTGTCACCTGGCAGAACACTCAGGATGCATTGACATGGATGTTAAACGGTACTGCCGAGAATCAGAAACGTTTCGTTGTAGACAGTCTTGAAAGCTGGCTACTACAGAAAAAAAAAAAAAACTTGCGCAACAAGTTTTTTTTTTTTTTTTTTTTTTTTTTTTTAAAGTTTTGTTTAAATATATTTTAATTTCGCGATTAACCAGAAGGAAACCCATTTGTGAGCTATTTATTACACATAATTATATGATTGAGAATGTGAAGTAAAAATAAAACCTTCAGTGTTCGTGACAGCCATTACACGGCGTGCAGCTGAGTGCTGCCGATAAGGAAAAAAAGAGAGAAAATAAAAGAGGCGAAATTAATCCCATATTTAGTGAATTCACTGTCTAATATAGACTATCTGTGTTCCGTGTCTTTTTACTGGCCCAGACAAACAAGAGACGGAGAATTAACACACTTAGGTAACAGCGTTTACAGAAAGCGAATTTATAGCGACACTGGAATTTTTACACGTGTTTCAACGCGTTCTTGGCGTTTTATCAACGACATTTCCAAACATGCTAACCCTGTATGCTTTAGGTCTTTCTGTCTTTGAAGTAATATCCGTGCCGTCGCTTCATAACTCGTGTTCAAATTTCCTGGAGATGTCTGTCATAAAACAGTTTTGGGCTTATCGGGTGTCGACGCCTTTCGCTGCCCATGCAGTGATCCTTATGTTCCTACAAGTCCTGCTGTTCTGGGCAGTCATAATTATGTATTATCAATTCAGCTTAACTCACTCTTCACCGAGAGAGAGAGAGAGAGAGAGAGAGAGAGAGAGAGAGAGAGAGAGAGAGAGAGAGAGAGAGAGAGAGAGAGAGAGAGAGAGAGAGAGTCGAATTTTGTATATAAGAAATAAAGTAATAAAAAATATAGCTTACATGACTGGCCGACGCTGTTAGAGGATTGTACATGATCTGGTAGCAACTTGTTGCATCCCAATAAGCTTTTGCTGGACAAGTAACGGCTACACATGTGGAATGGCCTTAGTGTGGATCATCAGTACCATGGACTGTTGGACAGGTAACGGCTACATGTGTGGAATAGCCTTAGTGTGGATCATCAGTACCATGGACTGTTGGACAGGTAACGGCTACACGTGTGGAATAGCCTTCACCATGGACTGTTGGACAGGTAACGGCTACACGTGTGGAATAGCCTTCACCATGGACTGTTGGACAGGTAACGGCTACACGTGTGGAATAGCCTTCACCATGGACTGTTGGACAGGTAACGGCTACACATGTGGAATGGCCTTAGTGTTAATTATCAGTACCATGGACTGTATACAGCCTCCTGGACTAACGTATGAAAAAGCAGTCAACACACACACACACACACACACACACACACACACACACACACACACACACACACACACACACACACACACACACACACACAAACAAACAAACAAACAAACAAACAAACAAAACATATAGACAAATAAAAGCAAATGCCTGTGACAAAGCAGTGGTATCTTACCACGTTTGATTAGCGATAAGCAGGATGAACGGTTTGAGTCAGCAGCGTTTGGAGAGAGAACCCAAGCAGGAAGTACTGCTGATTATCGACATGGACCAACACCGTCGTAGGCGGCTAGCGTGCTGGGAGTGGCAACAGCCAGTGTCGTTATGACTAGAACAGGGCCTCTGTCGCCGATCATTGTGTCTGGGTTATCTTGGCGTCGCTCACGCCCGCGCCATCACTCGCCTGACCCACGCTGTACCCGCCCTGTGTCCTAACTGTTCTGCCTGTAGCCGGCAACACCTTCAACGTCTCGGCCAGGCTCCTGTGACGTGGTCAGGGGACGGCTGGTGCTTTGCCGCTCGCAAGACCCCGGTGGGTTGATGTCTGATGTTGACTGGAACCCACACGGAACAAAACCTTAGGTAGGACTCGTGTCATATTTCTCACCGTGCAGAAACAGAGAAGTGGATTGTAAATATAGGCCCTATCTCTTGTTCCCTCCTTTTCGCCTTCTTCACATTGGTAATACCATCACGACAGGGTGCGATGGCTTGTGACGTATGATTGGAAACGGTCACTTGCGGTTAGTTCTTGGATTTTAACATCCTATCAGCCGCACGAAATGTAGTACAAAATTGCTCGTGAAAGATGGTTGTAAAAAAATGGCACTAGTACATGTAACTGCGTGTAAAACGTAGTTAAAAATTGTGAAATGGAGTATATATAGTCCATTACGCTTAAGTCGAATGTGTTTGGGAATTTCTTTTCTCTTCGAGTTATCCGTCGAGGATAAGTCGAACCTTGCAGAAATCACTTTGCGTTAAGCGGGTTTTTCTTTTCTTTTCTTCTTTTCTTTGCTTTGGAAACTGAGGGCTTCTGGTATTGATGATAATGTTTTTTTGATGTTGTAATTGTGTGTGTGTGTGTGTGTGTGTGTGTGTGTGTGTGTGTGTGTGTGTGTGTGTGTGTGTGTGTGTGTGTGTGTGTGTGTGTGTGTGTGTGTGTGTGTGTGTGTGTGTGTGTATGTATGTATGTGTTTTCTGGTGCTATATTTGTAAGGTTTGGTATCTTTTATATACAATGTAGGCCTACTACATTAATCTGAGATCACCACCATCCGTATGTGTGTCTGCACACCCTTCCTCCGCGAAACAAAAAACATACAATCAATAGAGAGAGAGAGAGAGAGAGAGAGAGAGAGAGAGAGAGAGAGAGAGAGAGAGAGAGAGAGAGAGAGAGAGAGAGAGAGAGAGAGAGAGTGGAATCAGTCACTCAGTCGGAACCACATGCCACTTGAGTGCAGTGACTCTGCCCGAGAACAGAGAATATTTTGTATGCTAGCGATCAATAATAATAATAAAGTACACTGTGTTGCAGTTGGGAGAAGGGTGTGGGGGATAAAGGTCAACCGTAGAGGGAGGGTCAAGAGCGGGTACGCCAGAAACGCGATGATCCGCGAACTTTGTATTGGGACAAAGCATTCGCATGATAAACCAAAACCAAGCTACCTACCGACACTGGCAGAAACAGTAACATACAACCGCCACCTGCCCAGAAGGTTCATGTTGCAAATCGTGTAGGTGGCCAGCAGCTAAGTTAGGAATCTGGGAACATTCAACAATAAAATAGACTTGAAATGCTTGGCTTCGACTTATCCGAGTGGGAAAAGGGGAAAAGATGTCCGACTTATCTGAAATTCAGCTTATCCCAGTTTTGACTTATCCGTTGTAAAATTAGTCATACAAAAAGCAACTTTGGTCAGGAAACAGAAAAAAGGTAAAAAGCAACTTTGGTCAAGAAATTGAAAAAAGTTCGACTTAACCGTTTTTTACTTAAGCGTATTCGTCTGCAATTACTCATTAAAAATGAATGTGGTTATAAAGGGTGGAGTGCGGTACTTAACTGTGTGTGTGTAGCGTGTTTGTAAACGGTGGCGTGCGCGTGAAGCTTGGGTGTAAACAGTCGATCTCAGTGCGGATAATTAAATGTATGTAAAATAAGTTTGTAAAGTGTGGAGTGTGAGAGACGTCTGCTTAAAACAAGCGGAATGTTTGTGAAATGTGGTTGTAGAGTTCAATTTGGCAACATGTGATCGTAAAGTGTGGACTGTGTGAAACGTGTTTATAAAGAATGGACTGTTTTTGAAATGTTATAGTAAAAGGTGTAGTGTATGAAAATGAGTTTGTAAAGTACAGAGTGTGAGAAATAAATTGTTCAGTGTGGAATGTGTGTGAAATGTAGTTGTAAAAGTGTTATATGTGTCTGAAATGTGGTTGTAAACTGTGTAAACTGTGTGAAATGTGTTTGTAAAGTATGGAGTGCGTGAAATGCGGTTCAACAGAGCGGAATGTGTGTGAAAAGTGACGGTAATATTATTATTCTGCCATTACTGACCCACACAACAACGCGAACGTGGCACCAGGCATTCCAGCGGGGAGCTAATGAAGAGACGGAGTTATCGTGACCAGTCATGTCCATCCCCTGAAGAGACGGACTTATCGTGACCAGTCATGTCCATCCCCTGAAGAGACGGACTTATCGTGACCAGTCAAAAACAGCCCGTGAGGAGACGGAGTTATCGTGACCAGTCACGCACAGCCCGTGAAGAAACGGACTTATCATGACCAATCACAGACAGCCCGTAAAAAGATGGAGTTATCGCACATGCTGTGAAGTGCCGGTCTTATCGTGACCGCATCCTGCGAAGAGACGGACTTATCGTGACCAGTCAGGCACATCCTGTGAAGAGACGGACTTATCGTGACCAGTCAGGCACATCCTGTGAAGAGACGGACTTATCGTGACCAGTCAGGCACATCCTGTGAAGAGATGGACTTATCTTATTGTGACCAGTCACAGACAGCCCGTAAAGAGACGAACTTATGGTGACAAGTCAAAGACAGTATGTTTGTGCAGCAGTGATCAATCACCGAGTCAGTCAATACATTTCTATCATCGTCATTCTCATCGTCTCGTGCCTTTTCTATCATCGTCATTCTCATCGTCTCGTGCCTTTTCTATCATCGTCATTCTCATCGTCTCGTGTCTTTTCTGTTGGCAGCCCAGTGTTGTCCCCAGCAGCCCGCTCCCGCAAGCACTCACCATCAGCAAGTACTCACCATCAACAGATGCTCACTATTAGCAAGTACTCACTGTCAATAGATGTTCACCATCAAGAAGCGGTCACCATCAGCAAGTGACGACACAGTTGGTGAACTATGCTGACACAGCAAGTCGGACAATGTCCATGGGGCCCACGCCTCTCACCTCTCAGCTTGCGAGGTGATGCTTAAAGCACTTCCCAATCTTTTCGCGCGAAGGGGAACCGCTGCTTTGATCAACGTTACTCCGTCCGGCCCATCCGCATGGACAGCTGCTGCATGTTGACGAGACTGGAGACGGGATTCAGCTAACGGAGCACAATGCAGGGCTACCGCCAGCTGCAGGAAGACTTTCCACCCGATTATTCCAGCAGCGATGACGACGATGCTGGGACCGGCAGGGTGGGTCGGAGAGGCGGGTCCTACACGGCCGCGGCCGTCCCTCCCACGGGTCAGGGGCTGCCCAGGGGCCGGACAGGGGCACCTGCTGCAGCAGCCAAACACACAGGGAAGAAGCCTCCGGCTGTGGCGCCAAGGGTCAGAGCGGGAGGTCCGCACGACGGAGAGTTGTCTCCCTACAGCGCCCCAGCTGACCACGCCCCGCCACATCCCGCACAGCATGCAGCCGTCAGCCGCCACTCCAGGGCTATGGGGCAGTCCTTCGCCGCTGAGGGAGTACTCCCCGCCAGTCACCCGGTCAGTGAGGGAGTACTCCCGGCCAGTCACCCGGTCAGTGAGGGAGTACTCCCCGCCAGTTACCCGGTCAGTGAGGGATTACCTCCCGCCAGGTACCCGGCCAGTCCAGGACACCACGAGGCTTCTGACATTGCCAGAACACATGGCATCACCCCGCAGTCTGCACACGGGACCAGCCGTCCTCACGGCGACAGAACTGCTGACGTGCAGGGCGCCTTTAGTGACGACACGGTGTTTCCCAGTGACGTTGCTAGATACCGGCATGAAGACCTAGCTGATCTGGAATTCCTCGATGACCAAATTCTGTTGGAGCAACTCCGGACACGCTTCAGTGAACAGCAACCATACGTGAGTATATTTGAATGTTCCACTGGAGTTATTCTGTGAACACTGTGGCAAAAAGATTGTGTTTCGTCCGGATAAAATATGGCGCTTCGCGGTTGATTCGGCGTGAAACACCAAGACTCGGTTACATAATTACGTATAGCAGAACACGGCAGGCACAGGACATATCTATAGCAGAACACGGCAGGCACAGGACATATCTATAGCAGAACACGGCAGGCACAGGACATATCTATAGAAGAACACGGCAGGCACAGGACATATCTATAGCAAAACACGGCAGGCACAGGACATATCTATAGAAGAACACGGCAGGCACACAACAGAATTTATCTATAGAAGAACACGGCAGGCACAGGACATATCTATTGCAGAACACGGCAGGCACAGGACATATCTATAGAAGAACACGGCAGGCACAGGACATATCTATATCAGAACACGGCAGGCACAGGACATATCTATATCAGAACACGACAGGCACAGGACATATCTATAGCAGAACACGACACATAACATATCTATCGCAGAACACGACACGCACAGAAGTTTACAAAATCAGTATGATCTTTCATTGTAACAGACACGCGACTACCTCTTCTCCACCGACGCCAGGCAGACTGATTAATTAGCAGAGGATAGTAGCACGCAGATCTAGAATGCTATTTTAAAACCGTCTCCCCTGTCGGGTCACACAGTGTCAGGCGGTGTGAGTATTTAAATAATCGCGCTCCGCTCCATTTCACTGTGTTACCTGCAGCTTTTGTGGCAGTTAGTTACTTCGTGAATGCAAACGTTGAATGTTAACGTCCCGTTAACCTCACAGGGACGCGTCAGTACGAATTACACGTGCAGGATTATTTGACACCAGTTCCAAACACACGTCATTAAATCACCAGTAAAAAGGCTGAGCCACACCTGTGGACACGGCTCAGCATCTACCTGTCGCTGGCAGAAGGCTGCAGCCTCCAGATAACAGCCACTTCCTGAACTCAGCCGAGGCGAAACAACTGATGAAATCACAGTCTCGTCTGGTTTGCTATTAGTATTACATTACAACATTTCACATATTTTCGAGCCTGTTTG
>OY757550.1:20111779-20144393 GCA_963584105.1 Alviniconcha strummeri | reverse complement strand
AAACACACACTCACACACACACACGCATGCACACACACTACACATACACACACTCACACACACACACACACGCACACACCACACACACACCACACACACACACACACACACACACACACACACACACACACACACACACACACACACACACACACACACACACACACACACACACACACATCACACACCACACGAACCTTGCCCTCCAGAAAGCGGCCCTGTAGGCTGGTGGTAGTAGTGAGGTTACTGCTGCAGGAAGAGGCCCTATAGGAAGAGGCCCTATGGGAAGAGGCCCTATGGGAAGAGGCCCTGTTACTGCTGCAGGACCGCTGCTCTCGCTGTCCACTGACAGTCAGTCAGTCAGTCCACCGCTTACAACGTTTTTTCTTTTTCTTTTTGTTTGCCCTCGTTGTTGTTGTTGTTGTTGTTGTGGTTGTTGTTGTTGCTGTTCTTGTTGTTGGGGGTTGGGGTTGGGGGGAGGGTGGAATTTTGATGTCTGAACATACATGGTTCACATGAAAATAGCAACTAAAGAACCCACAGCGACAACTCTGACGTGAGCCAGTAACATTGTGCGACTCTATGAATGTTCACCTTTTTCTTTTGTTGTTGTTGTTGTAATGTTTGACTGTGGTGTGTGTTGTTTGTTTGGTCACGTTTGGTTTTTAATGTTCGTCAATAGGCTTGCCATGAATCACTGGCTGTGTAAGCCTGGGGGAGTATTGTTTAATTGATGGATATGACCTTTGGTACGTAACACTACGAGGAGTTCTTGTTTTCTTGAAGAGTTCTGCTTTTGAGTGAGTAACGCTTTTAGGAATGTTTGTTTACATAATGAGTATGGCGTCGGAATATTAACTCTTTGAGGAGAGTGTTTGTGTGGTCGATTTGTCTGTTAATCGCGTGACGCTTTGAGGAGCGTTGTTTATTGACGTGACGGGTTTGGCTTTTAAGCGTGTGACACTTGGACGAGAACTTGTTTATTGACCTGACTGGCTTACCTGTTGACCGCCAGGTTTCCGGGGGCAGGCGGTACTTCCTCGGCACGTGCAGGCAAGCTGACCGGACGCTTCACTGACCAGTACTTGGTGAGTATGGACCGCACAGAAAAGGCCAGTGCATGGCGACCTGCGCACGGAACGGCCACCACAAACTCCTGAATGTCACAGAGGCAGTGTCCCACACTTTATAGTGTTGGACAGAGGCAGTGTCCCACACTTTGTAGTGTCGGACAGAGGCAGTGTCCCACACTTTGTAGTGTCGGACAGAGGCAGTGTCCCACACTTTGTAGTGTCGGACAGAGGCAGTATCCCACACTTTATAGTGTCGGACAGAGGCAGTGTCCCACACTTCACAGTGTCACAGAGAGGCAGTGTCCCACACTTCACAGTATCGGACAGAGGCAGTGTCCCACACTTCACAGTGTCGGACTGAGGCAGTGTCCCACACTTCACAGTGTCAGACAGAGGCAGTGTGGCACACTTCACAGTGTCGGACACAGACAATGCTCTACACTTCACAGTGTCGGACAGAGAGAGTGATCACACAATTAAACTGTGATAACGGACAAGCCTCTGTTAGGATTGCTATTACTGATATAGTCTGTATTAAAAACAAGATAAAAAAAAAAAAAAAATTCATACTGAGTACTTGGTCTTTTGTATTCATTTGGTCTTTTGTATTTGGTATGTTGTGTCTGAGAATTTGTATTGACATTGGTTTTTTGAGTATGTGGTCATTTTGATTGTCCACAATTTTGATTTCCGACGGGAAATTCAGGGGGCTTTTTCCGAAGTGCTCTGTTGGTTTAAACAAAATTTATTTGATATTTCATAGATATATATAACATGAAATAAATTTTGTTTAAAGCACTCAGTTGCGATTGGGTTAACATGGTGCTAACGTCCACAGAAACCACAAGGCTTATTATGGACGGGGAGATGGAGGGGAAAGGGGTATGGAGGTGGGGTAAGGGAGATTATAAACCTATCGCTACACTGTCACCATTAGAATGGACTCCTGCGTTAAGATGGGCAGCGATAAGAGCCATTTTAATGTTTCATTAATTGTGAGGGACAAAGTCACAAACAAGACAGTGTCCACAGACCACAACTTTTGAAGAGAAAGGGAGCCGAAGCGGATTCGAACCGAGGTCCCGCTGCTTACCAGCCTAACGCCTTACCGCTAGGCCAAACCGGTTCACTGTGAGTGCGATGGGGGGCTCTTAAAGCAGCTCATGAATACATTTCTAACGGGGATTGTGCTGTCGTGGGATCGTTAATGTCCGCGGGGCCTCCCTTGTCGGTCTGATTCCCAAATTATAGTGTCCTTCCGCAATTGTCAGTACGCACTGTCGGGCAGCTTCTCTGGTGGAACATCAGCGACTTTCATGCTAATGGGAACGCACACATATTACATTTGTTGGTGATGAAGGAAGTGCTGCTCCTTGTAGTGAAGTGGGATGGTTGTCATCAACACTGGCTTAGGTGAACAGCACCTTTCTTACGGCGAGTAGGAAAGCTTTTATCCCTGAGACCGGTGAGCTCACACTGTCGGTCGGTCTCTCTGCCCGGTGTCACAGTTTCCCATTAGGGCGACGAGCTCACTGTCTCGTGTTAAAGACACGGGTCTCAAATTAATATTATGAAACAGTTCAGTGCATTCCTATTCCGGTTTCATAGCGGACTTGAGTATCCGTTTGTCCCGTTGACGACACGCGCGGACCCGTCATTAGCAGAACGGCGGAAGGGTTGTGCGGCAAGGTGACCCCCACGCTGTGTGCTCTTTGTTCCAGAGGTCGCTGTCGGGCATGAAGAACAAACTGAGCACCGCTACGCCCGTCTTCGTCAGGTAGGCCTCTGCTGAACACGCCCACTGGCCTTACAGGCTGATAACAGTCCTTCCCTCTGGTTCTTTGGGCACGTTGAATCAGACAAAATCTACATCCTCCTTCGTCTTTGTAGTTGTTGGTTATGCTGTGTTCTTGTTGTTCATCAGCATCGTCGCCTTTTTGTTCCGAAAAACACGCAACTACATTATATGCTGCTAGACAGATCTTTTGAGTAAAAAAAAACTCCCCCAAAAACTTCCATTTATGATACCAACACGTATTGCAAGAAAGAAGCAGAAGATAAATGGGGAGACAGAATGAGTACAAACTGCACCGAGACGACGGAGGCGTGGAGCGGAAATGACGTCAACGTGTGTGATGTTTCCCACGACAGGTGCATCAAGCCCAACCTCCACCTGCAGCCAGGCAGCTTTGACAGTCACGTGGTCATGGCGCAGCTGCAAAGCAGCGGACTGCTGGAGGTTACACGGGTCAGGAAAGAAGGATATCCAATCAGAATCATGTTCGCGCATTTCGTCACAAGGTGAGGCACGCTTTCTTCTCACTTTTTTTGCGTCTCCCCCCCCCCCCTCTCTCTGCTTGACCCCCCCCCCCCCCCCCGTCGCCCTGGCTGCCTGCTTTTTCTGCCCCCCCCCCCCCCCCCCCCCCCATCCACCTCTCTGTCTGTCTGTCGCTGTCTGTTTGTCAGTCTTCCTCTCTCACCGTTGGTCTTTATTCAATCAATTACTGAATGCTCTCTGTCTGTCTGTCTGTCTGTCTGTGATTGTGTCTGTCTGTCTCTCTCTGTCTCTCTCTGTCTCTGTCTCTGTCTTTGTCTCTGTCTCTGTCTCTGTCTCTGTCTCTGTCTCTCTCTCTCTCTCTCTCTCTCTCTCTCTCTCTCTCTCTCTCTCTCTCTCTCTCTCTCTCTCTCTCTCTCTCTCTCTCTCTCATACAGTACATGCCCAGCTCGTTTGATATTCGGTTTGACAAACATTCGTAGCTCCGTTGGCCAGTTTGAACTGTTGCCCACAGCGAAATTGTGAACTCTGACATTTTGACCGACCTACGAGACCTGCCTCCAGTGAAAGACAGCAGTCGTCAGTGTGTGGAAGACGGTCCGAGTCGCAATGCTAATTCCATCTGCGCAGTGGACAAAGAGAGTTCCAGCAAAGCGTGACAGTACGTCCCACAACAGGTTTCATTTGTAAATTTCCCAAATGCGGGAACGACGGACTGACTGACTAAATGGCCTACTGAACTGCAAACAAGACTGGTATATATAATGATATAATGATCCTGAAACTTGATATCGGCAATCATGCTGCCTAAGCCAAACAGCAAAACTGACTGACGAGCGTTTGAGTTAGAAGTCAAACAGAGGAGAATTAGCAGACCGTCGTTCAAGGAATGAACATGGAGGAGGAAACAACGACCTAAACAAACCGAAGGACCAAACAAGCGGAGATGAAACGGACATGACCTCTTCCCCAGGTACAAGGACCTTTTGGACAGCGTTGACGTCAGCACACTCAGGCGTGACGAAGAGGTGCGTCACGCATGTGACGTCATTCTGTCGACCGCCTGCGTCACAGGCCATCAGATGGGTCATAGCAAGGTAAGTGTCTTGTGATTATGACAAAGCAAGGTAAGTGTGTCTTGTTATTATGACATAGCAAGTGTGTCTTGTGTTTATGGTATAGCAAGGTAAGTGTGTCTTGTGGTTATGGTATAGCAAGGTAAGTGTGTCTTGTGGTTATGGTATAGCAAGGTAAGTGTGTCTTGTGATTATGAAAAAGCAAAGTAAGTGTGTCTTGTGATTATGACAAAGCAAGGTAAGTGTGTCTTGTGATTATGACAAAGCAAAGTTAAATGTGTTTTGTGGTTATGACATAGCAAGGTAGGTGTGCCTTGTGGTTATGAAATAGCAAGGTAAGTGTGTCTTGTGATTATGGCAAAGCAAGGTAAGTGTGTCTTGTGATTATAACATAGGAAGCTAAGTGTGTCTTGTGGATATGACAAAATATGGTACGTGTGTCTTGTGTGGAGAGGGAGCACAAGATGTGTGTGTGTGTGAAGGGGAGGAGGACAGGGTTTGTGTATGGAGGGAGGGAGACAGAGGTATGTGGGGGGATGGGGGGGGGGGTAGGATGTGTGTGTGTGTGTGTGTGTGTGTGTGGGGGGGGTGATGGGGCGGAGGAACCTGAGCGAGCGAGGACGGCAGAAATTAGAAAGACAAAATCTCTGACGGCAGGCGAAGCATGAAAATCTCTATTCTGACACTGTTCAAGGCTTTAAAGACGGAACCTTTGATAGCTCTGGCCTCTCAGCTCTTAATGCTTGCGTGAGTAATAGGCTAGCCCGCTGTCGAACAGAAGAAGTATAGCTGCAAGTGTATACGTTGATAGGGTTTTGCTGAAACCTCGTCATATTCCTTGTACCTGCTTGTTTTGCATACCTGAACAAATGAAGCAAAACATCATGGCGGTTGCTGGATAGATTTTGAGCGGTCTTGCAAGTGCCGCGACAGCAGGCTCACAACCGAGGCATGTCAGTGAAGCTGTTACGAGCTATAATTATAAGCACGCAATGACGTCAGCACGCCCACACAGAGCGGGACCTCCAGCTCTCCAGTGGCAGAGAGAGAAAGGTATTAGACAGGCTGCAAAACAAAGTCAAATATGAGATAAACTCAAGTGACGGCGCAGATCAAACATGTGTTTCTTTTTATGTCTTTGTGGGCTTTGCTACCTCACTGGGCCACTCTCTGCCACTGCATTTATCTGACAAGTCAGTGCTTGCGCTGGTCCCGCTGGTGACTCGGTCCAAACTCGGCGGTCCCAGCTCGCCTTCGCTTCCTGGTAGACAGTTAGCATTGCCCGGTAACGCCGCATGGCAGCACGGGTGCTTGAACTGATAGCACGTGCATGACGCGGTTCTGCGGCACTGACGGGCGGATCAAGCTGCCCTCAGCCCTCGCCGTACGAAGGTCACCGACCGACTAACCCCTTCACTGCTGTGTGTATTTGTCCGTCAGACCCTGGGAAATAAAGTGCAACATATAAACTCCATCTGAGGGATGGGGGTGGGGGGGAGGGAGGGGGGTGTATCGCACCAGCGTGTGAAGATTTCAGGTCAAATATACAATATTGAAAGTAGATTTGTTACAGGCTCCACAGGTGTTGGCTTTGCAGCAAGTCTGTCTGTGTTCTTTTCAGCCAAGACCTTTTACTGGCGGGGGGGGGGGCGAAGGGGTTAATGCTGTCAGGCTGCAGGCCCTTCTGAACTGGGCCAGTGTTTGTTAAAGCCCCTTCTGAACTGGGCCAGCGTTTGTTAAAGCCCCTTCTGAACTGGGCCAGCGTTTGTTAAAGCCCCTTCTGAACTGGGCCAGTGTTTGTTAAAGCCCCTTCTGAACTGGGCCAGTGTTTGTTAAAGCCCCTTCTGAACTGGGCCAGTGTTTGTTAAAGCCCCTTCTGAACTGGACCAGTGTTTGTTAAAGCCCCTTCTGAACTGGGCCAATGTTTGTTAAAGCCCCTTCTTAACTGGGCCAGTGTTTGTTAAAGCCCCTTCTTAACTGGGCCAATGTTTGTTCACCCAACATACTTCGGACACTTCGACGAACTATGATTCGTTTCATAATTGAACTTTACTTCATTCTCAACTGGCTTGTAATGAGATGCAAGCTTCGGCCTGAACTTGCGGCAGACGCACAGCAGACAGCATGATCGAAAATGTAGGCTAAAGTCAAGTCAGGTCAAGTCAATATACTTTCATCATCCCTCACAGGGTAATTCAACTAAGTACTATCTCATTCTGGGTCTCCGAGACAAGGCTGCGCCTCCCACAAGTCAACAAATAAACAAATTCCTTCCGAAGCGAGTGAAGTACCTAGCGACACCGTCATCCATTTTATTTTTATTTTTTCTTCATCTACAGGAGAGCTCTACTCTCAGCCAATCAGAGGCAATGATCGTCGATTAGGGTGAATGTTCCCAGAACATGCTGAGCGAAGCTTTTTGGACCCCGAATATAGCTTCGGCAAATACTTCCAACTAGGTTCGCGAAGAAAAGTTGGCCCAGTTAAGAACCAACTAGCTTCGCCGAATACTTCCAACTAGGTTCGCGAACAAACATTCGCCCATTTAAGAACGGGTTAACGCTCTCGGAATGTAGTGCTTTCGAAAAAGCTTCCTTGTTTCTCCGTAGGTGGGATATACATTTCAGTTTCAAAATGGTACCCGCTATAAAAGACACAATTCAGTTTGAAGAACAGTACTATAACCTACCCCCAATAAAAATACAATTCACTTCCAGAACGATACCAGCCATGAAGGATATAATTCAGTTTCAGAGAAATACCCGCCACAAAAGATACAATTCAGTTTGAAGAACGGTAGCCGACCATCCTTGAAATAAACAATTCAGTTTCAAAACGATACCTGCCATGCTTTTTTTAAGTTAAGAGAGGTCGTATGCTTAGATTACAAATGTCTTTCATCCGTCTTTCAACCCCGATAACACGATATTTCCGTCGATTATGGCATGAGCACATGCATGCCGGTGTCGACAGTTAACGGTGAAGAGCAAGCTTTCACAGGCACAAGCCTACGGTCTCTTTGCACGAAATAGAAACTCCACCACAGAGCAGAAAGAAGGAACTGTTGGTCTCAGTCTAAACTGAATGCCTATACCGGGGCTGAGCTGCTCAAAGTGGAATTCCTCAGCTGAACGGTGAGACCAGAACTGAGCTGCTCAAAATGGGAATTCCTGACCTTAGCGGCGAAACTGGAAGTTAGATGGTCAGAATGGGACGTCCTAAATTGATTGAGTTTGACATTAGAATACTGTATGTGTTGTTTGGTTTCTGACATTAAAAACACTATGTGTGCTATTTGATGTCTGACATTAATACATGTGTCACCAGTTGTCTGACATTATAAAACTTTGTATGTCACCAGTTGTCTGATGTCAAAACACTGTGTCGTCAGTTGTCTGACGTTAAAACATTATGTGTATGTCACCAGTTGTCTGACGTTAAAACAGTGTGTCACCAATTGTCTGACGTTAAAACACTGTGTGTCACCAGGTGTCTGACGTTAAAACACTATGTGTGTGTCACCAGGTGTCTGACGTTAAAACATTATGTGTATGTCACCAGTTGTCTGACGTTAAAATTCTATGTGTGTCACCATTTGTCTGACGTTGAAACACTATGTATATCACGAGTTGTCTGACGTTAAAACACTATGTGTGTCACCATTTGTCTGATGTTAAAACACTATGTGTGTGTCACCAGTTGTCTGACGTTAAAACACTATGTGTGTCACCAGTTGTCGGACGTTAAAACACTATGTGTGTGTCACCAGTTGTCTGACGTTAAAACACTATGTGTGTCACCAGTTGTCGGACGTTAAAACACTATGTGCGTCACCAGTTGTCTGACGTTAAAACACTATATGTGTCACCAGGTGTTCCTGAAGCTGCAGCATCGTGATCAACTGGAGCGAGCCGTGGACAGAAAGGTAGTGTCATCGTCAGTTACTGTCTGCTTACCTCGGACTCCGTGGCAGCTGTGGCTGTGGAGTTCCATGTTTTTGATTGATTGATTGATTGATGATCACTTATATAGCGCTATTCTCCGCTCTCTTGAGCAGACTCACTGCGCTCGCCTGTGGTTCTACATGAGTGACAAGCTTTTTATAGCGCGTTTTTTGTTTGTTTTTTGTTTTGAATATCCACCGAAGTGGTGTACTTAAGCGCTGGCATGGCTGGTGCCGCATGAAACTGCAGCCATCTCGGCGCAAGTTCTGTGTACACCATACAACCATGCACCATGTCACTTCATGCAAAGCCACATACGTAAGGTGTATGCGTGTTTAGCTGTAACCTGCCACCTGCACTTTTGACAGAATGACCGGGATCTTTTACGTGCTACTGCGGTCACACGGGGGTGGAACGGATACCGAAATTAGAGTCAGCACAGAAAGTCGACCCTGGAGAAGAAAATTCTCCCGCCGCTCCTACAGGGATTTGAACCCGGGACCTTTCAGTCTCGAGTCCGGCGCTCTAACCACTGAGCTATAGCCGCCCCCGTTGCTTGACGTCCACACGGACCGTACGGACTGTTAGGGACGGGGAGCTCAGGACGGCCACCTCCACTTTCACACACCTCCTGACCTCGGGAGCTCCGGCAACGCTGCTGCTAGTATACAGACTGACCCCGCTCTGCTTCTGTGCAAGGCATTCAACGCCCCCTGTCGGCACCAGGCCGGCATTTGATTAGTGGCTGACAGGCTGGGGAAGGGGAGGGAAGTGTGGGGGGGGGGAGGGAGGGGGGAGGCATTGGGAATTTTTAAGAATAGGAACAATATTTCTGTTTCCTTGGTACAACGGACGCTTTCGGCACACCAATTGTCAAAGGGAAACCGGGGGGACAACGCGTGTTCTCCTGCATTGGATGAGGAGCTGTGGTTATCTCCCATCCCCCGTGAGACCCAACCTAATATTTTTCCGCTTTCAAGCTGATGCTCAAAACCTTTCTCTCCAAACAGCATTTTCATCGTGAAAGTGGTGATAACTTAAAAGATTGCAGCTTGTTGTCCGTGTGTGTGTGTGTTTGTGTGTGTGTGTGTGTGTGTGTGTGTGTGTGTGTGTGTGTGTGTGTGTGTGTGTGTGTGTGTGTGTGTGTGTGTGTGTGTGTGTGTAAACAAGTCAACAACAGAAGATGGAGTACCGGATCAATAAACTATAAAAGAAAAAAGATACTAAACAGGCTCAAGATGGAAGGAAGTAGCCAGTTAAACTTAACCCGAGAGTGTCTGTCTGACAAAAATTCTCAAGGATTAATAAAAAAAATCCGTACCAAAATTTTGACCATGAACCAAAAGACTAGGTTATGTTTTGATAGATCATTTTCGGTCTGTGCCACTCTTGGTATTTTGCGATATTTCCGTCATTCACACACGAAAGGCAAGGAGACGCATTCTCTTTGAAATGAATCAAAGTAACAGACGTAATATTTTCAGTTGAAGGAAAAAGAAGAGCGAGCGAGGAAAGAACGGGAACGAGAGGAAAGAGAGCGAGCGGAAAGAGAGCGAGCAGAGAGGGGAGAAGACGACACGTCCTCGACAACGACCGACCAGTTTCCGGCATCGGGCAACGGCGTCGGTTCGGAATCCGGCTTCTCTTCCGGCCACTCGCACTCCACTGGAACCCAGCGTGGCAAAGGGGCAGACACTGTTATCGACATGGCGGACAAGTCAGACGGAGAGTCGGACAAAGACGAAGAGGGGGAGAAAGAGAAAAAGAAGAAAGAGAAGAAAAAGAGAGAAGGCCTTGGAAACCAGCCGTAAGTAGGCTACAATCAATGAATCTCAGTCGGTTTTAACGGTTGTATTAGAGACCTTTTCATAACCACATTTCTCCAGCGAGTACAAGGCATTGGCGTGTCTCGGTTAACGTAAGTATAAAATAAAACTTTATTATTTACGTTTGGGTAATCTTTAACTGTGCAGTAACTTAGTCTTGGCTTTTTTTCAATTCCGTATAATTTATTGAGCTAAAATCGTATCGGACTGCCTAAAAGAAATGCTATTACATTTGTGAACAAGAGATGTTTAGTGAGTGTATTTTGCCGCTTTCGTTCACGGAACAAAGTAGCCATTCACTGTCAGATCTCACCATTTTCAGAGGTTGAAGCATGTTTGCGACATGCAGATAAAGCCAATAACAATAACAGTAACAATAATAACAACATACTTTATTCATCCCAGCGGGAAATTAAAGCTGTCGTTCGACCGCACAACGAAGAACATATCTCAATAATTGTAAGTCATGAAACACACGCACATACACACTCTTAGACATACGCCCCCTTTCTCTCAGTCTGCATACACTAATAGCAAGCCCCAAATTACCTGCAATAATGCTTTCCCTGTCAAACCAAAACGTAAAAACTATGACTGCCGTGGCTTAGCGGTAGGCACGACTCAGCGGGAACAACGACAGACTGTAAAACACTGACCCCAACCCAGCGTATCTGAAGCCTAGAATCGGCCTATCCATTAGGGTAAGTTGCATTCCGAGTATTGCCCAAAAGTATGGCATCGTAAAAGGGGAAAAAAATGCCATGAATACATTTGTGTAAGGTTCCAGGTTACAAACACTTGTTTCAATTTAACAAGCGCAATATAGAAACCGAGAAACGGAATTCAAGTTATCTTTGAATACAAAGGACGCAAACTCACGTGGCTGCGCAGTTTCCCGCCTGGTTCTTCTGTTTCAACTTAGATAAATATTTCCATGTCTCAGGCTTCACATGCTCTGTTGACCAGCTGCAGCTGTTTTGCTGCCAGACAGTATTATTTGGATGGCTTGCTCCCAACCTTTCAGGGCCTTTGACATCTTCCGACTGACGGAGCGGGATTTTGAGAATTCCACGGAGTTCGAGATGAAGATCCGGCGCTGTGTCCGCCTGCTGCTCTACGTTCTCATCTTCTCCCTGGTGCTGGCGGGCGGCGTGGTGGCCAGAGTGGCGCTCGTCTGGCTGGGCTCTGCGGACATCCAGGTCAGGCCGCCTGCCCCACTGCACAGTGCTCGACAGCTTGATTACATGCTTTGGACACAGCACGCTCTGTGTGGGACAGCTTGGGTGGAGGCTTGGGATACTGCACACTTTGTGTGGGACAGCTTGGGTGGATGCTTGGGACACAGCACACTGTGTGTGGGACAGCTTGCTTAGATGCTTGGGACATAGCACACTTTGTGTGGGACAGCTTGCTTAGATGTTTCGGACACAGCACACTGTGTGTGGGACAGCTTAGATGGATTTTTTGGACACAGCGCACTTTGCGTGGGACAGCTTAGGTGGATGCTTGGGACACTGCACACTTTGTGTGGGACAGTGTGGGTGGATGCGTGGGACACAGCACACTGTGTGAGACAGCGTGTGTGGATACTTGGGACACAGCACACTTTGTGTGGAGCAGTGTGGGTGGATACTTGGGACACAGCACACTTTGTGTGGGGCAGTGTGGGTGGATACTTGGGACACAGCACATTGTGTGAGACAGCGTGGGTGGATACTTGGGACACAGCACACTTTGTGTGGGGCAGTGTGGGTGGATTCTTGGGACACAGCACTTTGTGTGAGACAGTGTGGGTGGATACTTGGGACACAGCACACTTTGTGCGAGAGAGCGTGGTTAGATGTGCGGTACGCAACAAACGTTGTGTGAGACTGCGTGGTTAGATGTGTAGTACGCAACACACCTTGTGTGAGACAGCGTGGTTAGATGTGTAGTACGCAACACACCTTGTGTGAGACAGCGTGGTTAGATGTGTGGTACGCAACACACCTTGTGTGAGACAGCGTGGTTCGGTGTGTAGTACGCAACACACCTTGTGTGAGACAGCGTGGTTAGATGTGTGGTACGCAACACACCTTGTGTGGTTAGGTGTGTTGCGCGCAGCGTATTTTGTGTGAGACAGTGTGGTTACATGTGTGAAATGCAACATGCCTTCGATGAGACAGTTTGGTTGTGCTACACAACACATGTTGGATGAGACATCTTGCTAGATGTAAGCTATACAGAACACGTTATGTGAGACATCTTGGTTAGATGTAAGTTGTATAGAACACTAGGTGAGACATCTTGGTTAGAGGTAAGCTGTACAGAACACTTTATGTGAAACTTCTTGGTTAGCTGCAAGCTATATAGAACACTAGGTGAGACATCTTTCTAGATGTAAGCTGTATAGAACAGTAGGTGAGACATCCTGGTTAGATGTAAGCTATACAGAACACTTCATATGAGACATCTTGGTTAGATGTAAGCTATACACATTAGGTGAGACAGTTTGGTTAGATGTAAGCTATACACATTAGGTGAGACAGTTTGGTTAGATGTAAGCTATACACATTAGGTGAGACAGTTTGGTTAGATTTAAGCTATACACATTAGGTGAGACAGTTGGTTAGAGGTAAGCTATACACATTAGGTGAGACAGTTTGGTTAGATGTAAGCTATACACATTAGGTGAGACAGTTTGGTTAGAGGTAAGCTATACACATTAGGTGAGACAGTTTGGTTAGATGTAAGCTATACACATTAGGTGAGACAGTTTGGTTAGAGGTAAGCTATACACATTAGGTGAGACAGTTTGGTTAGATGTAAGCTATACACATTAGGTGAGACAGTTTGGTTAGATGTAAGCTATACACATTAGGTGAGACAGTTTGGTTAGAGGTAAGCTATACACATTAGGTGAGACAGTTTGGTTAGAGTTGTGTGCTGTGTGCTATTATTATGCAGCACATTAGTCCTGAGGTGATCCTGTACGGTTGACAAGACGTTAAAATCCAGTTACTTGTGCAGCAAAGTTTAGATCGCACAGTTAGTGGCGCGACAGATTGGTCAGATGAGTGCTATGTTGTACACCCTAGGTGGGACAGACTGGTCAGATGGGTGCTATGTTGTACACCCTAGGTGGGACAGATTGGTCATATGTGTGCTATGTAGCACACCTTAGGTGGAACAGACAGGTCATATGTGTGCTATGTTGTACACCCTAGGTGGGACAGATTGGTCAGATGGGTGCTATGTTGTACACCCTAGGTGGGACAGATTGGTCAGATGAGTGCTATGTTGTACACCCTAGGTGGGACAGATTGGTCAGATGGGTGCTATGTTGTACACCCTAGGTGGGACAGATTGGTCAAATGGGTGCTATGTAGCACACCTTAGGTGGGACAGACCGGTCATATGTGTGCTATGTAGCACACCTTAGGTGGAACAGACCGGTCATATGTGTGCTATGTAGCACACCTTAGGTGGGACAGACCGGTCATATGTGTGCTATGTAGCACACCTTAGGTGGAACAGACCGGTCATATGTGTGCTATGTAGCACACTTTCTCTTCTCGTCCATCCTTTGAGCGTGGCTCTCGTCCTTCCCAACCCGAGCGGCTGACGATGTAAAGTGTCCGTGAATCACAGGTGTGTGAAAGACACTTGAGGTCTCTTCAGCGCTCGGCGTCTGTCACCGTACACACTGGGACAGAATGGGACACCGGGACAGAATGGGACACTGGGACAGAATGGGCATTTCCTGGGGTAAGACGGTGTACTTGCGTCTGAATCTCCACTGTCTCATAAAATACTTGTTTTGTGTTTGCAGTGAAACCCACTCACAGATGAAGATTACCAGTTACACACAGTGTTTGGAATTATGTTTGCCACAGTCGTAGAGTATTTAGGATGATTTTGCCAATCATAAACCAGTTTAGTTTATGTAGCCACAGTCACCTCGGGTATTTTGGACTCTGTTGCCACAGTCACAGTGTTGGAGTGCTGTTGTCATGGTCACAGTGTTTTGCATGATGTTTCATCAAACGCAGAGTGACACCACAGTCAAAGAATGTTTAGGATGGTTTTCCATAGGGAGCATTTCGAATGCTGTTGCCACTGACAGAGAACAGAGAGTATATTGGATGATTCTGACAGGCACATATAATGCTTTGGGTGATGTTGCCAGTGGCATAGAGTCTTTTGATTATGTTGTCAGACAGAGAGAATGCCTTCAAATGATTTTGCCAAAGAGGGCGCTATGGAAGATGTTACCAGTCACAGAGAGTGTGATTGAATGACGTTACCAGTCACAGAGAGTGTGATTAAATGACGTTACCAGTCACAGAGAGTGTGACTGAATGACGTTGCCAGTCAGAAAATGTTCTTTGGATAACGTTGCTAGTCATAAAGAGAGGAGGGAGTTATTTTGGATGATGTTGCCAGTCACAGACGGAGTGTGCTTGAAAGATGTTACCAGTCACAGAGTGTGTTGGGTGATGTTGCCAGTCACAGAGTGCTTTGGGTGATGTTGCCAGTCACACAATGCTTTGGGTAATGTTGCCAGTCACAGAGTGCTTTGAGTAATGTTGCCAGTCACAGAGTGCTTTGGGTGACGTTGCCAGTCACAGAGTGTGTTGGGTGATGATGCCAGTCACAGAGTGCTTTGGGTGATGTTGCCAGTCACGGAGTGTGTTGGGTGATGTTGCCAGTCACAGAGTGTTTTGGGGTGCTGTTGCCAGTCACAGAGTGTTTTGGGGGTGATGTTGCCAGTCACAGAGTGCTTTGAGTAATGTTGCCAGTCACGGAATGCTTTGGATGATGTTGCCTCAGACGACGACGAGGGAGTGGACGGACGTGAGTGCCCTGCTGGGGAGGACGAGCAGGGAGGAGAGCGACAAGTTCCTGGCGGGCCTGGCTCCCACGAGACTGATGCTGTGTCAGCTGTTGCCCCTGCTGCTGGCCTGGTTCTCCTGCTTCTTCAAGATCCTCTTCGGCCGCAAGGACTGGCCCTCCTTCAGGGCGCTGCTCTTCGTGAGTGTTGTGTGTTGAGTGTTGTGTGTTGTGTGCTGTGTGTTGTATTTTGTAGTTCAAAATGGTAATAAACTGCTCACCATTTTGTGGTGTTTGATTGGTTACACCCGCACACATATTTTGGTAACACATGAAGTTGCTGCTATCTCGGCGCACCTTTTGTCTACACCACGCACGAGTTTACAGTGCCACTTCGTGCAAAGTCAAATACATCGGGTTCATGTGGGCATATCTGCACTTTTGGCAGAATGACCGGATTCTTTTATGTGCTACTGCTTTAACACAGGTGGAACGGAAGCCGAAATAAGAGTGATGCAGTGTAATACAAACCCCAGCAGGGCAAGCAGCTTCCTTGCTAACTTCACGCGTACGGACCTCGTGTGCAATGCATGTTGATCTCGTTCAGCTGACGCACCTGCAGTGATACTATGTTCTTGTGGAAAAATAAACCACGCTGAAAACATTGGCACTGCCGAGTGCTGTGCATTCTTAAACCATACAGATCTGTTTGGACTTTCATTCCAGTCTGCATCCAGACTGCCGTCGGATCTGACAGGGTGGGTGTCTTAACTGATCCTGCTGATGGCTGGCGGAGCTGACAGGGTGGGTGTCTTAAATGATCCTGCTGACTGCTGGCGGATCTGACAGGGTGGGTGTCTTAACTGATCCTGCTGATGGCTGGCGGAGCTGACAGGGTGGGTGTCTTAAATGATCCTGCTGACTGCTGGCGGAGCTGACAGGGTGGGTGTCTTAAATGATCCTGCTGACTGCTATCGGATCTGACAGGGTGGGTGTCTTAAATGATCCTGCTGACTGCCATCGGATCTGACGGGGTGGGTGTCTTAAATGATGCTGCTGACTGCTGGCGGATCTGACAGGGCGGGTGTCTTAACTGATCCTGTGGCGGGTCTGACAGGGCGGGTGTCTTAACTGATCCTGTGGCGGGTCTGACAGGGCGGGTGTCTTAACTGATCCTGTGGCGGGTCTGACAGGGCGGGTGTCTTAACTGATCCTGTGGCGGGTCT
The DNA here is from genome assembly GCA_963584105.1 of Alviniconcha strummeri. Classification (NCBI taxonomy): domain Eukaryota; kingdom Metazoa; phylum Mollusca; class Gastropoda; family Provannidae; genus Alviniconcha; species Alviniconcha strummeri. Next base: position 20,128,161 of record OY757550.1, on the reverse strand, counting down.
GACAGGGCGGGTGTCTTAACTGATCCTGTGGCGGGTCTGACAGGGCGGGTGTCTTAACTGATCCTGTGGCGGGTCTGACAGGGCGGGTGTCTTAACTGATCCTGTGGCGGGTCTGACAGGGCGGGTGTCTTAACTGATCCTGTGGCGGGTCTGACAGGGCGGGTGTCTTAACTGATCCTGTGGCGGGTCTGACAGGGCGGGTGTCTTAACTGATCCTGTGGCGGGTCTGACAGGGCGGGTGTCTTAACTGATCCTGTGGCGGGTCTGACAGGGCGGGTGTCTTAACTGATCCTGTGGCGGGTCTGACAGGGCGGGTGTCTTAACTGATCCTGTGGCGGGTCTGACAGGGCGGGTGTCTTAACTGATCCTGTGGCGGGTCTGACAGGGCGGGTGTCTTAACTGATCCTGTGGCGGGTCTGACAGGGCGGGTGTCTGGAGCCGTGCCTCTGTCTGTTGCAGATCACGTTGCTGGACTGTGTGGGCGTGGTGGGGCGCAGCGTCTTCCTCTTCAAGGTCCTCCCCGAAACGAACCCTTTGACGGCTGTCGTCATAGGAACGGCCGTCTGTCAGGTGCCCGGAATTCTGAAGCTGACGTCATTGTGTCTGCTGAGAAACACGCCACAAAGCGAGGACACGACATCACACCGATGGCTTCGCGTCAGACGGTTGGTGCACGCGCCGCTGGTGGCGCTGGCGCTGGCGGTGCAGCTTGGGGCGGTGCCCGTGCTGTACTACAACTCCCGCATCACCAGCAGCAGCGGCCTGCAGCTGCCGCCAGTGTGGTGCCTGGTGGTGACGGCCGCCTGCTCCTCCCTCGGCTGGTGGGAGAACTACGCCTACGGAAGAGACGTCACGCACCGAGGTACGAAGCACAAAGCGCAGCAGGGCTTGTCGAAGTGGAGGGCGGAGATGGGGCGTGTCCGCCAGACGAGTTTCGTGTACACGGGCCCCGTGCAGATGACCCTGCTCCTCGCGCTCTTTTTCCAGTTCAACGGAGACGCGGACGTGGACGTTTTTCAGCAGATCGCCGTCCTCCTGCGCTCCCTGGGCCAGGGCCTGAGCGACGGGCGAGTGCTGTCCAGCCACTTCACGGCCTACGCGCTGCTGTACCTGCAGGTGGGCGGCACGCTGGTCACGTGCTTCCTGTCGGGCATCGCCTGCCGTCTCTACATGCAGCGCCTGGCCTTCGCCGCCCCCGTGCTGCTCGTGGCCCCGGCCGCCATGGCTCTCACCCTCGTCTGCACGCCCGCCAGCCTCCTGCACTGGTACGACGCGAGCCAGGCCTGTCGCAGCCTCAACCCCGCCGACCCCGGCACCACCCTGTTGCTGCTGCTGGGCGTGGCCGTCTGGCTGTCCACCCTCATCATCAACACGCACATCTGGTTTCCCCAGGTGGAGAGGATGGCCAAAATGGAGAGGTCAGTGCTTGCTGGAGAGGTCAGTGCTCGCTGGAGAGGTCAGTGTTTGCTGGAGAGGTCAGTGTTTGCTGGAGAGGTCAGTGCTTGCTGGAGAGGTCAGTACTTGCTGGAGAGGTCAGGGCTTGTAGGAGAGTTGTGTTTGCTGGAGATGTCAGTGTGTGCTGGAGAGGTCAGGTCTTGCTGGAGAGGTGAGCGCTTGCTGGAGAGGTCAATGCTTGCTGGAGTGGACAGTGCTTGCTGGAAAGGTCAATGCTTGCTGGAGAGGTGAGTGCTTGCTGGAGAGGTCAGGGCTTGCTGGAGTGGTCAGTGCTTGCTGGAAAGGTCAATGCTTGCTGGAGAGGTGAGTGCTTGCTGGAGAGGTGAGTGCTTGCTGGATGTTGACGTTTCTTATTCTCGTGCCTCTTGCGAAAAAAGGCAGGACGGTGACTTGGGGCGGGAGTGGGGCTGGTGGCGGTGTCTTGTGTGTGAGCGCTGCTAGATGCTAATCGTTCACTGTACACAGTCGTAGAGACAGCAAGCATGCTGTACTTAGAGTGGTCTGCCCCTGACCTCACTGTAATTGTGTGTCGCAGCCTGTGTCTGCAGTGTGTCAGACGTGGCATTTATTGTATCTCGGACCCGTGTCTGCTGTGTGTCAGACCTCACAGTCATGGTCTGTACCAACCTGTGTCTGCGGTGTGTCAGACCTCGCAGTCGTGGTCTGTACCAACCCTTGTCTACTGTGTCTCAGACCTCACAGTAATTATTTGTACCAACCTGTGTCTGCTGTGTGTCAGACCTCACAGTCATGGTCTGTACCAACCTGTGTCTGCGGTGTATCAGACCTCGCAGTCGTGGTCTGTACCAACCCTTGTCTACTGTGTCTCAGACCTCACAGTAATTATTTGTACCAACCTGTGTCTGCAGTGTGTCAGACCTCACAGTAATTTTACCAACCTGTGTCTGCTGTGTGTCAGACGTCACAGTAATTGTCTGTACCAACCTGTGTCTGCTGTGTGTCAGACCTCACAGCAATTGTCTGTACCAACCTGTATCTGCAGTGTGTCAGACCTCACAGTAATTGTCTGTATCAACCTGTGTCTGCAGTGTCAGACGTCACAGTAAGTGCCTGTACCAACCTGTGTCTGCGGTGTGTCAGACCTCACAGTAATTGTCTGTACCATCGTGTGTCTGCAGTGTGTCAGACGTCACAGTAAGTGTCTGTCTGTCCTGCCAGGCTGTTCACCTTCCCACACCGTGACGCGGTCTTCCCCGACCTGTGCCTGCAGTGCAGCCGGCGGCAGGACCAGCAGGAAAACGCCGAACGGAAGCGACGACACAAAAAGACGGACGGGAAATCGAAAGAAGGCGTTGAGCGCCCCACTGTCTACATCTGCGCCACCATGTGGCACGAAGTTCGCCAGGAAATGCTGCAGCTGCTCAAATCCTTGTTCAGGTGCGTTGTCTTCCGACACGAACCACCCAGGGAAGCAGGGGGACAATATCTAGTGAACGGTGTGAACGCGAATATGGTCGACATTTACTGTGTATGCTGTAGTCAGTGAAGTTGCTCTTAGTGAAAACACACTCTCACCAAGCCCACAAATTGCACATTATTTGTCCACAGTTGGATTGCTTCCTTTCGCTATGATTTACCAAATACGTGCAAACGGCAGTTACATCCTGCTGCCGAAGGGGATTAGATAGAGGGGTGGGTGGCCATATATAGACCAGAGGGGTGGATGGAGGGGTGGCCATATATAGACCAGAGGGGTGGATGGAGGGGTGGCTATATATAGACTAGAGGGGTGGGTGGATGTAGGGATGGATTGATGGATGAGTGATGGGTGGAAGGAGGGAAGGAAAGCATGGTGGGATGCATAAATACCGAAATAAAAGCACAGAAAGTTGGCCTTGGAGAAAGGGAGAAAAAGAAGAAAACAAAAGAAGAAAAAAAACTTCCCGCGGCTTCTGCCGGGATTCGAGTCCAAGACCTTTCGATCATGAGTCCGGTGCTCTAACCACTGAGCTATCAACGTTTCCAGGTGTCTAGTTCTGTGTGCTGTCTTGTTTGTCTCTAAGGGGCGTTTTCTAGTTAACACAGTTTGTCACGTGGAACTGACAAATGGTGGTTTGACTGCAGGGTCGACTTTGACGTGTATACACGAAAGAAAGCCATGTCGCAGTTCGACCTACTGGAAGAGCACAGTGACCTCTATGACCCAGAAAGTGAGTATTTGCTTCTTACTAAACTTGTCCTTTGCATATGAACTTTTCAACGGGTACTGCAGATACTAGAGTGGAGGTTTGGCGTGAGCTAGTCGATCGCTGGCTGCAAGTCTTAAAAGCCTGCGTTACGGCACTCTGGATTCAGTGCAACGTCGGTCGTGTTGTTGCTGCTGTTAGCTTTTACTATCTTCAAGCGTACGTTTCATTGTAGTGTAGAGCGCTGAGTATGGAGCTGTGTGTTTCAGTTCACATCATCTTTGATGACGCATTCGAGACACACAACGAGAGCGAGCAGCGGGTGCTGAACTCCTGGGTCCGACAGTTCATCGACGTCATGCCTGAAGCGTTGGGGTAGGCAGTGACTGGTTGATTTATTGACTGGTTAATGGTTACCTGATTAACTGGTTGATTCAGGGGGTAGACCACGAACAGATTGATTTATTGACTGATCAATGGTTAGCTGATTGACTGGTTGATTCAGGAGGTGTGCCACTGACTGGTTGATTTATTGAATGGTCAGTGGTTGACTGATTAACTTTTTGATTCAGGGGGTAGGCCACCAACTAATTGATTTATTGAATGATTAATGGTTAGCTGATTAATTGGTTGATTCAGGTTTGTCTTGGTTGATTCACTACTTGAATTTGCAATTGTGTAATTGAGGACTGACCTGATTCACTGATTCACACATTTATCGACTGCTTGACAGGTCAACCAGTTGATTTGTTCATTGGTTAAAAGTCTGATTTATTGATCGACTGACTGACAGATTGACTCATTGACTGTTTAGCTATTTGCCTGTTTATGCAGATGAATGATCTATGCACTGGTCAAGAAATCAGAATACTAAACATGGGTGGCAGAGCAACCAGTGCCCAGTTCATTTTTCTGTCCAAGTGCCCAGTTTGTTTTACTGTCTAAATGATGTGAGTCACAGATTACCCCCCCCCCCCCGCCCCCCCCCCCCCCCCCCCTCCGACTTTGGTGACAGGTCTGTGGCGAAGCGCAACATCGACCTGCAGGCGCCCAGCAAGATCCCAACTCCCTACGGAGGTCGTCTGGACTGGGTGCTCCCGGGGGGAACCAAGATGACCGTCCACCTCAAGGACAAGACCCGCATCCGACACCGGAAGAGGTGGTCACAGGTCAGTTCACAGAAAGAGGTGATCACAGGTCAGTTCACAGAAAGAGGTGATCACAGGTCAGTTCACAGGAAGAGGTGGTCACAAGTCAGTTGATAGAAAGAGGTGGTCACAGGTCAGTTCACAGAAAGAGGTGATCACAGGTCAGTTCACAGGAAGCGGTGGTCACAAGTCAGTTCACAGAAAGAGGTGGTCACAGGTCAGTTGATAGAAAGAGGTGGTCACAGGTCAGTTCACAAAAAGAGGTGATCACAGGTCAGTTGATAGAAAGAGGTGGTCACAGGTCAGTTCACAAAAAGAGGTGATCACAAGTCAGTTCACAAAAAGAAGTGATCACAGGTCAGTTCACCGAATGAGGTGGTCATAGGTCAGTTGATTAAAAGAGGTAGTCACAGGTCAGTTCACGGGAAGAGGTGGTCACAGGTCAGTTGATAAAAAGAGGTAGTCACAGGTCAGTTTACGGGAAGAATTGGCCACGTCGGTTTACAGGAAGAGCTGGTCACAGGTCGAAAAAAAGAAGAAGAGGTGGAACAAGAATGACTGCTAGCGTTTCAAAACAAGATCCAAACACGTTGAATAAGATAAATACGCGTTCTTGTGAACCTTTCATGTGTTTGGATCTGGTCACAGGTCGGACCTCACGAAGACGTGGTAACGGGTCAGTTCACAGGAAAATCTCGTCTGGTCGGGGCAGCTGCAGGGAGAGATATCCCAAATCAGTTCACAGGAAGATGTAGTCCTAACTCTCTCACAGTTTACAGCCAACATTGGAAAATGGAAGAGATGGTCCCACGGTGGCTGGCAGTCAACTCACAGAGTTGTGGGGGGGGGGGGGGGGGGGGGAATGGGGTGGGGGCGTTGCGGGTAAGGGAAGTGAAATGGTGGGAGAGCAAGAGAGAGGAGAGAGACAGAGAGAGAACTCGAACTCGAAAATGGTATTTTATCAGGATTGTAGTTTAGGTTGTCAAAAACCTGTCTAACAACTTGTCTTTGCTAAGCTGCTGATGAGTAGATGTCAAATTACAGGCATTATATATATATACACACACAAACACACACATATATATATATATCGTCAACCGATATGAATGAGTGAGGGAAACGTTATATAGGAGAATTTCCACACAAACTTAGAGAGAGAGAGAGAGAGAGAGAGAGAGAGAGAGAGAGAGAGAGAGAGAGAGAGAGAGAGAGAGAGAGAGAGAGACAGACAGACAGACAGACAGACAGACAGACAGACAGACAGAGAGACAGAGACAGACAGAGACAGACAGAGAGAGAGACAGAGAGACAGACACAGAGAGAGACAGAGACAGAGAGACAGACAGAGACAGACAGACAGATCGGGGAAGGATCAACAGGGTTTGGGAGAGAGAGAGAGAGAGAAAAAGAACCAGATCATCTGCCTGTACTGCCAGATCATCTACTGTACTGCCAGATCATCTATCTGTACTGCCAGATCATCTACCTGTACTGCCAGATCATCGACCTGTACTGTCAGACCCGCTGTCTGCACTATCTGACCCTCTACCTGTACTGTCAGACTCTCTACCTGCACTGCCAAATCATCTACCTGACCTATCAGATCCTGTACCTGTACAGTCCGATAATCTACTGTACTATCAGATCCTCTACCTGTACAGTCCGATACTTTATGTGTACTATCAGATCCTCTACCTGTACAGTCCGGTACTCTACTGTACTCCCAGATCCTCTACATCTACAGTCCGATACTCTACTGTACTATCAGATCCTCTACCTGTACAATCCGGTACTCTACTGTACTATCGGATCCTCTACCTGTACAGTCCGGTACTCCGCTGTACCCTCAGGTCTTCTACCTGTACAGTCCGATGCTCTATGTATACTATCAAATCCTCTACCTGTACAGTCTGATACTCTGCTGTACTCTCAGATCCTCTACCTGTACAGTCCGATACTCTATGTGTACTATCAGATCCTCTACCTGTACAGTCCGGTACTCTACTGTACTCTCAGATCCTCTACCTGTACAGTCCGATACTCTACTGCACTCTCAGATCCTCTACCTGTACAGTCTGGTACGCTACTGTACTCTCAGATCCTCTACCTGTACAGTCCGGTACTCTACTGTACTGTCAGATCCTCTACCTGTACAGTCCGGTACTCTACTGTACTATCAGATCCTCTACCTGTACTACCTGCTGGGCTACCGGTTGATGGGGGACTACAGGACTGTGGACGAGGCGCTGCGAGCGGGGGGCTCCGCCAGGAAACGCAGACGTCATCGGGTCAGGAAAAACACGTCACTGCTGAACAACATGTCGTCAGCCAAAGTGCGACAGGTGGGGAATTGTGCCTTAGATCTTTAGTCATGAGTTCACATCAGTTTGGAAACCAAACCGAAACAAAACAACAATCAGAACAGGCGAACATTAAAAAAAAACAGTTTATTTTTATTTTTACATGCAGCGTGTAGGAGTGTGTGTGCGTGCGTGCGTGCGTACGTGCGTGAGTGCCTGCCTGCGTGGGTGCGTGCGTGCGTGCGTGCGCGCGCGCGCGCGCGCGTGTGTGTGTGTGTGTGTGTGTGCGCGCGCGCGCGCGTGTGTGTGTGCGGGTTTATCGAACGAAGTAAAAGCCCTCTGTTTTAAAATATCATGTCCTATTTCATGGTTTAGTTACTTTCGGAAGCGGAGTGTGGGTGTGCTTTGTTTACACGGCAAACACCTTTAAAATATTAACTGCCAAGATGACAGTCACTCGCGTATCGCCTTGGTGAAAACCCTAATTTACCTTTCGTGGGAACATTGTCTACATTTCCATCTGAGCGGGAAGGAGGCGGCAGTGGAGGTGTGTACATTTCCATCTGAGCAGGATGGAGGCGGCAGTGTAGGTGTGTACATTTCCATCTGAGCAGGATGGAGGCGGCAGTGTAGGTGTGTAGATTTCCATCTGAGCGGGAAGGAGGCGGCAGTGTAGGTGTGTAGATTTCCATCTGAGCGGGAAGGAGGCGGCAGTGTAGGTGTGTAGATTTCCATCTGAGCGGGAAGGAGGCGGCAGTGTAGGTGTGTAGATTTCCATCTGAGCGGGAAGGAGGCGGCAGTGTAGGTGTGTAGATTTCCATCTGAGCGGGAAGGAGGCGGCAGTGTAGGTGTGTAGATTTCCATCTGAGCGGGAAGGAGGCGGCAGTGTAGGTGTGTAGATTTCCATCTGAGCGGGAAGGAGGCGGCAGTGTAGGTGTGTAGATTTCCATCTGAGCGGGAAGGAGGCGGCAGTGTAGGTGTGTAGATTTCCATCTGAGCGGGAAGGAGGCGACAGTGTAGGTGTGTAGATTTCCATCTGAGCGGGAAGGAGGCGGCAGTGTAGGTGTGTAGATTTCCATCTGAGCGGGAAGGAGGCGGCAGTGTAGGTGTGTAGATTTCCATCTGAGCGGGAAGGAGGCGGCAGTGTAGGTGTGTAGATTTCCATCTGAGCGGGAAGGAGGCGGCAGTGTAGGTGTGTAGATTTCCATCTGAGCGGGAAGGAGGCGGCAGTGTAGGTGTGTAGATTTCCATCTGAGCGGGAAGGAGGCGGCAGTGTAGGTGTGTAGATTTCCATCTGAGCGGGAAGGAGGCGGCAGTGTAGGTGTGTAGAGTTCCATCTGAGCGGGAAGGAGGCGGCAGTGTAGGTGTGTAGAGTTCCATCTGAGCGGGAAGGAGGCGGCAGTGTAGGTGTGTAGATTTCCATCTGAGCGGGAAGGAGGCGGCAGTGTAGGTGTGTAGATTTCCATCTGAGCGGGAAGGAGGCAGCAGTGTAGGTGTGTAGATTTCCATCTGAGCGGGAAGGAGGCGGCAGTGTAGGTGTGTAGATTTCCATCTGAGCGGGAAGGAGGCGGCAGTGTAGGTGTGTAGATTTCCATCTGAGCGGGAAGGAGGCGGCAGTGTAGGTGTGTAGATTTCCATCTGAGCGGGAAGGAGGCGGCAGTGTAGGTGTGTAGATTTCCATCTGAGCGGGAAGGAGGCGGCAGTGTAGGTGTGTAGATTTCCATCTGAGCGGGAAGGAGGCGGCAGTGTAGGTGTGTAGATTTCCATCTGAGCGGGAAGGAGGCGGCAGTGTAGGTGTGTAGATTTCCATCTGAGCGGGAAGGAGGCGGCAGTGTAGGTGTGTAGATTTCCATCTGAGCGGGAAGGAGGCGGTAGTGTAGGTGTGTACATTTCCATCTGAGCGGGAAGGAGGCGGCAGTGTAGGTGTGTAGCACACACACAATGGACTGCAGGATGAGCATGACACAACTCTTGGCTTCTGGAGACTAGAGTCTGCTGGAGATTCCCTGTTGAGCTAAATACAGACACTGGGTAATCTGCATGTTCATGACTGGCAGCTGACTTGAAAATAGCCCTGCTTATTACTTTCCCGTAAACAGATCAGTGGTAAATAACAGCGCCGTATAAATCCCATCAATAACACTCATAATAACAAGTGTTCATGACTGTCCCATAAGCAGACGAATGGTAGATATCCATGATCATGACTATCTCGTAAGCAGATGTGCCATAAGCAGACAGCTGGTAAATGACCGTGGTCATGACTGTCATAAGCAGACGACTTGTAAATAACCGTGATCATGACTGTGCCATAAGCAGTGATCATGACTGTGTCATAAGCAGACGACTTGTAGATAACTGTGATCACGACTGTGTCATAAGCAGACGACTTGTAGATAACGGTGATCACGACTGCGCCATAAGCAGACGACTGGTAAATAACGGTGATCATGACTGTGCCAAAAGCAGACGACGGGTAGATGATCATGACTGTGCCATAAGCAGACGACTGGTAGATAACCGTGTTGATGACCCTCTCCCAGGCGGACAACATCTTCATCATGACGCTGGACGGTGACGTGGACTTCAGACCGGATGCCGTTCGCCTGCTGCTGGACCGGATGAAGAAGAACCGGCAGGTCGCGGCAGTGTGCGGCAGGATCCACCCCATCGGCGACGGCCCCATGGTGTGGTACCAGCAGTTCGAGTACGCCGTGGGCCACTGGCTGCAGAAGGCGACTGAGCACGTGTTTGGCTGCGTGCTGTGCTGTCCGGGCTGTTTCTCCCTCTTCAGGGCCTCGGCGCTCATGGACGACAACGTGATGAAGATGTACACGACGGAGCCGACGGAGGCGCAGCACTTCATCCAGTACGAGCAGGGCGAGGACCGCTGGCTGTGCACGCTCCTGCTGCAGCAGGGATGGAAGATCGAGTACTGTGCCGGCGCCGACGCTCTCACCTTCGCCCCAGAAACCTTCCATGACTTCTACATCCAACGCAGACGGTGGTCGCCGTCCACGATGGCGAACATTATAGACCTGATCGGGTCGTGGCGGATCACGGTGAAGATGAACAACAACATCAGCGTCCTCTTCATGCTGTACCAGTTTGTGCTCATGTCCTCCAGCATCCTGGCTCCCGGTGCGTGGCCCTGACCTGCTCTTCTTCTGGCTCGCTGTCGCTGTTGTTCCTGTTCGTGTTCAGACTCTACCGCTCTGTCCTGTTCGTGTTCAGACTCTACCGCTCTGTCCTGTTCGTGTTCTGGCTCTACCGCTCTGTCCTGTTCGTGTTCAGACTCTACCGCTCTATCCTGTTCGTGTTCAGGCTCTACCTCTCTGTCCTGTTCGTGTTCAGACTCTACCGCTCTGTCCTGTTCGTGTTCTGGCTCTACCGCTCTATCCTGTTCGTGTTCAGACTCTACCGCTCTCTCCTGTTCGTGTTCAGGCTCTACCGCTCTGTCCTGTTCGTGTTCAGACTCTACCGCTCTGTCCTGTTCGTGTTCAGGCTCTACCGCTCTGTCCTGTTCGTGTTCACACTCTACCGCTCTATCGTGTTCGTGTTCAGGCTCTACCGGTCTCTCCTGTTCGTGTTCAGACTCTACCGCTCTCTCCTGTTCGTGTTCAGGCTCTACCGCTCTATCCTGTTCGTGTTCAGGCTCTACCGCTCTGTCCTGTTCGTGTTCACACTCTACCGCTCTATCGTGTTCGTGTTCAGGCTCTACCGGTCTCTCCTGTTCGTGTTCAGACTCTACCGCTCTCTCCTGTTCGTGTTCAGGCTCTACCGCTCTATCCTGTTCGTGTTCAGGCTCTACCGGTCTGTCCTTCTGCTTTGTTTGTTGCCTTTGCCATTGCTCGTCTTCTTCCTCCTGCTTCTTAGTTCTTCTCTTCTTCTTTTTTTCTTCTTCTTTTTTTTTTTTTTTTTTGCTGTTGCTATTCTTGTCTAATATCACCTTGCTGTCAACAGACATAAAATCTAACTTTTACTGATTGATTTTCTTCTTCTTCCTCCTCTTCTTCTTTTATTTTCTTCTTCTTCCTTCAATCCTAGTGTCCAGTCTTTTAAATCACTTAGACAAGATTGCATGGCAGTGAGCAGGAACGATGTCAGAAGGCTCTACTGACGTGTACAGGTCTGTGTCATCTGCAAACATGTGATGCAGGACAGACTGATAATCCGTTATTTCCGACAGAGGCTGTGTGGTACAGCGTAGAGTAAGGTGATGATAATGATGACCAGGACGACGCTGTTTCTGCCTGCAAGTCTAGTGGTGGCAGTGATGATAATGATGACCAGGACGATGATGATGAATTTGCTGCCTCATAGTGGTGATGATGGTCATGATGATGATGGTGATGATGACTGTGTCACTCCCGGCAGGTCTGACGATGTTGTGGTGATGGTGATAGTGATGATGATGATGATGGTTGTGTGGTGGTGTTGGTGGTGATGATGTTGATGATAATGATGACTGTGTGGCTGCCGGCAGGTCAGATGATGATGATGATGATGTGTGGCTGTCGGCAGGTCTGGTGGTGTACATGATCTCGGGGTCGTATAACGCCGTGCTGGAGATCGGCCTGTGGGAGTCCTACTTCCTGTCGGTGGGGCCCGTCTTCCTCTACATCCTGCTCTGCCTCAAGGCCAAGACCGAGACCCAGATCAACGTGGCCGCCGTCATGTCCGCCGTCTACGCCATCGTCATGCTGCTCGTCACCATCGGCACCATCATCAACGTCGCCACCGCCAACATCTACTCCCCCGACGTCCTCTTCCTGATCTGCGTGGCCGTCATCTTCGTGGTGGCGGGTGTGGTGCATCCTAACGAGTTTTTTTGCCTCTTCCACGGCGTGCTGTACTTCATCACCGTGCCCTCCACCTTCGTCTTCCTCACCGTCTTCTTCCTCTGCAACCTGCACGTCGTCAGCTGGGGCACGCGGGAGGGCCCCAAGAAACCGGACCCCGCTCCGCAGGACGGCCAGCCGCCGCCACAGGAGAAAGGCAAGCTCCAGAAGCTCTTCGAAAAGCTGGGCCTCAGCGCCATTGCCCGAGACCTCAGGGCCTTCGTTCAGCAGATGATGGGCATCAGGCAGGACGTGCAGCAGCAGCAGCAGGGCAACCAGCAGGGATCCCAGGATCCTCAACACTCCAACCCCGATTGCAAACAATCCCCGTCAAAAAATGCCCCTCCCCCAGTCCCTCCAAAGCTCAAACCGGAACCTAAGGTGGAGTTTGACTCGACCTACTGGACTCGAGAACTGGATATTCCGGATTCTAAGGTCGGGGAGATCAGCGCAGAGGAAACGGAGTTCTGGAACTACCTGATTAAGGAGTACCTGCTGCCGCTGAAAGCCAACAAGGAAAAGCAAGACAAGATCTCGGCCGACCTGTTGAGCGCCAGGAACAACGTGGTGTTCGGCTACATGCTGGTGAACCTCATGTTCACTCTGGTGCTGCTGCAGCTGAAGCTGAAGATGGACAAGCTGAAGGACACGTTCTACATCGCCGGGGAGTACGAGCCGGTCAGCACACTGTCGCTGGGCGTCTTCAGCATGCTGCTGCTGACTCAGTTCTCGGGGATGCTGAGCCATCGGTGGGGCACCTTCCTGCACCTCATCGCCTCCACGCGACTCACCTGGTTCAGCGGGGACGAGGAGCAGGAGCGCGCGCTGACGGCCATTCAGGAGGCGCAGAAATTGACCTCTGCCGACGCAGAGGGCGACATCGACATGATCAACCCGGCGGAGCCCGACTACAGCGACGACGACGAGATGGGCGACGATTACACCGCGTCCCTCGGCACCCCCCGGCGGTCCAGCGTGGACCTGACCGCTCTGACGGAGGAGGCGGAAGGAGACGAGGACGCGCCGGATTACTCGGACAGCGGGGAGGAGGGCGGGCGGGAGGAGGAGACGGCGTTGGGAGGCGGGAACAGCGTGCAGTACGACAGCGTCTTCAACAGGCGTTTCAGGACCGTGCGGCGACACCTGGAGCGGCAGACCGGCGCCGCGAGGGTCCCGCTGTATCAGCGGCACGCGCCGCCCGTGCTGGCCCGAGCGCGCAACAACCGGCACTACGAGCGACGTCAGAGCCTCTACACGAGCACCAGGGGCGCCCCCTGGGGACGGCGGAACAGCATCTTTAACGTTTGACACCCCGTCCTAGCCACCGTCCTTCCCGCTGAAACCTGTATGGGGCCGTCCGACACGGTCCACTGAAGCACGCTGGGGGTGCCTGCTTTACAGGACAATACGGGCACCATCAGTGAAACGAGCACAACACACACACACACACACACACACACACACACACACACACACACACACACACACATACACACACACACACACACACACACATACACACACACACACACACACACACACACACACACACACACACACACACACACACACACACACACACACACACACACACAAAACTAAACAAACACACACACACAACTGAAAATGATTAGTTAGAATCAGTGATTGAAGAAATTGTGTTCATTAACTCTAATGTTGATTAACTCTAATCAACTATATCTTGAGGGCCGCGCCTATAAAAATGCTGCTGTCAACTCAAACGGTTCCTATTTTGTCACGTGTACGTTCCTCGTGAACCTGTTCCGACCACTTCCTGTGTCAGTTTTGGAACACGGAAAGCCAGCACTGTGACAGCTTGTCATTGTTTGTTCTGGTCTCAGCATCAGTACATTATGCTGGAAAGAAAAGTTGATAAATGAGAATATGAAAGAAAGAGATGGAAAGTAAACGAATGTTGTGTCGTTTTGTTTTCCTAACAGGAACGTGGCGCACCTAGGAAATCAACCGTATGACCGGTGTAACTGATCAGCTGATTGATTGATTGATTGATTTGATGAATGGTTGTTGTCATGTTTGGTACCGACAAGTGATGATGTATTTATTTTGGTATTCACACACTACGCACACGTCTTTCGTTGATTATTCGCAGGAGCAGGCCTCTCCCCATATGTGTATTTATCTTTTTTGTCACAAATCTAAAACAGAACGAGGCCCAGAGCGCTCGTGCAAAATCAACACACACAAGGGAGCTAATTGGCGCTCGAAATACGTAACACAAGTACAACAACAAAGACCAGAGTCGCCTACGGTAACTCTCGCCTGGCATGCGTGTAAATACAAGGTACATAAACTCCACCAGAGGTACATCCTCAATTATAAACTCCACCAGAGGTACATCCTCAATTTCTTGGTCGATTATCTCTCTTGTGTGTTGATTTTTTTATGATTTTTTTTTTTTAACAACAAGAATCTAATTCGAGTCAACATTGTTAAAACTGACGTGTACTTGTCATTTTAAAATCGGTATCCTTGTGCCAAATGTGATCATATCTTGGTCGATTTTTCCCTGTGGTTTATTTTTCACGCGATTTGCGCCTGAGACTGATAGGCTGTAGCATAAATCAGGTACAGGAACAACTCTGTTTACACCTCAGTACTGACTGTATCAGCAGACGATGTTAAGCACTGCAAAATCAGAATGTTTTCATTCGCTTCGTCATTTGATCTGTTTCCTGGAATGGAAAATTTTAGTCCGGCAGACATGAGGCGGTTGCCTGCACTGCGCGCTGAGCGGGACATGCTCCCGTTCACCGTCAGTCTCAGCTTGCAGCTAGCTCAGCTTTCGTGGTTACAGCCCGTGCCTGGTATCTGTACTGTCGGCAGCGGTGCAGCCGTCGTCACTCATACCTATTCGGCCGGCAGTGGTGTGCTGACGCGATGTCAAGCAAGTGTGGGTACAAAAGGAGTGAAACACTTGGATACACTCAGCACATTAACCCCTTTTCATCAAATCGATTTTCGTCATTGACTCAGTATTCCGCAGGGTTTCCGAACACAATCCCACTGTGTGTCCGTCTTTAGAGAAGTTGTCGTTGGGCGGCAAAGTGAAGGCTCAGGACGTTGCTGTGCGGTCAGCAGGAAGCCGCTTGTCTGCTGTGGCACCGTGCCAGTAAGTCAGAGACAGGTGTTTGTGTTGGCCAGGCTCCACCCAGTCTGGTCTGCTGTGGCACCGTGCCGGTAAGTCAGAGACAGGTGTCTGTGTTCGCCAGGCTCCACCCAGTCTTGTCTCCTAGCCTTTGTCGCAGCCATAGCCCGCTTTCGCTTGTTCAAGGAATCTGTTACATGCGCTTCTCAAGCGGTTTACCTGTACTAGTTTACGCTTGTTACACTGTCAATTGGTGACAAATGAAAGATCTCCTGTACATGCGACGTGACACAGTGCCCGCCCATACTTTGATGCAAAGTACGGAATCAGTGTGCTGTACAAGGTACGGAATCAGTGTGCTGTACAAAGTACGGAATCAGTGTGCTGTACAAAGTACGGAATCAGTGTGCTGTACAAAGTCGGTGAAACATGTTCATACACTGCGATCCATGCAACTGAATTGAGTGGTCACTTGTCTGTTTCAGCGATCGCTTTTTCTTTCTGTTGTGAACAGTGCGGTACAGTGCGTCCAAAATGGAACCCTTTGTACAGTCAAATGGTCAGAACAGTTTCACTCTGTCACAGCTCTGGTTATCTATCTGGGATATTTCAACAGGGCGTCCGTTACCGGAGTTTTGTGACGTAAGCTGACGATAAAATGATGGTATGTGTTTGGTGACATGGAGAACGGTTCACTGTGTGTAAACTAGACTGGACCCAAGAGCTACACGAAGCTTTCTCAGCTGATTTTTTAGTGAAATAGACAAAGCTTAACTCTCTGCAGATTACACTGGATCTAGTTTCAGCCGTACAAGATATCCAGTTATTTATTGTGCGATTAAAATAGCTTCAAACTATGTTTGCATAATATTTTTTGAGTTTTGCTCATGCAGATCGCCGCTTTGTGCAATTTCATCTTGGTTTCTTGTTTTAGTTTTAATTTTGCTTTGCTTAACACAGACTGACTTAATCTAGCAATTTGCTTAACACAGACTGACTTAATCTAGCAATTAAACCTATTCATTTATTTATACTTAATTCGTTTTGCTTTCTTGGCCCACATGAAAACACTACTGTGATATGTAAGTCTGTGTCTTGGCACAAAGTCATTTATTCTTTCAGTTTGGGGGCATTGCAGTTGTAATGAATGTCAAACCCTTCACAGTGTTATTTTCTGAGTCTTAACGATTGTTGTAATAATAAAAAATTATAACCCTTATATAGCGCTATACCCCGTTAGAACATTTACAAGCTCGCGGCGCTGTAAATTATCAACATCAAAATCCGCTTGACAATCAAAAAAGTATAAGTACTATAAATACATACATCAATATCAAAATGACAACAACAACAACAACAACAAA
>OY757550.1:20066156-20106579 GCA_963584105.1 Alviniconcha strummeri | reverse complement strand
GTGCACACCTTGAAGCAATTACATAGGATGGATTGTTACATAATACTGCTAGGGAGAGAGAAACAGTGAGGTTTTTGAGTGATTGCCGTTGCAATGACTGGTCAGT
Source organism: Alviniconcha strummeri (assembly GCA_963584105.1). NCBI lineage: Eukaryota > Metazoa > Mollusca > Gastropoda > Provannidae > Alviniconcha > Alviniconcha strummeri. The sequence goes on along the minus strand of OY757550.1, from coordinate 20,106,473 downwards.
TAAGACCTACTTTATACACTCATAGCACTCCGCCCAGTCCTCAGACTGCTTGTGAGAGTGACCTTTTTTTCTTCTTCTTTATTCCCCCTTTCCCTTACTGTTCTTTATAAGATAGGCATTGACTGTTTCTGTTTTCTTTTCAATACTAGTAATATGAACTGATCAGATGTGCTGCTGCTTTATTTACTGGTTGTATGCTCATAATGTATAACTGGGCGAGGGGAGGGAGAGAGCATGAGAGATCTAGGAAAGAGTGTTGATTATTTATTAATTTTTGTATCTGAGTGGACGAGCGGAGATTGGTGTGCGCATCTCTCTCTCTCTCTCTCTCTCTCTCTCTCTCTCTCTCTCTCTCTCTCTCTCTCTCTCCTCTGGAAATAAATTTTCATGTGTAAAATTTCACTCGCTCACTCATGCCTATATGTATGTAAATAATGCCTGTAATTTTATGTCTACTCAGCAGCAGATTAGCAAGGACTAGTTGTTAGACGGGTTTTTGACTGAACCTAAACTACAATCCTTGTAAAATAAAGATTTAGAGTTCGAGTTCACTGTCTCTCAGACAGAGGGAGAGAGACAGGCAGTGATGTTTTCGAGTGATTGCCATCGCAATGACTGGTCATTTGAGACCTTTATGCACCCATAGAACTCCGCCTAGTCCTTCCGATTGCTTGTGAGAATGACCCGTTTCCCCCTCTCCCTTACTGTTCTTTATAAGATAAGCATTGACTGCTTCTGTTTTCTTTTCCTATACTAGTTATATGAACTGATCAGATGTTTCTACTGCCTTATTGCTAGTTGTAATGTTCATAATGTGTAACAGAGTGATGTACGCATGTGTGCACCTGGCGCTGTGAACACGCTATGTTTTGTGTGGAAATTCTCATGTATAACGTTTTCACTCAATCATCAAGCCTATATTTACATAAAAGAATACCTGTAATTTTATATTTACTCCATCAGTAGCTTAGCAAGGACTAGTTGTTGGAAAGGTTTTTGACTGAACCTAAACTACAATCCTTTTAAAATAAAGTTTTCGAGTTCGAGCTCGAGTTCAGACTCTCTCTCTCTCTCTCTCTCTCTCTCTCTCACAAACACACACACACACACACACACACACACAACACACACACACACACACACACACACACCACACACACACACACACACACACACCTACATCTAAGATATATATATATCCATCAACACTTAGTCCTAACTCGCCGTGCCCTCCCTCCCTTGTGTCCCCCCACCCCTTCCGTGAACGTGCGGAGAGACAGAAGATGGGGGTGGGCGGGGGGTGGAGGTGGGGGTGCGCGGTACAGTGTGACGCTGGCTGTCAGAGGCGCACGCCGTGAAACAGAAGAGAGGCCCCCGAGACGGAACCCGCCACCTTCTGCTCACCCATGCGTGTCCCCCGCCACGGTACAATGGTCACGACCCCCTACAGAGCAGCGCTGAAAGACAGACAATCCTCTTGTAGCCGGTGACAACAGAAATTAACTGGTGAACAATAGAAAGTAACTGGCAAACTCAATAGAAATTAACTGGCAAACTACAGAAATTAACTGGTGAACAATAGAAATTAACTGGGCAAACAATAGAAATTAAACTGAGAAGAAATGTGTTAGTAAAATGGGGCCAAAACAGTATGGAAAAATGTATTTAGTTGTTGGATTTTGTCCTCCCGTCAACCGCATAAGGGTCTCCTTAGGACTAGTCACAATTCACCATTATTTTACACCAGTTCAACACGCAACAGCGGTAAGAGCGCATTGAATCAGCTCGAGAGCAGAAAACAGCGTCGTATAAAAGCGATCGATAATAGAGTCAATAAATGGACCAGGAAGATGTAACTTTGAACAAGGAAGAAATTCCTGCCAGTGTCCCGATGCATGCGAACTTTAAAGCGGGAGCATTGTCATCTCTAGTCCTCAACAGAGTGGGCTTTAATTTCTGCGTTCCCGCAGTAGCCCATGGTAGGCAGAACGGAATTAAATAATGGTGAGTGAGAGAGAGAGGGAGAGAGAGAGAGAGAGAGAGAGAGAGAGAGAGAGAGAGAGAGAGAGAGAGAGAGAGAGAGAGAGAAAAGGGGGTGAGGGGTGTTGTGGGAGGGGTGAATACACCCTAAATTATCAGTGGAGACAAACTGATCATATAAACTGACTGGTGACACAAACAGAGTGAGGACAAAACAGATGAAACAAACTAACTGATAATATAAAAACTGGCGATACAAACAGAAGTAATACGTCATCACGAGGGTCTTATCAGAAGAAACGAAGTTCATCAAATCGCGAACACGAGTCAGATCGCCCATTTAGTACACGTTTTTCAAGAGCGATGGCACAGGAACAAAAAACTACAAACAATTTGACTGAAGTGCCGAGGCAGAGCTACAGTTGCCATATGATAATTATAATAAGTATTCAAGGCATGAGAGAGAAAGAGAGGGTGGGGAAGGAGAGATTGATTGACTGATTGATTGACTGGTTGATTAAACTTTATTTCTCAACGGTGAAGATATTAGCACAAAGGCTGACTCACATATCTGCCGCTGCTACAGTACTACTAATAACCAAGACATTCACAGTGAAATATTATGACAGAAGGATATAGACAAATACAGCATCAATAATAATAATAACACATATAAAACGAGACAGCGACTGCAACGGAAATGAAAAGATAGCAGTGAAAAACAACTGGAGCGAAAAAGTCCAATAAAATATTAAAAAAACAAAACAAACAAAAACAAAAGCAAAACAGAACAAAAAAGAGAGAGAGAGCACCTTCGAGTGTTCTGGGGTTTTTTTTTAAGCCGAGGTGCCGTTAACTTGTGCAGCAGGCGGTGACCTCACCGCGGGGAGACAGTGGCGAGACCAAACCCCAGACAGAATTAGTAACATATTACAATGCATAATAAATTCAAACACGGATTCCGGAGTCCGTAAAACAAAACCGAATGACGAGGCGGGGTGTAGCTCAACAGCCCAAGCGTGACGACAGCCAGTCAAACGTTTCCCTTGCGTCGCCCCCTCCCTCCCCCCCCCCCCCCTCCTGTGCATATTATCGCCCACGTAAGACTAGCTGGGGGTGAGGGCACATCCCAGTGCGGTTATAAACGTCTGCAGGTCCCGAGCAGCTACCGCTGGGCTGTCTCCCCGCTGAGAGGGTCTGTGTAGACAGAACAAGTCAACGAACCAATCGCATCTTCTCCACAACCAACCCACCTCACCTTCCCAATAACAGCCAGAGCCGAACGCGCTCTGCTGATCTGGATTGCTGGACTGAAACCAAGCACCAAACCTTCACGAACAGCCAGCTCTGAGCCCGGCCGCCTGTCACGTTTAAAGAGGTTACTGTCCAACTAAAACGTTTCCTTGAGTTGACAGGGTGACCGGACTTGGCAGAGTCGCCGCCTTTACGACCAGTTTAAGACGCTGCTTAAAGTTTATGACCGCGTCTCTGGCGTGGAGCTGGTAGCCAGCGTTCAGCCTGGTCGTCACTGTTGGATTGTAATCCAGACACCGTGAAACCGGCAGTGGCAAGCAGTTGCTAATCTCTCAGGAATCCTTCTGCAGATCTCGCGGATTTGTTTGACAATGGATTATTCGTGATTATGAATGTTTCCGCAAGGCTCGTGCGATTTGTGAAGAGGGATTGTTTGTGCTTTTCTGCCATTGGAAAAAGTAAGTACCTTTTCGTTTTGTTTCCTTTTATTTCGTGACTTGTTTATTTGTTTGGCATTGGTGAATGCTTGGCTTTTAACTGATTACCACAACGACGTGTTGATAAGTTCAATCAATCACTTAAAATGGTATTTGTATGGCGGAAATCCATAATATGGATTTGTGTGTGTGGATCATAATAATTATTATAATATGGATTATACGTTCTAAGCGCATCACATAATGCAGTACTATAATCTAATAATAACAATAGTACAATATTCAAATACATAAACTCACCCTTACATGCCCTTAGAATAAAATACAATTATACATAATACCAATACTAGTACAACACACACACACACACACACACACACACACACACACACACACACACACACACACACACACACACACACACACACACACGAGTAGTAGCTACAGGAAGATGATTCATGATTCTCAGAAAATTGTTAGGATTGATAATTAGTGAAGTGGACGGTGAAAAAGAAGGACTCAAGTTTGGATTTGAATGTGCCTAGGGTTTCTACACGTCTGCTGTGTGAGGGAAGAGAGTTCCATGCTTTGGCAACAAAGTTGAGACTGGAGATCATTAAGTTAGATGTTTTCAATGAAAGTTAACCCTTTCCTTGTTGCCACGTAGTCTTCAAACGCTTAGTGTGAGATGATTTTTTTTGATTTTTTTTAAAACCAGACCGCAATTAGATGTTAGAGTTTCAAAGTAAACGCTTGCTTTGGTCTTTTGTTTATCACTGTCTGTTGCTTGTACGACATGCCCGGTGAACGTAGGCCTGAAGGACACTCTGTTCATAAACGTAGCCATTAGCTACGATGAATACATGATCCTTTTGTCGTTTCTGTCCTTTCTCACGCTGTCATTCTGTCTGTCTGTCTGTCTGTCTGTCTGTCTTGCTACCTGTCTGTCTAGCTGTCTCTTGCTGTACGTTCAGTCGCCAAAAGGAACTATTATTATTATTAAATACAGTTATATAAATCATTACTAAGATTGTGTTCGTACCGGTAGCACTGACGTGTGTGTAAACAGGTCCCTTTATACAGATGTTACTCTCTTTCTCTCTTCTTCTTTGCTTGCTGCTGAGTTGCGTCTTCTCTCGTTTCATATTTAACGTTATAGTCTTGTGCCTTTCCTCTTTTGATGAGTATTCTCAGCTGATAAGTCCCGCAATAACTGTCTGCGTGTATGATGATTGCACTGTTATATAACATGTTAATGTTATGCTCACTCTGTGTCTGTCTGTCTGTCTGTCTGTCTGTCTGTCTGTCTGTCTGTCTGTCTGTCTGTCTCTCTCTCTCTCTCTCTCTCTCTCTGACATAAAAAGAGGAGGGGTTGGGGGGGACCGGAGACTAAAAGTGTCGCGGATCCGTGACATCTTTTATTGTGTCAGCATTTCCGTGTTGTAGGTACAGAGGCCGTAGCAGAGCCATATAATTAAAAAGAATTCCAGTACACCGCCATACAAGTACACATTTTCACTGCATCGCGATATAAGTACAGATTGTTATGCACCTGCGTGTGTGGGCATGAACCGTAACATGTCATATGTCCGCAACGGAAGCCGGTCTGGAAAAGCGCCGAGTGACACGACAAGAAGACGAATTGACGTTGACGGCAACAACTTCAGTCGTGAAGGTGATCCTGACGTAAAATATCCCCGTCACTCTTCAAGGATGGTACATCCTTCCACTCCTTCCCTCCCCCCCCCCCCCCCCCCCACATGATTAACAGGGACTTTCTAACATTCTTTTTATACCTGTCACCATTGTGCTTGTCGGTTACTGAACTGACAAATAAATGTTAATCTGACAGAAAGTACTACTGCACCCGCCCCCTCCTTAGCATTAACAAAATATTTTGAGTTATATTTTACGCGAAGAAAATTGTAGTGGGTAATTATTTTTTGTCTGTTGTGCATTTGCTCCACTATTCTGCGCAATAAAGTCCCCCGGACTGATCATGACATCACCGTGTTGTTTCCCGAAGATGTACGGAGCGCTGCGAGCGTCCCAGTCTCTGGCAGACCTGACGTCAGACTCCACAGAACGTCATCACGGCCCAGGCGTTATGCAGAGGTCAGGGTCCAGCGCCGCCCTTCTGGATGTTCCTGCAGCAGCAGCCAGCCGTGCGGCACCCAAGGACACCTCCTCGCCCAACCTGACGCTGGCCGCCATGATCAGCAGAGCGGAACTGTCCAAACTTCACAGATTCGGGGCCGGGGAGAGAGAAGACAGCAGCTGTAGAACCCATAATTCTTCGGGGCGGGCGACGCAGGATTTAAACAGAAGCGGCGGGAGCAATGGCATTTTGAATACCGTGGGCACGGACACCTCCACCAGTCCCCCTGTGGATTATGAGGAAGTCAGGGGTCAGTTCTTTGAGCCCAGTTCTCGCTCCGCTGGGAAGGCGGCGTCACGCAGCGCCCACTCCTCGGTCCGGTCCGGGCTGGACGTCAGCGTGCGGCAAGACGTATCAGCCGCTGCGTCTCCGGACAGGTCTCGCGCCAACTCCTTTCCCGAGGACGTGCTAACGGGGGCGGGTTCAGACAGCAGCCGCAGGGCAGCCCCTTCTCACTGCGACGATGGCAGCGGGTTCCGTAACACCGGAAGTGGCCTCAGACGCGGAAGTGACGACACTGGTCTGCAGGGAGTCTCTCCGCTGCCCGAGCTGCTGGGAGGGAGGCAGCGCCTCCGTCCTCCCGACCGTCGTGGACAGTGTCCGTCTCGTGCACACGGCGGGGCGGAGGTCAGCAACCCGAGTCCACCGCGGCCCCCAGCTGACCGCGCAGACCACAACGGTCAACGCTTGTGTCGCTCGTTGGCTGACGTCACGGAAGCGGGGTCAGCCGCAGGAGCCCCCCCTCTGCCCCCTCCCCGCCCCTCCAGGGCGCTCAGCAAGCGGCTCTCGGTGCCCAATATATTGGAGGCTGGCGGTGAGGACCCGAGAAGAGAACTGGCCCTCAGCCATCTCTACAGACGGCGCATGACAGCCGGTGACATCATGGAGACCGTCCCCAGCCACAGTAGGTCCTCTTCCGGCAACCTGAGTATGGACAGCTTTGCTGGCTCCTCTTCCAGACAGTCTCTGGACAGCGGCGCCTCGTCTCACCGCACGCCTCCCCCTCCTCCCCCACTCCCAGGCTCCGTGTCGGCCAGCGCGTCAAGCGGCAGGTCGTTCTCGCCCCGCAGAGGGGCTCCGGACACGTTGATCGTCACCAACAGCGGCGGAAGCAACAACAGCGACAGCGGCAACAGCAGCAATGCAACCATCAGCAGCTACATCCCAAGCGGCAGCAGCAGAGGGAGGAACGGCAGCAGCGTCCCCGTCATCAGCGTCACGGACCACGAGGGGGCCGGTCCCCATCACGGTCCGCACAGCGACTACCCCCTCAACGACCTCTCGCCCACCTCCACCTCCCACCGCCCCCAGGGATTCGGCCCCCAGCCTCCGCCCAGCAGCGGCGGCCACAGCGACCGCCACATCTACAAGACGGTGTCGGAGACGACGTACACGTCGTACAACATCAAGGACGAGGGCGGCCTGGACGACACGCGCAGCACCAACACGGAGGGCGGGCCGGAGGACGGCGTGACGCAGGAAGACCCCGCCTCTTGGTGAGTCCGGGCGGCCAGCTGTTTTTTGGGGGGAGGGTGGGGGTAGGGGGTGGGCTGGTTCGTGTGTGCGTGTGTATGTGCGTGTGTGTGTGCGTGTGTGCGTGTGTGTGTGTGTGTGTGTGTGTGTGTGTGTGTGTGTGTGTGTGTGTGTGTGTGTGTGACATAGCGAGAGAAAGAGAGAGAGAGTGTGTGTGTTTGAGAGACAGACAGACAGAGAGGTACACACACTCACACACACACACACACACACACACACACACACACACACACACACACACACACACACACACACACACACACACACTATATTCTACATATGCTTGTGCTGTGGGCGGCAGGCGACCTTATGACGCCTTCCAGATATCGGAGCGCGACACGGAGGACGATGGTGACGTGTTCAGAGAGATCCTCAAAGTTCTGCGGCTGGTCCTCTACTTCGTCATCACGCTGACCGTGCTGGCCGGCACCGTCGTCTCCAGACTCTCCCTCCTGCTGCTCACCTCCGGCATCTCTCAGGTACGTCAGCACTGGATCCACAGTCACTTAGGTACGTCATCACGAGGATCATCAGTCACCTGGGTACGTCATCACTGGAGTCATCATTACTTAGGTACGTCATCACGGGGATCATCTCCCGCTTAGGTACCTCAGCACGGGGATCATCTCTCACTTAAGTACGTCAGCACGGGGATCATCTCTCACTTAGGTACGTCAGTACGAGGATCATTAGTCACTTAGGTACGTCAGTACGGGGATCATTAGTCACTTAGGTACGTCAGCACGGGGATCCACAGTCACTTAAGTACGTCGACACGGGGATCCACAGTCACTTAAGTACGTCGACACGGGGATCCACAGTCACTTAAGTACGTCAGCAAGCGGATCCATAGTCATCTACGTCTCCTCGGGGATCCACAGTCCACAGAACGGGGAGCTACAGTCAGCAAGCTACGTTGGCACGGGGATCCACAATTAGGTACGTCAGCACAGGAATCCACAATCACTCAGGTACGTCAGCACGGGGATCCAGTCACCGGGATACGTCAGTGCAGAAATCCACAGTCACTTAGGTACGTCACGGATGTATAGAGTGGGGGGGGGGGGGGTATTTGTGGTGATGATTATGGTGAGAAGTAAAATGATTTTTCCAGGGAAATTCTTTGTGATATAGGTGATGATGATGACGATGGTAATGAGGGTGACGATGGTGATACTGACGTTGCAGGACGAGCGGTCTCAAGGGGAGAGTGTGGTGATGTTGCTGTTCTGCATCTGTTCTCCCATCGCCATCAGCTGGTTCTTCTCCTTCATCAAGATCCTCTTCAGCGGGAAGGAGTGGCCCTCCTTCCTCACCTTCTTTTTCGTGAGTTCACGTCACAGACACAGCCAGACACGTAGCTCACTTATGTACTTTGGTACGTCAGCACGGGGATCCACAGACACGCATTATGTAAACCTCTGATGTACCGGCCCAGCCTTACCGATATCCGAGTTATGTACGCTGTCCTCTGACGTACCGGCCCAACCTGACCGATAGGCGAATATTTGCCTTTCCTTCATTCCTTTTCTCAGCGCAGCCGCGCAAATCATCTGCTTTTTTAAGACAATCGAAGGCAAAGGATCGTTATCATTTATACCATCAGCACGAAACAGGTCTGCGGCAGAGAAGGTTACATTTTCCGCCCACCACACAAAGCAGGCTCGTAAGACGCGCAATAATAATATATATATGATGCTAAGAAAGAACAGTATTGACGATTTTGTTTGTGTGTGTGGCTTTATCCCATCGTCCGAATGGGCGTGCAAAGCAACTTAGGGCCGCAAGTTGTGAAAATCGCATTTGGCTGGTGCCAGATAACACTCAGATACTACCCTTGTACTTGTGTATTCACGTCCTTTGGGGTTTCCCTTGTACTTAAGTGTTCACGTCCTCAGAAGCTTCCCTTATACTTGTGTATTCACGTCCCTGGGAGTTGCCCTTGTACTTGCGTATTCACGTCCCTGGGAGTTTCCCTTGTACTTGTGTATTCACGTCCCTTGGAGTTTCCCTTGTACTTGTGTATTCACGTCCCTTGGAGTTTGCCTTGTACTTGTGTATTCACGTCCCTAGGAGTTTCCCTTGTACTAGTGTATTCACGTCCCTTGGAGTTTGCCTTGTACTTGTGTATTCACGTCCCTTGGAGTTTGCCTTGTACTTGTGTATTCACGTCCCTAGGAGTTGTCCTTGTATTTGTGTATTCACGTTCCTAGGAGTTGCCCTTGTATTTGTGTTTTCACGTCCCTAGGAGTTGCCCTCCATTTGACTGTCAGTACTGGCAGGTAGTGGCCACCACTGACCGTTCAGCGAAACTTTGCGCTACGTTCCTTCCACAAAAAACAAACAAAACAAAAACAAAAACGCTTGGGACGTTAATACTATTCTGGTGTATTTTTACAGCAGCTAATGTAACCGTGTCCAAATATACGGCAGTGACTGCATAGTGCTGCCCGGGTGGCTGCTGTCGCCGTTGCTGGGTGTGGCCACCCGTATCTCCCAGCAGTTGACCAATAAAGGTCACTGGTGTCCTTTGACCTGATGTGTTGCAGCTGCTGCTGGTAGAACTGCTGCAGGTGCTGGGCGTCTGTCTCCTCCTCTTCCGGGTGCTACCCACCACAGACTTCTTCCGGGGCATCACCGTCACCATGGCAACCTTTCAGCTCCCGGCCATCCTCAAGCTGGTCCTGACGGAGCGGAAAAGAAGTGTGGGATTCTGGGATTGCACCAAGCTCTGCGCCTCCCTGCTGGCCTTGGCTGCTCAGGTCTGTTGACTGACCATTCTGGTCATTAGATGAGAAATTGCTGTCCTTGGCTGTCCGGGTCTGTTGGATGACAGTTCTGGCCATTAATCGTGAAACCGCCGGCCCTGACTGTCCAGGTCTGTTGGCTGACCACTCTTGCCACTAGTCGTGAAACTGCTGTCCTTAACTGTCCAGGTATGTTGACCACTCTGGCCACTAGTCGTGAAACTGCTGTCCTTAACTCTCCAGGTCTGTTGACCACTCTGGCCACTAGTCGTGAAACTGCTGTCCTTAACTGTCCAGGTCTGTTGACCATTCTGGCCACTAGTCGTGAAACTGCTGTCCTTAACTGTCCAGGTCTGTTGACCACTCTGGCCACTAGTCGTGAAACTGCTGTCCTTAACTGTCCAGGTCTGTTGACCACTCTGGCCACTAGTCGTGAAACTGCTGTCCTTAACTGTCCAGGTCTGTTAAGTGCTAGCCATTAGACGTGAGACTGTTGGCCTTGGCTGTCCAGGTCTGTTGGATGACCACTCTGGCCATTAGTCGTGAAACTGCTGGCCTTGGCTGCTCAAGTCTATCCGCTGACCACTAGTCGTGAAACAAGAAAGAAACAAATGTGTCTGTCTCAGTGCGCACCAGAGACAGTCCGTCCGTTTCCTATCTCCTCATCTTATTCGACCACCTTTTGCTTCTTCTTTACTGAGCAAACGTAGCGAGCATGTTGTCGGAACATGGAGATGTTCGGGCTCTACAATACATCATCATCATTGTCACTGTCGCTGCCGCCGTCACTGTAATCGTAATCATCACCATCACCCATTATTATTACTGTCAGTTTCATCCAATTATGACAGTACGCATATGTCATTCCTGATCCTATGATTATTTCCATGTACATTTTGCTAGGTAACTAACACAGCAATCATTCGCTACTTATATCGTGTTGGAAAACAAACAAGTGTCACACTTTTCTTTGAGACTCGAGGAAATGTGCTGGTAACGGTAACGGAACAATCGATCCTTTAGTTCAAATATTGGAAAATATATTTTGATATCAATTTTGTTTTTGTTTTGTTAATCTAATAATACCTAAACATGGTCAAAACAATTTGTCTGTAGCAACAGTTTAAAAAAACTAAAACATTCTGCTGATCGTTTTGCATACAAGTGTCAACATTATGTCTCCCCCCCCCCTCCCGCCCACATACTCACCGTACTTTCCCATCTCCTGCTTCCCACAACAAGAACAAGAAGAAATCGAAAAAAGAAACAAACAAATAAAAAAATCCGAATGCACGTAATTTTATCAACATGTTTAAAGGAAATGTTGATTGTTCTGGTTCTGCGCAGGTGGCTGCTATTTTGTTTTTCCTCTTGACGTCGTTTCCGGGGCACGGCGTGAAGGAGACGATCCCCAAAGGGAAGCAGCCAACGCAGGCACCACAGCTGTCGGACCTGACGTGGGAACTTCCTCTGGCCCTGACGCTCATTTCACTGGGTACAGTGCGCTCTGTCAACATCTGTCTACCATTTTGTCTAGTTAACTGTCTCTTTGTCTGTCTGATTTCAGTGGGTACAGTCTGCATATGTATCTGTCGGATTTAACTGGGTAGAGTGCACATTGCTCATCTATCTACCTTTTTGTCTAGTTAACTGTCTCTTTGTCTGTCTGATTTCAGTGGGTACAGTCTACATATGTATCTGTCTCATTTAACTGGGTATAGTGCACATTGTTCATCTATCTACCTTTTTGTCTAGTCAGTTGTCTCTTTGTCTGTCTGATTTCACCGGGTACAGTCTACATATGTATCTGTCTGATTTCAGTGGGTACAGTCTACATATGTATCTGTCTGATTTCAGTGGGTACAGTCTACATATGTATCTGTCTGATTTCAGTGGGTACAGTCTACATACGTATCTGTCTGATTTCAGTGGGTACAGTGCGCATTGCCCACCTGTCTACCATTTTGTCTAGTCAGTTGTTTCTTTTTCTGCCTGTGTGTACATATATGTCTGTCTGATTTCACCAGGTACAGTGTACATATGTGTCTGTCTCATTTCACTAGGTACAGTGTACATATGTGTCTGTCTCATTTCACTAGGTACAGTGTACATATGTGTCTGTCTCATTTCACTAAGTACAGTGCGCGTCGTCTCCGTGTCTTGACAACAGTCTCGCTGTCTATTTCACCGGGTACAAAATGTCTGATTTCACTGGGTACAATATGTGTCTGTCTGATTTCACTGGGTACAACACGTGTCTGTCTGATTTCATTGGGTACAACATGTGTCTGTCTTATTTCATTGAGTACATGTATCTGTCTGATTTCAGTGGGGTCAACATGTGTCTGTCTGATTTCAGTGGGTGCAATATGTGTCTGTCTGATTTCAGTGGGTGCAATATGTACTGGACGCTACCTGTCTCTTATCTATCTGCCTTCCTGTCTCTGTCATGATAATACAGGAGTGGCTTTGGCATTCAGGGCATGTTTAAAGGATGTTTTTAATTAATAAAGTGTACTCCGTGGGTTGATGTGTGTGTGTGTGTGTGTGTGTGTGTGTGTGTGTGTGTGTGTGTGTGTGTGTGCGTGTGAGTGTGTGTGTGTGTGTGTGTGTGAGAAGAGAGAGAGAGAGAGAGAGAGAGAGAGAGAGAGAGAGAGAGAGAGAGAGAGAGAGAGAGAGAGAGAGCAGAGGATGGGGAGCGTGGTGATAGAACACTGACATTGACCTTCAGGACATGTTGGTGACGCAGGTGAAGGAGTATAAAGAGCCGGTGGCATTGTCTGCAGGTTGGTGGGAGAACTACGTGTCGGGACAGTGGTCTGTGTGCGGCAAGGTGACCTTTTCCTTCAAGAGGGCACGAAAGGTCGTCCAGGACGTCAAGGATACGGCCAACTTTCTCGTGGCGCCCTTCAAGGTCGGCCTGGCCGTGCTGCTGGCAAAGTCAGTACTGTGAACTTGCTCCCTAGTAGTCACACCTTCTCTACTGTATGCTAGCTGCCACACTCTCTACTGTTTGCTAGCTGCCACACTTTCTCTACAGTTTGCTAGCTGCCACACTTTCTCTACAGTTTGCTAGCTGCCACACTTTCTGAATTAATACCTGACGGTGGTGGAAGCTTTGCAGAAAGTTTGCAAGATGTTTCTTTCCTGTACTGTCGTAGGTTTTTTAACTTGCGTGTGTCTGACGTATACAGACTTACGATGTTTCATTTTTTTGTGACCCGCATGGACATAATTATGTCCTTGCTGCTTCCCTCCTTCTTGTTGTAAACTTCCTAATGAGTGTCTCCTGATTCTGTAGTTGTCTTACTCACTTTGCAGATGGCCTGTTGCACATTATTAAAACCCCCGAAGGAAAGGCACAGATGTCTGATGTCCCTTTCCTGACTAAAATCTCAGAGCTGTCATTTGATTCATTCCCCTTTCCTACCTCCTCTCGTGTTTTTCTGCCTAGTCATCTTGCTCTTTCTGTCTGCTCAGCTTTCTGCTAATTGTTCACTCTCCTGACCTTTTTCATAATATTGCCAACCATTTTTCGTTAAGACTTAGGCTTTTTGTATGGCTCCTGTTGAGCAGCTAGGAGATGATGGTGGGTGGGCGGTATGTGCAGCGTGCAGCTAGGAGATGATAGTTGGTGGGCGGTATGTGCAGCGTGCAGCTAGGAGATAGTTGGTGGGCGGTATGTGTAGCGTGCAGCTAGGAGATGATAGTTGGTGGGCGGTATGTGTAGCGTGCAGCTAGGAGATGATAGTTGGTGGGCGGTATGTGCAGCGTGCAGCTAGGAGATGATGGTGGGCGGTATGTGCAGCGTGCAGCTAGGAGATGATGGTGGGCGGTATGTGCAGCGTGCAGCTAGGAGATGATGGTGGGCGGTATGTGCAGCGTGCAGCTAGGAGATGATGGTGGGCGGTATGTGCAGCGTGCAGCTAGATGATAGTTGGTGGGCGGTATGTGCAGCGTGCAGCTAGGAGATGATGGTGGGTGGGCGGTATGTGCAGCGTGCAGCTAGGAGATGATAGTTGGTGGGCGGTATGTGCAGCGTGCAGCCATATGGCACTGGTATCTGCACTGGTATTTGCCATTATGTATTTATATAAAACAGGTTATTGCTTCTGTCCATTCGTTTATTATATTTATCATTATAGTTTTCAGTAATCTGGTATTGATAAATTAGACGTAATGGTCGACGATACCAACATATCTTAGCCGTATGCGCACTTTTAACAGTGGTAATACTGAAGGGACTAACTCTTCAAAATGGGTGTATGATGCTTGTGTGTGTATGTTTTATGTTTGTGTCGGGACTGGTTTGGGAGATTGATTTGAGAAAGGGTTTGTTTGTTAGAAAAGTTTTGAAATGTGCATTTGCTTATGGCACAGTCTGAGTGGTCTGAGATGACCTTTTGCCGTTCACAGGACGTTAAAATCCAGTTACTGTGCTTGTTACTACTACTACTACTGCTGCTGCTCCCCCTCCTCCTCCTGCTACTACTACTACTACTACTACCACCACCACCACCACCGTATTAAAGCAGGACCATGAAAGTATTAACGAACGAACGATTTTTTTTTTATTGACGAGGGTAAAGGAATAAGTACAATACTTTTTTTCATCCAGCCCTACGGAAGTGTAGACTATCCTCAGCTTCCGGGCTTCCTAATGGCTAATTTAGTGATCAGTGACAGGCACCTGACAGGATTTGTACATGACCCACTGGGTGTCTGTGATAGGTATCTGACGGGACACTTCTTTATGATCTTCCGCCTGTCATGTCAGGTGCAGGATGTCTTTGGACAGGTATCCGACTGGACTTGTTAATGACCTACTGGATGTCTTTGGACAGGTATCTGACTGAACGTGTCAATCATCTGCAGTGTGTCTTTGGACACGTACCTGACTGGACTGGTTTATGACCTGCTTGGTGTCTGTACACAGGTACTTGACTGGACTCATTAATGAACTTCTTGGTGTCTGTACACAGGTACCTGACTGGACTCGTTAATGACCTTCTTGGTGTCTGTACACAGGTACTTGACTGGACTCGTTAATGACCTTCTTGGTGTCTGTACACAGGTACTTGACTGGACTCGTTAATGACCTTCTTGGTGTCTGTACACAGGTACTTGACTGGACTCGTTAATGACCTTCTTGGTGTCTGTACACAGGTACCTGACTGGACTCGTTAATGACCTTCTTGGTGTCTGTACACAGGTACTTGACTGGACTCGTTAATGACCTTCTTGGTGTCTGTACACAGGTACCTGACAGGAGCCACCTTTCTGCTGCCGGAACGAGAGGCCGGCGACAGGACGGACTCTGCCGTGTTCCACCTGAACCACTACAGCCTGGTGTACCTGCAGACCTTCGCCTCCCTCCTCGTCACCTACCTGGCCACTCTCGCCTGCAAGCTGCACATGCAGAAAACCGCTTTCGCCTTGCCGCTCTTACTTTCTCCTCCCGCTTCCCTGGCCGTGGTCTACTTACAATGCCGTTACGAGTTCCACCCAGTGGACTGGCACATGGGGGTGTGGTTGTGTCCTGCTGTGGATGTGGAGAGTCTGCTGTTGCCGCTGTCGTGTGCCGGCGCCCTGTGGGTCTCCTACTGCCTCGTGGTGTCCCACGTCTGGTTCCCCAGGAGCGAGCGCATGGCCAAGGTGGAGAAGTGAGTAGTCTCCCTTCTGTCCGCTGTTTCATGTCCCGTGTCCTGTGTTGCGTACTCCGTGTTCCGTGTCCCGTGTTTGTCCCAAACCCAGTCAAAAATGGCAATGCTAAATCACCGGGGCACTTTAAAAACAAAACTATAATTTGAGTTTAATTTTGATCGGTTCAGCCAGCCGGATAACTCCTGCTTTGAGAAACCAGCCTTCAGACGAAGAGCCTGCACTTAGTTAAAGCAGGTCGTGTCAAAACATATCCGGAAAAGATGGCGAGGTGAGTTTTAGGAAAGGGGTGGTTGGTGGGGTGTGATTGTCATGTATGTTGAAAACAGCAATGTTTTGCTGTCAAAAGAGAGCGCACACATAATGACCCCAAGGCAAGGAGGGTCAGCGGCGGGAGGGGGACAGGGAGGTGCATAGGAACAAGGAGGGGGACAGGGAGGTGCATAGGAACAAGGAGGGGGACAGGGAGGTGCATAGGAACAAGGAGGGGGACAGGGAGGTGCATAGGAACAAGGAGGGGGACAGGGAGGTGCATAGGAACAAGGAGGGGGACAGGGAGGTGCATAGGAACAAGAAGGGGGACAGGGAGGTGCATAGGAACAAGGAGGGGGACAGGGAGGTGCATAGGAAGAAGGAGGGGGACAGGGAGGTGCTTAGGAAGAAGGAGGGGGACAGGGAGGTGCTTAGGAAGAAGGAGGGTGACAGGGAGGTGCTTAGGAAGAAGGAGGGTGACAGGGAGGTGCTTAGGAAGAAGGAGGGTGACAGGGAGGTGCATAGGAAGAAGGGGGGACAGGGAGGTGCATAGGAAGAAGGGGGACAGGAAGGTGCATAAGAAGAAGGAGGGGGACAGGGAGGTGCCTAGGAAGAAGGAGGGGGACAGGGAGGTGCTTAGGAAGAAGGAGGGGGACAGGGAGGTGCTTAGGAAGAAGGAGGGGGACAGGGAGGTGCTTAGGAAGAAGGAGGGGGACAGGGAGGTGCTTAGGAAGAAGGAGGGGGACAGGGAGGTGCTTAGGAAGAAGGAGGGGGACAGGGAGGTGCTTAGGAAGAAGGAGGGTGACAGGGAGGTGCATAGGAAGAAGGGGGGACAGGGAGGTGCATAGGAAGAAGGGGGACAGGAAGGTGCATAAGAAGAAGGAGGGGGACAGGGAGGTGCCTAGGAAGAAGGAGGGGGACAGGGAGGTGCTTAGGAAGAAGGAGGGGGACAGGGAGGTGCTTAGGAAGAAGGAGGGGGACAGGGAGGTGCTTAGGAAGAAGGAGGGGGACAGGGAGGTGCTTAGGAAGAAGCACAAGCCTGTCGGACCACAAGCACGAGTCTGATTCACTGTTCATAGCCCATGTTACAACTGGAACTGGAATGAACGGGGCGACGGGATTTAGAGAGGCGCAATTGGAGTTTGAACGAATGTAGGTCGACCCCTTAATGCCTGCTGTCGTCTCGCGCTCACGTGTCACTCTGTGTTTCTGTGTCTCCCTGTCTGCCTGTCTTTCTGTCCGTCTGTCCGTGTGTGTGTGTGTGTGTGTGTGTGTGTGTGTGTGTGTGTGTGTGTGTGTGTGTGTGTGTGTGTGCTCGTGTGTGTGTGTGTGTTTACTGTTAGTAACAGTAGCTTATATGACTCTATCAGATATTATACCGTCTTATCTCCTGGTTGCACGCCTTTAAATACAGGTATAGCTGAGTGATGTATGCAATGTTTGCACGTGTGCATCTGGCGCTATGAACGCGCCAGTTTTGTGTCGAAGATTTTATGCTTCGTCCGTAACTTTCCACTGATTCAGTCATGCTTGATATCTGTGTATCAATGATGGCTTGCAATTTTACCTATTATTCATTAGTAGCTTAGCAGGGACTAGCTGTTAGGTTTTCACTGAAGCTAAACTACAATCCTTGTCAAATAAACTGCTCTCTCTCTCTCTCTCTCTCTCTCTCTCTCTCTCTCTCTCTCTCTCTCTCTCTCTCTCTCTCTCCCCTACATACACACACGCCCCACGCCCCCCAAACACACACTCAGTACACATACGTGCGTTTCGCATCATTCAATTAGAGTGAAGTGACATATTGCTGACAACAGTTTTTTTTACAAAACCCTCTGCCGCGCATAATCTCGCCTGTGCCCTGGGCAAACTCGTGTTTGTCTGGCACCCACGCGCTCTAACGTCAGGCGCTTTATTCATAATTAACGACTTCGCTTATAATTCGCCTACACCGATTCGTGATGGCCAGGGTCCGGGTTGGCCTCGGTACCATTTTTCAAACCGCCTACCAAGGTCCGGGTTGGCCTGGGTACCATTTTTCAAACTGCCTACCAAGAGGTGAGACGTGCAGTTGGCCACCGCCCAGAGCCTCCCTTGCGTCCCACAGGTGTGTGTTACCTGTGCTGGCCACCAGGTGGGCGTGACAGTGCCGGATATGCGAGACACAGGCGTGTCACACTTCACTGGCTTTCATCACCTCTGGGACTCGCGAACGTGCATCGGAAGTAAGAGTCATCAAAGTGAAGACGTCAGTCGAATGTTGGGGGGGGGGGGGGGGGGTAGTGGATGGTAGGCCTACTCCCTGTAGTCGACCTTTGACCTACCCCATGGCTGTGTCGCGTGTCAGCTAAGCATTTCTCTGACACTGCAATAATCACGGGTGCCAGCTGTTGGTATGTGATTTACTGTTCTGTCCCCACCACTGCCCGCCTACCTCACCCCCCCCCCTCTCCCACACCCCACACTGCTCTCCCACACCCGCACCCCTCGCCCACACCCCACATTGCTCTCCCGCCACACCTCGCTCCCCTCGCCCACACCCCACACTGCTCTCCCACACCCCTCGCCCACACCCCACACGACCAAAACATCAGTAGCCTAAAGCCCGTTCTTAACTGGGCGAATGTTTGTTCGCCCGGACATACTTCGAACACTTCGACGAACTATGATTCGTTTCTTAATTGAACTTTTACTTCGCCGAATATGGTTCGGACAGTCCAAACTTTACTTCATTCTCAACTGGCTTGTAATGAGATGCAAGCTTCGGCCCGAACTTGCGGCAGACGCGCAGCAGACAGCATGATCGAAAATGTAGGCTAAAGTCAAGTCAAGTCAAGTCAGTATACACATTAATCATCCCTCACAGGGTAATTCATCTAACTACTATCTCATTCTGGGTCTCCGAGACAAGGCTGCGCCTTCCACAAGTCAACAAATAAACAAATTCCCTTCGAAGCGAGAGAAGAACCTAGCGACACCGTCATCCATTTTTATTTTTGTTTTTTCTCCATTTACAGGAGAGCTCTGCTCTCAGCCAATCAGAGGCAATGATCGTCCAATAGGGCGAATGTTCTCAGAACATGTTGAGCGAAGGTTTTTGGACCCCCGAATATAGCTTCGACGAATACTTCCAACTAGGTTCGCGAAGAAAAGTTGGCCCAGTTAAGAACCAACTAGCTTCGCCGAATACTTCCAACTAGGTTCGCGAAGAAACATTCGCCCAATTAAGAACGGGCTTAAGAGTAACGGCTACAAAGGTTTTGTGGTGGGAGGCAGGCAGGCGTTGTGCGGGTGACACCGACCAGTGACAGCGTGCCAGGTGTGGCCGTCCGGTGTCCGGTGTCTGGTGTCTGCTGGACACGGTGTAAGTCGGCAGCTCACACGGCGCCGTCGTCAGCACTCCATCACAGGGAGAACGGGTCAGGGGTGAAAGGTCAGTTCCTGGGTTTTAACGTCCCATCCACTGCACAGGGTCTTCTCAGGACGAGCAAACACCGTTTCAAACCACACATTTCACATCCACATCATGACGAACAAACACCATTTCAAACCACACTTTTCACATCCACATCATGACGAACAAACACCATTTCAAACCACACATTTTACATCCACATCGGACAAACAAACACCATTTCAAACCACACATTTCAGACGCCTACCAGGACGAACAAAGGTAATCAAATCACGAGTAAAAAGGTTGTCCCAATCTTTCGGACACAACACGGTAGAAACCTGTACAACTGAGTGTTCACAACCGGATGTGTGCTGACACCCATCCTGCCAACACAAACAACACGTCATCTGGCGCTACAGCTGATGGTAGCCTAACTACAGCTTATTATAACCTGACTACAGCTGACGGTAACCTAACTACAGCTGACGGTAGCCTAACTACAGCTGATGGTAGCCTAACTACAGCTTATTATAACCTGACTACAGCTGATGGTAGCCTAACTACAGCTTATTATAACCTGACTACAGCTGACGGTAACCTAACTACAGCTGACGGTAGCCTAACTACAGCTGATGGTAGCCTAACTACAGCTTATTATAACCTGACTACAGCTGATGGTAGCCTAACTACAGCTGACGGTAGCCTAACTACAGCTTATTATAACCTGACTACAGCTGATGGTAGCCTAACTATAGCTGATGGAAACCTAACTACAGCAGGAAAAACTACAGGCACGGAAAGAAGCGGAGAAACGAGATAGCGACGAAGCAAGCAAGAAAGTTAACACGTTAGTAAACGAAAAAATGAACGAATGAATGAAGAAATAAAGCAGAATTGGGTGGAATGAAGAAACAAAGAAAGAAAGACATCAACACAGAAACCAGTCAGTAAAGTAAAGGCAGACCGACGATTATCAGTGTCCGCCTGTCGGCAGCATTAAGCTGTAACAGTAATTCTCACATTCCTTCACGCTCTTTGCCTGCCTGACAAATGCTTCTGCACGGACATGGCGACGTGTGATGAACGAGCCAGCAGCGGTTGTGCGTCACTGTAAAAAAACAGCAACAGCAACAACAAACTGACGTCTGGTGTCATAAACTGCCCCGTGCCGAGTCACTCGGCTCGTGCAACGGAGAAACTCAAGATACGTCCTTGTCCTCATTCACAAAAACAAAACAAAAAAAGCTTGACGAAAGCAACGTATTTTTTTAAATGCTGACACAATAGGGCCTATGTCTTGATTAAGAAACACTTTGACCTGTCCGAATCAAAGAGCAGCATTGACCTAGCAGGCTAGTTAGTCCTGTCACATTTATACTAGGTGACAATTAGTAGGTTAGTTAGTGCTGGCAGAATTATACCAGGTGACAATCAGCAGGTTAGTTAGTGCTGTCAGAATCATACTAGGTGACAATCAGTAGGCTAGTTAGTGCTGTCAGAATCATACCAGGTGACAATCTGCAGGCTTGTTAGTCAATAGTGCTGTCAGAATCATACCAGGTGACAATCTGCAGGCTTGTTAGTGCTGTCAGAAACATACCAGGTGACAATCTGGAAGAGGAGGAGGATTGACTACGACAACGGCGACGCTCATGCTGATCGGAATAATGATGACAAGAAAGAGACTAATAATGAAGATGACAACGATGATGATGATAGTGGTAATATTCACGAGGAAGGAGAGGAGAGGAGAGGGAGGTAGCAGTGGAGGGGGGGGGGGGACTGTGGGCTGGAGAAGGGAGCGAGAATGAATAGAAAACGGGATTAACTGTTATCACAACAATCCTTCTCGTTTTAAGGTGTTCGTCACTCCTCATTTCGAGCTGTTCGTCACTCCTCATTTCAGGTTGTTCGTCACTCCTCATTTCAAGCTGTTCGTTACTCCTCATTTCAGGCTGTTCGTCACTCCTCATTTCAACGCTATCTTCCCCGACTTCCACCTGACACTACGCCGACGACGTAACGACCAGGAGCTGCGGGCCACGAGACTGGAGCAGTTCACCTACGTGGGCGACGACAACCTCGACTACGAGGGCACCGCCAACGATGACGTCACTCCCATGGTCTACGTGTGCGCCACCATGTGGCATGAGACGCGAAGGGAGATGACTCAGCTTCTCAAATCTCTGTTTCGGTTGGTAGAATGACTCAACTCCTCAAATCCCTGTTTCGGTTGGTAGAATGACTCAGTTCAAATCTCTAGTTCGGTTGGTAGAATGACTCAACTCCTCAAATCTCTATTTTGGTTGGTAGAATGACTCAGTTCAAATCTCTAGTTCGGTTGGCAGAATGACTCAGCTCAAATCTCTATTTCGGCTGGTAGAATGACTCAACTCCTCAAATCTCTATTTTGGCTGGTAGAATGACTCAACTCCTCAAATCTCTATTTCGGCTGGTAGAATGACTCAACTCTTCAAATCTCTATTCCGGTTGGGTGGTGCTTTTGTTGTTTGTAATTCGACTGCTGTGTGACCGAGCACAGTTCAAGTCAAGACATCGAAGTGTTCCAGAAAATCCATAACCGCTCTGCCTCATCCTCGGACATTTTCCCGATGTAGAAAAAGTTGTTCATAGAGTAATGCTAGTGGTACCAGACGAGTGGAGTTAGTGGTTGTGGCAGAGGCAGCGCAAGCAAAAAGAGGAAAGTGGAAACAGTAAGTGGCGACGCTTGTAGGCTGGAGCTGCTGGCAGCGATGACAATGATAGTAGTAGTAAGGATGACCGTGAAAGTAGTGAGGATGACTATGAAAGTAGTATGGAATGTAACAGTAACAGTAACTGTATGATAGTAGTGGTGAAGACTATGGCAGTAGTGGTTAGGATGACTATGGCAGTAATAGTTAAGATTACTATGGCAGCAGTGGTGAAAACGACTGTGATAGTAATGGTGAAGATGACAATGACGGTAGTGGTGAAGATGACAATGGCAGTAGTGGTTAAGATGAATATGACAGCAGTGGTGAAGATGACAATGACAGTAGTGGTAAAGATGACTATTGCAGTAGTTGTGAAGATGACTATGACAGTAATGGTGCAGATGACTATGGCAGTAGTGGTTAAGATGACTACGACAATAGCTGTGAGGGTGGGGCCAGCAGCAGTAGCTGTCTAATGCACACTAAGGGGTGGCAGTGGGTGCAGACTAATGGATGGCAGTGTTATGCAGACTAAGGGGTGGCAGTGTTATGCAGACTAAGGGTGGCAGTGGTTGCAGACTAATGGATGGCAGTGTTATGCAGACTAAGGGGTGGCAGTGTTATGCAGACTAAGGGGTGGCAGTGTTATGCAGACTAAGGGGTGACAGTGTTATGCAGACTAAGGGGTGACAGTGGGTGCAGACTAAGGGGTGGCAGTGGGTGCAGACTAAGGGGTGGCAGTGTTATGCAGACTAAGGGGTGGCTGTATAATGCAGACTAAGGGGTGGCAGTGTAATGCAGACTAAGGGGTGGCAGTTTCGTGCAGACTAAGGGGTGACAGTGGGTGCAGACTAAGGGGTGGCTGTATAATGCAGACTAAGGGGTGGCAGTGGGTGCAGACTAAGGGGTGGCAGTGGGTGCAGACTAAGGGGTGACAGTGGGTGCAGACTAAGGGGTGGCAGTGGGTGCAGACTAAGGGGTGACAGTGGGTGCAGACTAAGGGGTGGCAGTGGGTGCAGACTAAGGGGTGACAGTGGGTGCAGACTAAGGGGTGACAGTGGGTGCAGACTAAGGGGTGGCTGTATAATGCAGACTAGGGGGTGGCTGTGTAATGCAGACTAGGGGGTGGCAGTGGGTGCAGACTAGGGGGTGGCAGTGGGTGCAGACTAAGGGGTGGCTGTGTAATGCAGACTAAGGGGTGGCTGTGTAATGCAGACTAAGGGGTGGCTGTGTAATGCAGACTAGGGGGTGGCAGTGGGTGCAGACTAGGGGGTGGCAGTGGGTGCAGACTAAGGGGTGGTAGTGGGTGCAGACTAAGGGGTGGCAGTGTTATGCAGACTAAGGGGTGGCTGTATAATGCAGACTAAGGGGTGGCAGTGTAATGCAGACTAAGGGGTGGCAGTTTCGTGCAGACTAAGGGGTGACAGTGGGTGCAGACTAAGGGGTGGCTGTATAATGCAGACTAAGGGGTGGCAGTGGGTGCAGACTAAGGGGTGGCAGTGGGTGCAGACTAAGGGGTGACAGTGGGTGCAGACTAAGGGGTGGCTGTATAATGCAGACTAGGGGGTGGCTGTGTAATGCAGACTAGGGGGTGGCAGTGGGTGCAGACTAGGGGGTGGCAGTGGGTGCAGACTAAGGGGTGGCTGTGTAATGCAGACTAAGGGGTGGCTGTGTAATGCAGACTAAGGGGTGGCTGTGTAATGCAGACTAGGGGGTGGCAGTGGGTGCAGACTAAGGGGTGACAGTGGGTGCAGACTAAGGGGTGGCTGTGTAATGCAGACTAAGGGGTGGCTGTGTAATGCAGACTAAGGGGTGGCTGTGTAATGCAGACTAAGGGGTGGTAGTGGGTGCAGACTAAGGGGTGGCAGTGGGTGCAGACTAGGGGGTGGCAGTGGGTGCAGACTAAGGGGTGGTAGTGGGTGCAGACTAAGGGTGGCAGTGGGTGCAGACTAAGGGGTGGCTGTGTAATGCAGACTAAGGGGTGGCTGTGTAATGCAGACTAAGGGGTGGTAGTGGGTGCAGACTAAGGGGTGGCAGTGGGTGCAGACTAGGGGGTGGCAGTGGGTGCAGACTAAGGGGTGGTAGTGGGTGCAGACTAAGGGTGGCAGTGGGTGCAGACTAAGGGGTGGCTGTGTAATGCAGACTAGGGGGTGGCAGTGGGTGCAGACTAAGGGGTGGCTGTGGACGCACACTAATGGGGTGGCTGTTTTGTGCAGACTGGACTACGTGCACTGTGCCAGCAAGCTGGCTCAGGACAAGTTCCACATCAAGGACCCGGACTACTACGACCTGGAGAGTGAGTTGAACACACACACACACACACACACACACACACACACACACACACACACACACACACACACAAGCACACACACACACACACACACAAGTACACACACACACACACACACACACACACACACACACGCACGCACGCACGCAGACACACACACGCAGACACATACAAACACGCAAGCACGCACACACGCACACACACTCGCGCACGCACACACATACTTACATACTCAAATACTCACACTCGTACACTTTCTATCCTCGTCTGTCTCTGGGAGACTGGCGTTCTCTCTTCCCCCCACCCCCTGCCCCCTCATCCCCTCACCCCAGTCACCCTGCCCACTCATTCCCTCACCCCAGTCACTCTGCCCCCTCATCCCCCAGTAACCCTGCCCCCTCATCCCCCAGTAACCCTGCCCCCTCATCCCCTCATCCCAGTCACCCTGCCCCCTCATCCCCCAGTCACCCTGCCCCCTCATCCCCCAGTCACCCTGCCCCCTCATCCCCTCACCCCAGTCACCCTGCCCCCTCATCCCCTCACCCAGTCACCCTGCCATTTCATCCCCCAGTCACCCTGCCCCCTCATCCCCTCACCCAGTCACCCTGCCACTTCATCCTCCAGTCACCCTGCCCCGTCATCCCCCAGTCACCCTGCCCCGTCATCCCCTCACCCCAGTCACCCTGCCCCGTCATCCCCCAGTCACCCTGCCCCCTCACCCCAGTCACCCTGACCCTCATCCCCTCACCCCAGTCACCCTGACCCTCATCCCCTTACCCCAGTCACCCTGCCCCGTCATCCCCAAACCCCAATCACCCTGCCCAGTCATTCCCTCACCCCCCAGTCACCCTGCTCCCTCATCCCCTCACCCCAATCACCCTGACCCCTCATTCCCTCACCCCAGTCACCCTGCCCCGTCATTCCCTCACCCCAGTCACCCTGCCCCGTCATTCCCTCACCCCAGTCACCATGCACCGTCATTCCCTCACCCCAGTCACCATGCACCGTCATTCCCTCACCCCAGTCACCATGCACCGTCATTCCCTCACCCCAGTCACCATGCACCGTCATTCCCTCACCCCAGTCACCATGCACCGTCATTCCCTCACCCCAGTCACCATGCACCGTCATTCCCTCACCCCAGTCACCATGCACCGTCATTCCCTCACCCCAGTCACCATGCACCGTCATTCCCTCACCCCAGTCACCATGCACCGTCATTCCCTCACCCCAGTCACCATGCACCGTCATTCCCTCACCCCAGTCACCATGCACCGTCATTCCCTCACCCCAGTCACCATGCACCGTCATTCCCTCACCCCAGTCACCATGCACCGTCATTCCCTCACCCCAGTCACCATGCACCGTCATTCCCTCACCCAAGTTATCCTGTACCTCATCCCCTCACCAACAGTCACCCTGCCCCTCATCCCATCACCCCCAGTCACCCTGCCCCCTCATTCCCTCACCCCAGTCACCCTGCCCCCTCATTCCCTCACCCCAGTCACCCTGTCCCGTCATTCCTTCACCCCATTCACCCTGCTCCGTCATTCCCTCACCCCAGTCACCCTTCCCCGTCATTCCCTCACCCCATTCACCCTGCCCCGTCATTTCCTCATCGCAGTCACCCTGTACCCTAATCCCCTCACCAGCAGTCACCCTGGCCCGTCATTCCCTCACCCCAGTCACCCTGCCATGTCATTTCCTCATCGCAGTCACCCTGTACCCTCATCCCCTCACCAAGTCACCCTCCCCTCTCATTCCCTCACCCCAGTCACCATGTCCCGTCATTCCCTCTCCCCAGTCACCCTGGGATCGATTAATTAAAACAGCATTAACGGAAAAGGAGGAAGGGTTTTGGCCGTTACGTGGTGTCAAGTAAATGGCAGGTGAGAGTTCTCGTTAGCGATTGAATCTTTGCTGTTGTGTTTGTGTGACGCGTTTCCAGCTCTGAACAGGCTCGTTTGACTTGTCGGTTTACATCAGCCGTTCAGTGTCCGCCAACACAACATCGACCCATATCATCCCCTTACCCCCAGTCACCCTGCCCCCTCGTCCCCCTCACCCCACCACACCCCGCCCCCTCATTCCCTCACCCCCAGTCACCCTGTCCCCTCATTCCATCACCACCAGTCACCCTGCTTTCTACTGACGTCATGTTTGTCACGGCCCTGCCTTGCTCTCTGTTGACGACATGTTTGTCACGGCCCTGCCTTGCTCTCTGTTGACGTCATATTTGTCAACGCCCTGCCTTGCTTTCTGTTGACGTCATGTTTGTCACGGCCCTGTCTTGCTCTCTGTTGACGTCATGTTTGTCACGGCTCTGCCTTGCTCTCTGTTGACGTCATGTTTGTCACGGCCCTGCCTTGCTCTCTGTTGACGTCATGTTTGTCACGGCCCTGCCTTGCTTTCTGTTGACGTCATGTTTGTCAATGCCGTAACTATCTTACTTTCAGTTCATGTCATGTTCGACGATTCTTTTGAGCTGGACGACAAAATCGACAGATTCGTCCCTAACATCTTCGTCCGCCAGCTGATTGAGTGCATGGAGGATGCTGCCAGGTAACGAGTAGCTTGGTGATGATGATAATGATGATGATGATGATGATGATGATGATGATGATGATGGAAGTTATGATAGTGATGATGATAGACATGGTGGTAATTGCTATGATCATGGTGAAAGCGGCCTGATGATGACGGTGATGGGGATGGTGATAATGATGGTGGCGACAAAGACGCTGACAGATTTGTTCTCAACGGTTTTGTCGCTCAGCTGACTGAGTTCCTGGGAAATGGCACCGAGTGAGCGACCTACTGGTGGTGCTGACGACAACGGTAACAGTGATGACGATTAAGCAGGCCACCAAGAGGTGCTGATGTTGTCAGTGATGAGGGTTTTAGAAGGCTTATGATGACGCTGACCACGATGATGATGACGATGACCTTTCAGTGACGTGCTGCAGGTCAGTGGTAAAGGGCCCCATCGACATCCCCCCTCCGGTGAAGACCCCGACGCCCTACGGCGGCGTGCTGGTGTGGACCATGCCGGGGCAGACCAAGATGTACGTGCACCTGAAGAACAAGAACCTCATCCGACACCGGAAGCGCTGGTCACAGGTCAGTGCGCTGCCTGCGGGCTCCACACCACCCGCGCTCACCAGAAGCGTGAGGGAGATCTTGGCGTGGAAGGGTGAAGTCTGCGTGAATTCCCTAATGAGTAGGGCTGAGAGAGATTCCAGTGCCTGTCGTGTCCCTCGGTCGGATCAGTGTAACGTCCCGCATCGCCTTTCTCATGGGGAGGAACATCGGACTCCCAACAAATGGGGGAGTGAAGGTGGACATCGTACCTAAACAATTCTCACTAATTTTTAAAAAGTTCATTTCTTTCTTCTTCTTTTTTAAAATCCTTTTTTGGGGGTTGGTAGGTGGGGGGTGGGGGGGCAGGGATGTAATAACTTTTGAAAAGAAAGCAGAACTGAAGCGAAACTGAATTTAAGTTTTCACGCTTTTGCCCCGAGCCATACAGCTGATCGTGATGAGTGTCTTGTGTGCCAAATGCATACAGCTGATGTCAGTGTGTCCTGTTGTGTGAAATGCCCCAAGCCATGCAGCTGATCTTGATGTCTGTTTTATGTGTCAGAGCCATACATCTGATTGTGGTGTCTGTCTTGTGTTCAAAATTCATGCAGCTGATCGCGGTGTGTCTAGTGTGTCAAAGGCATAAAGCTGATCGTGGTGTGTGTGTGTGGTGTGCCAAAGCCACACCGCTGATGGTGGTGGTGGTGGTGGTGGTGGTATGTGTGTGTGTGGTGTGCCATAACCATACAGCTGACGGTGATTTATGTCTGGAGTGTGCCATAACCACTCAGCTGACGGTGATGTGTGTCTGCTATGTGCCATAGCCCCACAGCTGACGGAGGTGTGTGCCATAACCACACAGCTGACGGTGATGTGTGTCTGGTGTGTGCCAAAGCCAGACAGCTGATGGTGATGTGCCTGGTGTGTGCCATAACCACACAGATGACGGTTATGTGTGTCTGGTGTGTGCCATAATCATACAACTGACGGTGATGTGTGTCTGGTGTGTGCCATAGCCAGACAGCTGACGATGGTGTGTGTGTGTGGTGTACCATAACCACGCAACTGACGGTGATGTGTCTGTTGTGTGCCAAAGCCCCACAGCTGACGGTGGTGTGTGTGTGTGGTGTGTGCCATAGCCCCACAGCTGACGGTGGTGTGTGTGTGTGTGGTGTGTGCCATAGCCCCACAGCTGACGGTGGTGTGTGTGTGTGTGTGTGTGTGTGTGTGTGTGGTGTGCCATAGCCCCACAGCTGACGGTGGTGTGTGTGTGTGGTGTGCGCCATAGCCCCACAGCTGACGGTGGTGTGTGGTGTGTGCCATAGCCCCATAGCTGACGGTGGTGTGTGTGTGTGTTGTGCGCCATAGCCCCACAGCTGACGGTGGTGTGTGTGTGTGGTGTGTGCCATAGCCCCATAGCTGACGGTGGTGTGTGTGTGGTGTTTGCAGTGCATGTACCTGTACTACCTGCTGGGCTACCGCCTGCTGGGGGGCCGGGACGACTCGCAGTCCGACAGCGTGTCCACGTCAGACAGCGACAACATCCTGCGGCAACGCGGAGACAAGGTCAAGGCCAAAACCAAGCGCCGCAAGATGGCGGCCATGCCTCTCCGCTCGCTGCTGGGCCACATGCCGCCTGACAAATACGAAAAGGTAATGATGAGAAATCAGTCAGTGTTTTGTCTCATGTCTGTTGACAGCTAGGGGATATTATAGCCAGAAAACATTCAGTGTATTACTGGGTATATCAACTTACCCGCAGGACTGTGAACAACCTTAGTCCTTATAATTATACATAACTCTATGTGGTTGACGGGGTTCAAAGCATCAATTAATTAACTATGAAAAATCAATTCATTGACAGAAGTTTTAAGGTCAGTATTATACAAAATTAACTGAAACTGTCAAACTGCATATGGCGATTATGATGATGATGATGATGAATATTTACATAGCGCAAAATCTTGTCCATCAGGACTATGCTAAGCGCGCGCCCGTGCACACACACACACACACACACACACACACACACACACACACACACACACACACACAAACGCGCGCGCGCGCGCGTACGAACGCACACGCAGACACCCACACACACGCACACATAAGTACACACACCATACACAATTTATAGCAAAACCTTTTCAAACGTGTATCTTTCCTTAACAGCATATACAAAAAGGTATATTTGTTGGGACACGCTTATGAAGGTTGATATGAAACAGGCAGACGGCAAATGCGAGCATTACGGCTGTTTTACCGCTGTGTTACAGACGATCCAGATGTCGGAGAACACGTTCATTCTGACGCTGGACGGTGACGTGGACTTCCGGCCGGACAGCGTGAGGCTGCTGCTGGACCGGATGAGGAAGAACAAGAAAGTGGGCGCTGTGTGCGGCCGTATCCACCCCATCGGGTCAGGTCAGTTATCGTCACAATCCACCCTGTCGGGTCAGGTCAGTTATCATCACACTCCACCCCACTGGGTCAGGTCAGTTATCGTCACACTCCACCCCGTCGGGTCAGGTCAGTTATCGTCACACTCCACCCCGTCGGGTCAGGTCAGTTATCGTCACACTCCACCCCGTCGGGTCAGGTCAGTTATCGTCACAATCCACCCCATCGAGTCAGTTCAGCCATCCCCATTGGTATATGTGAGTGGATAAGGGTATCAAGACAGATGTTGATTAGTATGTGTGTGTGTGTGTGTGAGTGTGTGTGTGAGTGTGTGTGTGTGTGTGTGTGTGTGTGTGTGTGTGTGTGTGTGTGTGTGTGTGTGTGTGTGTGTGTGTGTGTGTGCAGGCCCCATGGTGTGGTGCCAGATGTTGATGAGTATGTGTGTGTGTGTGTGTGTGTGTGTGTGTGTGTGTGTGTGTGTGTGTGTGTGTGTGTGTGTGTGTGTGTGTGTGTGTCTGCAGACCCTATGATGTGGTACCAGATGTTGATGAGCGTGTCTTTGTCTGCAGGCCCCAATGTGTGGTACTATATTTTGATGAATGAGTCTGTCTGCAGGCCCCATGGTGTGGTACCAGCAGTTCGAGTACGCCGTGGGCCACTGGCTGCAGAAGGCATCGGAGCACGTGTTTGGCTGCGTGCTGTGCTGTCCGGGCTGTTTCTCCCTCTTCAGGGGCTCGGCGCTCATGGACGACAACGTCATGAAGAAGTACACCACCAAACCCACCGAGGCCGCCCACTACATCCAGTTTGAACAAGGTTAGCTTCGGTAACCCACATCACACACAATGCCCACATCATTCCTTTACTCTAGGTCTCCACTGGCTACCAGTCAGCAACCGGATTCGATACAAAACATCTTTCACCTGTGTCCACATTGTCTCCGCTCCTGCATACCTCTCTGAGTTGCTTTATCTGTAGTCTCCTTTTCGCTCTCTGCACTCTGTCTCTCTCAGGTCCTCGGATATTCTGTGTTCCTATGTAGGACAGGAGGACCCGGGGGGGGGGGGGGTGCGTGTGTGCGTGCGTGCGTGCGTGCGTGTGTGTGAGTGTGTGTGTGTGTGTGTGTGTGTGTGTGTGTGTGTGTGTGTGTGTGTGTGTGTGTGTGTGTGTGTGTGTGTGTGTGTGTGTGTGTGTGTGTGATAAAATGAGCGTATCCTTATCTCTGTAAGCGTTCCGGGCTCTTACGTCTCGTAAATAATCTAGTAGTAGCAGTAGTAGTAGTAGTAGTAGTACTAGTAGTAGTAGTAGTAGTAGTAGTAGTAGTAGTAGTAGTAGTAGTAGTAGTAGTAGTAGTAGTAGTAGTAGTAGTAGTAGGAGGAGGAGGAGGAGGAGGAGAAGGAGCAGCAGCAGCAGCTGCAGCAGTAGCAGCAGAAGTAGTAGCAGCAGCAGCAGCAGTAGTAGTATGAGCAGCAGCAGCAGAAGTAGTAGTAGCTGTAGCAGCAGCAGCAGCAGCAGCAGCAGCAGCAGTAGTAGTAGTAGTAGTAGTAGTAGTAGTAGTAGTAGTAGTATAACTTCAGCTTGGATGAGGTAATTGTAAACGATCCTAAGACACAGAAGGTTGTCAAGAACTCTGATATTAATAGGACCGCATAAAGCATGCGGATGTGTTCAGAGTAAAAAACTAATTAAGATCGCGGTTATTACTGAGGGCGCTGATGGTGTTAGACTGGGGGCTGATGGGTAAAGCGATGAGCGGAGAAGTAAGCGTTACACCTTTCATAGCGTAACAGCAGGCGGGTGTCAAACTGAAAATCTTGCAGCGCGTGCCAGTGTAGCAGAACAGACGTGTGCAGTGTTTGTGAGTGCGTGCACTGTGTAGGTAATGGCTATGACCTCTGACCCCACAGGCGAAGACCGGTGGCTGTGCACCCTGCTCCTGCAGCAAGGTCACCGCATCGACTACAGCGCAGGGGCCGACGCCCTGACCTTTGCCCCGGAAACCTTCAACGAGTTCTTCAACCAGCGACGGCGCTGGTCCCCCTCCACCCTGGCCAACATGATGGACCTGCTGTCGTCCTGGCGCGAGACCGTGCGCATCAACGACAACGTGTCGCGGCTGTACATCCTCTACCAGTTCCTGCTCATGGCCTCCTCCATCCTCGCCCCCTCCACCGTCATCCTCATGATCACCGGTACGTGGCGCTCTCACGCACATCCTTTTTAACACCGGTAGGTGGCGCTCTCACGCACATCCTTTTTACCACCGGTAGTTGGCGCTCTCACGCACATCCTCATGATCACCGATCACCGGTAGGTGGCGCTTTCATACACATCATTTTTTTTCCAGCGCCAGGTGGCGCTCTCACACATATCCTTTATATCACCGGCAGGTGGCGCTCTCACACATATCCTCCTGATCACCGGTAGGTGGCGCTTTCGCACACATCCTTTTTATCACCGGTAGGTGGCGCTCTCACACAAATAGCCTTAGTCACCGGTAGGTGGCGTTCTCACACACATACTCTTGGTCACGCTATCACGTCAATCTTTTGCTCACCTGTAGGGGACGCTCTCGTCGTCCTTCTCACGATCACCGGTAGACTGCTGTCATCGCCATGCTCACGATCGCCGACAGGGGGAGGCAGTGGTGTGGTGCTGGTGGTCATTGTAATGAAGTAGTCGTTACCGTTGCTGTAGTCGTGTTTGGCACCCTCACCCAGTATTATAGTTCTGCTGACGACTCATAATCTCGTTCTAGTCGGAATGATCTGCACGTAGCTCGCAAGATGACGGTGGTAACGGTCTGTGATCATGGACATCACGTGGCCGTCTTCTGCACGATCCTACCACTCTGTATTAAACACCAATAGGACATTGGCTTTTTGTTGTGCAGGATCCTACCACTCTGTGTTCAACATGTACATGTGTTGTGCAGGATCCTACCACTCTGTGTTCAACATGTACATGTGTTGTGCAGGATCCTACCACTCTGTGTTCAACATGTACATGTGTTGTGCAGGATCCTACCACTCTGTGTTCAACATGTACATGTGTTGTGCAGGATCCTACCACTCTGTGTTCAACATGTACATGTGCAGGATCCTACCACTCCGTGTTCAACAAGTACATGTGTTGTGCAGGATCCTACCACTCCGTGTTCAACAAGTACATGTGTTGTGCAGGATCCTACCACTCTGTGTTCAACAAGTACATGTGTTGTGCAGGATCCTACCACTCTGTGTTCAACATGTACATGTGTTGTGCAGGATCCTACCACTCTATGTTCAACATGTACCTGTGTTGTGCAGGATCCTACCACTCTATGTTCAACATGTACATGTACATGTGTTGTGCAGGATCCTACCACTCTGTGTTCAACATGTACCTGTGTTGTGCAGGATCTTACCACTCTGTGTTCAACATGTATGTACCTGTGTTGTGCAGGATCCTACCACTCTATGTTCAACATGTACATGTGTTGTGCAGGATCCTACCACTCTATGTTCAACATGTACATGTACATGTGTTGTGCAGGATCTTACCACTCTGTGCTGGGACTCAGCGTACTGTGGGCCTTCGTGCTGTCGCTGGCCCCCGTCCTGTTCTACCTGGTCGTCTGCCTCAGTCAGAAGAACGACGTGCAGATCAAGGTGGGCGCCGTGCTGA
Source organism: Alviniconcha strummeri (assembly GCA_963584105.1). Taxonomy (NCBI): domain Eukaryota; kingdom Metazoa; phylum Mollusca; class Gastropoda; family Provannidae; genus Alviniconcha; species Alviniconcha strummeri. The sequence goes on along the minus strand of OY757550.1, from coordinate 20,072,915 downwards.
CCGCCCTCTACACCGTCGTCATGATGATCGCCACCGTCGGCACGCTCGTCAGCATCGCCACCGAGTCCTTCAACAGCCCCAACGTCGTCTTCCTCAGCGGGCTCTTCGTCATCTTCTTCGTGGCCTCGCTGCTGCACCCGCAGGAGTTCTTCTGCCTGGTGTACGGCGGCCTCTACTTCCTGGTGGTGCCCTCCACCTTTATCTTGCTCACCGTCTACTACCTCTGCAACCTCAACAACGTGTCGTGGGGCACGCGGGAGATGCCCAGGAAGCTGACGGCGCAGGAGGAGGCGGCGGAGCGACAGGCGGAGGCCGAGCGGGCCAAGCGGCGGAAACGCAACGTCTTCAGTCTCTACGGCGCCGTGTCGCTGATGCAGGAGCTGCGCGACGCTGTGCGGGGGCTGTGGGGACTGCGGGCCGAGTTGCAGCAGCAGGGCAACGTCACGCTGCAGCCCGCCGCCAGTGACGTGGAGAAGGGAGCGACGTCGTCTCTGCAGCCACCCGTTGTGGTAAGGTTTCTGACCAGACCCGTTTTGATCGCTTGTAAATAAATATACAGATTAATGAATATATTTCTCCACGCAAAACTCAGTAGCTGTGAACGTGCTATAATCTGGCGCTGTACACATGCCCCATACTTATTTGACACTACAGCCACTCTCACAGCCTGTGTGACCCCCCCCCCCTTCCCCACCCTAACGGCGTTGTGTGTCTGCTGTGACAGCACCCTGACAGGCTCTGTGACACAAACCCCACCTTGCAGACCCCAGCTGTAACGGCTTTGTGTTTCTCCTGTTGTCATTGCAGCCAGCGCCGCCCCCAGCGCCCGATGGACGTCATGCGGCAGGAGAGGAGACGCATCCGGAGCGGCCCCACTGGCTGGGTCTGGACTACCTGGGGCACGGGGTGGTGCACGAGCTGGGGCAGGAGGAGCGTGAGTTCTGGAACTTCCTCATCAGCAAGTACCTCTACCCACTGGCCGAGGACAAGGCCCAGAAGGCAAAGGTCAGCGGGTCGTAATATCAAAGTGCCTTTTTGTCTGCTCTCTCTCTCTCTCTCTCTCTCTCTCTCTCTCTCTCTCTCTCTCTCTCTCTCTCTCTCTCTCTCTCTCACTCTCTCTCTCTCTCTCTCTCTCTCTCTCTCTCTCTCTCTCTCTCTCTCTCTCTCTCTCTCTCTCTCTCTCTCTCTCCAACTGCAGCATATTACATGAAAGGAAACAACAAGCAAACAAACATAATTGTTAAGTCGCAACAAACGTACTCACTCAGCGAAAAATAAAACCTACAAATCGGGAACTAAGAAACAGGTTTTTGCCAACGCGCACACACACACACACACACACACACACACACACACACACACACACACACACACACACACACACACACACACACACGCACACACACACACACACACACACACACACACACACACACACACACACACACACACACACACACACACACACACACACTCATACACACACACACACACACACACACACACACACACACACACACACACACACACGCGCGCACGCGCGCGCGCGCGCGCGCGCACAGATATATTACAGAAGGGGGAAAATGCAAACAAGGAGAGATTAGATGCTTTATTGAAGTTCCAGTAGAGAGAGACAGAGAGACACACAGAGACAGAGAGAGACAGAGAGAGACTGACACAGATCAGGAAGCGATCAAAATGACTATAAAGTATGATTATGCAGACTGTGTGTCTCTTGATAACATGAAGACCTGTCCTGGACAAGAACACTAGCTTGCTCTTTCAACGGGTCCTGGTGACGAATCACGACCTGCTCCGGTTTGGCCCCGTATCCTTCCCTCCAGTTGACGTCATTCCTTTGTTCTGACGTGCAGATCGCCGAGGACCTGGCCATCATCCGCAGCAACGTGGTCTTCATCTACGTGATGATGAACTTCCTCTGGTGCGTGATCGCGCTGCAGCTGCAGGCGATGGAGGACTCGCTGAAGACGTTCTACATCGTGGAGAAGTACGAGCCGCTGTCGCTCGTCTTCCTCGCCGTCTTCGCCGTGGTGCTGCTGCTGCAGTTCCTGTCCATGCTGGTGCACCGCTGGGGCACCTTCCTGCACCTCATGGCCTCCACCAGGATCGACTGGTGCAACAAGTCCCACTCGGAGGAGGATTTCGCGCGCTACGTCGTCAACCAGACCAAGCTGCTGCAGAACCTGGAGCCCCTGCCGGACTACGAGGACGACGACGAGGACGAGGAGGGCTTCAGGGAGGAGGACGGGATGTCGCTGTCGGACTTCGACCCCTCCTTGCGTCAGCACCCTGAAAACGGCGAGCTGGGCGAGCAGGAAGCGGGCGGAATCTACGAGACGTTGGGTCACCACTCCCACTACCGCTACCCTCGCCACACCAACCTGCACCGGACGACGTCCACCAGCGGTCAGTTCCCTATGCTGAAGACCATGTTCGAGCGGAAGCTGACGGACCTGCAGCAGCGCTACCAGCAGCGGGGGTCGGTGCGCGGCGCGCAGGTCCGGTCCCCGGTGTGGCTGGGCACGCAGCGACGCTACTGGGGTGACCGCAACGGGGACATGAGGCAGCGCTTCTTCACCAACAACTTCCAGCTGCCGCCTCATCGAGGAGACCGGCTCTTCAGGGCCAACGCCGGAGACATTGTTTAGCGAGGCCGGCAGACAGACCGCCAGGACTTTCACTGACCTTCCATTGCCACGGTGCATTGTTCTGATCGAGGTGGGGGGTAACGGTGGGGGGCGGGGGTGCATTTAGAGTTAAGGGAAAGACAAAGAGACAAAGAGCGAGAACTTTGAGCTACGTGTAGACTGTAACGGTACAATATTTAGACAAAATATACTGGGGGTTCGTCTGGACAGAAAAGGAGGGCGATCGAACAGTCATCAGCTGAGGTTCTGTCTGCAGGCCGTAAGTGGGTCAGGTAGTAGAGGTTTCCTGGGGGGGGGGGGGGGGGGGAGGAGGGTCAGTGGGAATGAGGAGGGGGGAGAGGGAGGGTCAGTGGGAATGGAAACAGCAGAAACCTTCAACAATTGTTGCACTACTACAGTCGAGATTTTCTGAGCGTGTAACAAAGCCCGGTTTATGAACTGGAAGAAGACGTCACAGCTTGCACTTGTCACTAATTCGTCCCTTTGGCGTTACAGCCGCCAGGTGGCAGTGAGGACACTTTGTGATGTCATTAAAACACCCGTTTGCTATGACAGTTGGAGAGGTCATTGAAACACCTGTTTGGTTCAACAGCCCTCAAAGGGCAGTGTGGTCACTGTTGACGAGGTCATTAAGATAACATTACTTGTGAGAAAATGGGAGAAGCCCACAACACAAAAATTAATGGGTAGAATGCTCGAGGAAAGAATTACAGACGATTTAACTTCAATGAACTGTTGTGCAGTCTTTACCATGTTCTTCTATAACTTGGAAGTACTCTGCAAAACCACTGCTGCTATGTATTACTTCAGTGAATAAGAAATAGTATATTTATGGCCTAATCTTCATAGCATACACAAGGATTCAATTTGTTTGACAGTGTCATTACAATGTGCATAGGAATTTATGTTGGTGACGTTCCAGTTACACATGTGCGTTAACAAAGTATGGAACAGATTCCAGCCATGTATAAATAATTATAAATAAATTTATTTGTATCTATATACCATTCTAATTCGTGCAATGTAAGTTACATGAGTACCACACACACGCACGGATACGCACGCACGCACGCACGCACGCATGCACGCACGCATGCACACACGCACGCATGCACACACACACACACACACACACACACACACACACACACACACACACACACACACACACACACACTGACATACAAGCAAATAAAATATGCAGTTCCGGAATATGCTTAATGCTATAGTTTTTAGCAATTGTACATTAATACTATCTGTGATACCGGTGTGTGTGTGTGTGTGTGTGTGTGTGTGTGTGTGTGTGTGTGTGTGTGTGTGTGTGTGTGTGTGTGTGTGTGTGTGTGTGTGATTACGCTGATGTGAACTACGAGTTACATAAGGCCCAGGCAGTCACAAACATAACGTTGGACGGTACACGTTTTCCGCTCGGAACGTGGTACTGAAGTCTGATTCAAAGACTGCTAACTGTAAGGGTTTTGTAGTTTGTTGAGTTCTTTATAGATGCTTGTCTGCCTGCTTCATACTTGTGTGCTTTCATACAGGTTTGCATTATAGGTTATTGCAACTAACATGGAATATTGTTTAATACCTTGATAGTTGTGTGCTTTCATACAGGTTTGCATTATAAGTTATTGCAACTAACATGGAATATTGTTTAATACCTTGATAGTTGTGTGCTTTCATACAGGTTTGCATTATAAGTTATTGCAACTGACATGGAATATTGTTTAATACCTTGATAGTTGTGTGCTTTCATACAGGTTTGCATTATAAGTTATTGCAACTGACATGGAATATTGTTTAATACCTTGATAGTTGTGTGCTTTCATACAGGTTTGCATTATAAGTTATTGCAACTGACATGGAATATTGTTTAATACCCCTCAGTTGGTTAGTAACAATCTTAATAAAAGATAAATAAAATTCAGAAACAGAGACTGGTATGCATATTCGTCTGTGTGCAAATGGGTGCGAGTTTGCATAACGTATCTGTCTGTCTGTCTGTTTCTGTCTCTGTCTCTCTGTCTCTCTGTGTCTCTGTCTCTGTCTCTGTCTCTGTCTCTCTCTCTCTGTCTCTGTCTCTGTCTCTCTCTCTCTCTCTCTCTCTCTCTCTCTCTCTCTCTCTCTCTCTCTCTCTCTCTCTCTCTCTGCCTCCCCCCTTCTCCCACACTATCTCCGATCACACGTGCGAGAGGGCATGGGGGTTGGGGTGGGTGGGTCGGGGGGACACAGTGAAAGAAGGTGAACAGTGAATGAAACAAGAAGTTACAAATGGGAACAAGTTGAAAGAATGTGAACAGTGAATGAAACAAGAAGTTAGAGACTAAAAATAGGTGAAAGAATGTGAACAGTGAATGAAACAAGAAGTTAGAGACTAAAAATAGGTGAAAGAAGGTGAACAGTGAATGAACCAAGAAGTTAGGGATTGAACAAGGTGAAAGAATGTGAACAGTGAATGAAACAAGAAGTTAGAGACTAAAAATAGGTGAAAGAAGGTGAACAGTGAATGAACCAAGAAGTTAGGGATTGAACAAGGTGAAAGAAGGTGAACAGTGAATGAAACAAGGACTGTTGAGACTGAACAAGGTGAAGAAGATGAAGAGTGAATGAGACAAGAAGGACGAGACTAGAAAGGCTGAATTCCTGGCAGCAGGCGATGAATACAAGGTTATATATACTGTGACCTGTTACACGCCCAACAGAGAAATGAAATCAATCTGGAATTCTGCTGATAAATGCCCTGTTTATTTGACATCGAGTCCAAACATTTCGACAGATAAGAAATCTTCTTTTCAGTATGTCATGTAATTTCAGTCTGATGAGCAGACTTAAAAAATAAATTTAAAACAAGGAAACCAAGAGAGAATCCACATTCACAGAATACCCAAGTGGCTGTGGCTCCACCCGCCCATCACTTACATGACTGCTGAGCGTCTGGTTAAGGGTGTGCTGAGGGTTGATTGAGGATGTACTGAGGGTTCATTAAGGGTGTGCTGAGGGTTGATTGAGGATGTACTGAGGGTTCATTAAGGGTGTGCTGAGGGTTGATTGAGGATGTACTGAGGGTTCATTAAGGGTGTGCTGAGGGTTGATTGAGGATGTACTGAGGGTTCATTAAGGGTGTGCTGAGGGTTGATTGAGGATGTACTGAGGGTTCATTAAGGGTGTGCTGAGGGTTGATTGAGGATGTACTGAGGGTTCATTAAGGGTGTGCTGAGGGTTGATTGAGGATGTACTGAGGGTTCATTAAGGGTGTGCTGAGGGTTGATCGAGGATGTACTGAGGGTTCATTAAGGGTGTGCTGAGGGTTGACTGAGGATGTACTGAGGGTTCATTAAGGGTGTACTGAGGGTTGATTGAGGATATACTGAGGGGCATTGAGCGTGTACTTAGGGTTTGATTAAGGGTGTGCTGAGGGTCTGAGTAAGGGTGTGCTGAGGGCTGATTAAGGGTGTACTGAGGGTCTGAGTAAGGGTGTGCTGAGGGTCTGATTAAAGCTCTGCGTATGGTCTGTTTAAGGGTGTACTGAGGGTTGGTTTTACTGTGTGCTGAGAGTCTTATTAAAGATGTGATTACGGTTCTGCAGAGGTCTGATTAAGGCTTTAGTGAGGGTGTGATTAAGGGTGTGCGAAGAGCCTCATTAAGGATGTGATTAAAGGTCTGCTGAGAGTGGTCTGGCTGACTCTCTGTATGGGATCTGATTACGGGTGTACTGAGGGTTGATTCAGTGTGTGGTCAGAGTGTCGTACAGGACGTGACTATAGAGTATAGTGTTCTGCAGGAGGGCTGATTACGGGTTTACTGAGGGTTGAATCAGTGTTGTGGTCAGAGTGTCGTACAGGACGTGAATATAGTGTTCTGCAGGGGGTCTGATTACGGGTGTACTGAGGGTTGATTCAGTGTGTGGTCAGAGTGTCGTACAGGACGTGACTAGTGTTCTGCAGGGGGTCTGATTACGGTGTACTGAGGTTGATTCAGTGGTGTGGTCAGAGTGTCGTATAGGACGTGACTATAGTGTTCTGCAGGAGGGCTGATTACGGGTGTACTGAGAGTTGATTCAGTGTGTGTGGTCAGAGTGTCGTACAGG
>OY757550.1:20057287-20059787 GCA_963584105.1 Alviniconcha strummeri | reverse complement strand
TGACACAGCAGGGGGCGATGACAGAGCAGGGGGTGATGACACAGCAGGGGTGATGACACAGCAGGGGGCGATGACAAAGCAGGGGGGTGATGACACAGCAGGGAGTAGTGACAGAGCAGGGGGTGATGACACAGCAGGGAGTAGTGACAGAGCAGGGGCGATGACAGAGCAGGGGGCAATGACAGAGCAGGGGGCAATGACAGAGCAGGGGGCAATGACAGAGCAGGGGGCAATGACAGAGCAGGGGGCAATGACAGAGCAGAGGGCGATGACAGAGCAGAGGGCGATGACAGAGCAGAGGGACGATGGAAGATCAGGGACCGGATGACAGAGCATGCTAAAGAAAAGACAGATCAGAAGGACAATAGGATTACAGTTAAATCGAACATGGGTTTCTAAGATGACGATGATTATTCTACTACTCTTTTCTTTTCTAAGTCAGTTCATTCAGAACCATAGACGAGTAGACTCAACCACCAGACTGGCAGGTCTCGGTCTGTGGCCTTACGACTACGAGCCCAAAGCAAGGACAGACTAGGGATGGCGGAAAAACTGTAACCCAAAGAACTAGAACTAGAGCCGAACGCCGATGAGAAGATGGAAAACTCTGCCGTCTCCCCTCCCCTCCCCTCTCCCATCTCATGCTGGCTGCCAGTTTAGGCGTCATGCCTTCAGGCGTCACCACAACCTCCGGCACAGCCGCACGGACTACGAGGACAGAGTGACACATCGACTGCACAACCCCTGCTTGCTGCAGGGAGCAACTCACGGTGAAGATGAGCTTGACAATGTCGGCGTTGTCAGTGAAGTCCACGTCCACTCCAGGCAGCCCCTCGTGCTGATACTCCTGTAGTTCCTGACGGAATGTGTGATGCAGGAAGAACTGGTGAAGCTGTTCATTGGTGGAGTTGATGACGAACTGCTCGAACCCGTTGTGGTCAGGTACGTTCTCAAAGCCCGAGATGTCCAGTAACCGGATGCAGGGGTTCCTGAGTCACCCAGTCACAATGCACAGTTTATCAGACACGTCAACAGGCAGAGGACACCGTTTATAAGACACGTCAACAGGCAGAGGATACCGTTTATAAGACACGTCAACAGGAATAGGACACCGTTTATCAGACACGTCAACAGGAATAGGACATCGTTTTTCAGACACGTCAACAGGAATAGGACATCGTTTATTAGACACGTCAACAGCCAGAGAAAAATTATTACAAACATACCAACACATCAGCAGTCAGAGGACAACGTTTCTCAGACACATGTCAACAGTCAGAGGACTGTATTTATCAGACACTTGTCAACGGTCAGAGGACAGTATCTATCAGACACATGTCAACAGTCAGATAACTGTATTTATCAGACACATGTCAGAAGGCATATGTGAACAGGCAAAAGACAAATATTATTAGATAAACGTCAACATGCAGAGAACAACGTTTACCCAACACAGGTCAACAGGCAAAAGACAAAGGTTATCAGGAAACGTCAACAGGCAGAGAACAACGTTTACCCAACACAGGTCAACAGGTAAAAGACAAAGGTTATCAGGAAACGTCAACAGGCAGAGAACAACGTTTACCCAACACAGGTCAACAGGCAAAAGACAAAGGTTATCAGGAAACGTCAACAGGCAGAGAACAACGTTTGTCAGACACATGTCAACAGACAGAGGACAAAGGTTATCAGACAAATGTCAACAGGCAGAGAACAATGTTAAACAAACACATGCCATCAGTCATAGGAAAAGCTAAATAGGCACATGTCAATAGGTCAACAGGCAGAGGACAGCCTTTATCAGACACAGCAACAGGCAACAGGCATTTGTCACTGAAACAGCTGTGCCTTTGCGTAGAACATGCACGACTGGTACGACATACCATGTACAAGAAGAAGAATCAAAATAAGAACAGACAACCAAAGCAGCTTACACAGCATAGGCGACTCAGGTCTTTGTTGTCGTACTTGTATTACGTATTTGGAGCGCTAATTGAGTCCCTTGTGTGTTGATTCTGTAGTAACTGCCTTTCATTAAATCCACTGAGCTATAGGATGCATGTGTTGACAACCACAGACATAACAGTGCGTAGACGTTGTACCTGTTTGATGACGTGTGTTTGTTTCCACTACGCAGATTGTGGTTGATCTTGTCAATGACGCCGTAGAAGAGGACTGAGTACAGCTCACGAGCCAACGCGTCACGGCCGTCCTCCGCCTGACGTAGAGTCTTCTGACGTGCCATCTTCTCTCCTATACACACACACACACACACACACACACACACACACACACACACACACACACACACACACACACACACACACACACAACACAACACAACACAACACAACACACACACACACACACACACACACACACACGGAAAGTAAAATGATAGTACTGAACAATCTGTTGCCCAAAAGACTGGGAAAGAAGTCGTTGACTTTGACAAGAAATCAAATAGTCTGCCGACGTACCGTTTCATCTCCCAAAAAAG
>OY757550.1:20032287-20054787 GCA_963584105.1 Alviniconcha strummeri | reverse complement strand
AATTTCCTGCCGAACAAAACACCATCGTCACTGAAGTGGTCGTGAGTTCCCAGGCAGTGGGTCAAAATCTATAGATAGTATCCCCCCCACCCTCACTCCCCACCACCACCACTACCCCCCGACCCACCACCCTCACTCCCCTACCCTCCTTGCAGATATCTGGTACGCTCTCCCTTCTCTGCCAACAGTCATCGGTATGCACTATCTTGCCCCCCGCCCCCCAACCCCACTTCCCATTGCAGTTATCTGCAATTAACTATCTAGTCCTCCCCCCCCCACCCCCTTGCAGCTATCTGCAATACATTGTCTAATCCTCCCCCTGCCTCCGTTTGTTTAGTATGAATAGACCACACAACGGGCACGCCGATGTGCACGTAGTTCCATTGGTTGTAACCAATTAACCAATACAAACATAGCATGCGATGAAAACAACAACAAACTACAAAAAGAACGCTTCTCACTGTTGGTGTGAATCCCACATCAGGAAGCATGGAGTGCAGCAGTCTGTACCTTTCCGTGTAGCCACGCAGCTCCTCCTGCGTCCGGAACACTGCCTGGGCCTCGGCCATCGGCCTCAGGATCCTGCACACACCCCTCGCTGACGTCGTATCACACCACACCCCTCGCTGACGTCGTATCACACCACACCCCTCGCTGACGCCGTATCACACCACACCCCTCGCTGACGTCGTATACACACCACACCCCTCGCTGACAATGTCTACACACCACACCCCTCGCTGACGTCGTATCACACCACACCCCTCGCTGACGTCGTATACACACCACACCCCTCGCTGACAATGTACACACTCCACACCCCTCGCTGACAATGTATACACACCACACCCCTCGCTGGCAATTTATACACACCGCACACCACACCCCTCGCCTACAACGTATACAAACCACACCCCTCGCTGACAATGTATACACACTACACCCCTCGCTGACAATGTATACCACCCCACCCCTCGCTGACAATGTATACCACCCCACCAAAATCTGACAACAACAGTTTAGTAACCAGACACCTCTCTGACAACATTATACCCACCACATCCCTCTCTGACAACATTATACCCACCACATCCCTCTCTGACAACATTATACCCACCACATCCCTCTCTGACAACATTATACCCACCACATCCCTCTCTGACAACATTATACCCACCACATCCCTCTCTGACAACAACGGTTTACTAACAACACTCCTCTCTAACAGCAACGGTGTACACCTTTGTCGCATTCAGAATAGTACTGCGCTGCTTGCCTCATACTGTAGCACTGTGCTGCTTCCCCCCCCCCCCCCCCCACCCCACCCCATCTCACCTTCCGTGTATGTGGCGGTATACCAGCCAGACCCCTGTCTGTCCTTCAGCATGGACAGTAACACACCCCGCCCTCTCTGACCCGTCAGTCGCTGGCTGTCACACTGACCTGTAGGACTCTATGGACTCGTGCAGTCCCAGCTGGGCCAGTCGCTCCTCGGACAGTCCGGCAAAGAGGGCGTAGAAGACGTGGAAGTTCTTCTCCACAGGGTTGCGGCTCGTCACGCGGAACTTCTCCAGGATGAAGCACTCCAGCCGCGCTGAGGGAAAACACCTCCTGCATTACTGTATCACTGACTGCACTGGTACACGTCACGATCCATTCAACCCCTGTATCACTGACTGCACTGGTACACGTCACGATCCATTCACCCCTGTATCACTGACTGCACTGGTACACGTCACGATCCATTCACCCCTGTATCACTGACTGTACTGGTACACCTCACGATCCATTCACCCCTGTATCACTGACTGCACTGCTACACCTCACGATCCATTCAACCCCTGTATCACTGACCGCACTGGTACACGTCACGATCCATTCAACCCCTGTATCACTGACTGCACTGGTACACGTCACGATCCATTCAACCCCTGTATCACTGACTGCACTAGTACACGTCACGATCCATTCACCCCTGTATCACTGACTGCACTGGTACACGTCACGATCTATTCACCCCCTTAATCACTGACTGCATGCACTGGTACACGTCACGATTTTCTGGGAATGTGCTACTGTACTCTCCGTCACCACATCTCTCTGTCACTGTCACTGTTTCTGTCTGTCTGTCTCTCTGTCTGTCTGTCTGTCTGTCTGTCTCTGTCTCTGTCTCTGTCTCTCTCTCTCTCTCTCTCTCTCTCTCTCTCTCTCTCTCTCTCTCTCTCTCTCTCTCTCTCTCACACACACACACACACACACACACACACACACACACACACACACACACACACACACACACACACAAAACACAAACACACGCATACGCATTCATACCTACGTGTATATGAATGATGTCTGTCATTTTATATTAATTTTACTCATCAGTAGCTTAGCTGGTTAGCTTTTTGACTGAACCTAAACTACAATCCTTTAAAATAAAGTTTACAAGTTCGAGTCTCTCTCTCTCTCTCTCTCTCTCTCTCTCTCTCTCTCTCTCTCTCTCTCTCTCTCTCTCTCTCTCTCTTATAAGAAGAGCATATCAAATAACGACAGTTCACGTGCTGTACAACTGTTGTGCAAAGTTTTGATAATTCCTCTGTCAGAAGACGGGGGACTGGGGGGAGGGATGATCGAGTGCATCCCCCCCCCCCCCCCCCCCCCTTCGACACTGATCGGGACACCGACAAACACGATGAGGTAGCTGTACAGTCACCTGCGGGCAGGAAACGAGTTAAGGTAGCAGAGTGTTTACAATTAAGGTTGTGTTATCTCGAGTACTTTGCATAACCCCCCTGAACAGCTGTTGACTTATGGAAATGCTGTGAATCTCGTTTTAACTACACTTCACTTTTGTCCTGAGGGGAGAGAGAGAGAGAGAGAGAGAGAGAGAGAGAGTGTGTGTGTGTGTGTGTGTGTGTGTGTGTGTGTGTGTGTGTGTGTGTGTGTGTGTGTGTGTGTGTGTGTGTGTGTGTGAAAGAGAGACAAAGATATACAAATATATATATATATAATTAAAAAGGTGAGGCGAAGAACAGAGCGAAAGATAAGTACAAAGCCAAACGTTCTCAGAGTATTCTTCATTAAACTGTATTGAACGTTCTTGTCTTCTTGGAAAAGTTGCATACCTTTCTGTACTCACCCCCCCCCCCCCCCGCACCACCTCCCCCCCCCCCCCCCGCCCCCCCATTTCCGTTCATTAACAAACCATCCGCTTTTGATTCCTTCGCTTAGTTTGTCATTTGCATCGTTTCTTTCTAGCGCATTCACCCGGGGCTGGTCCCGTCCAAGTCAGCTCTTCCTTCCTAAGCCAGACGTCACGCTGGCAACACATCTTCCGTCTTGTCTTTGCTGTGGAGCCCTGTACCACATACATCTGGGTCCACGGCGGGACCGCGCTCTGTCGGCCCTAATCCGCGGACAGCCCCCAGGAGCTGAGGGCCGTCGTTTGTCAGCCACAAGGGCCGCGGCCCTCAGACGCGTGCGTCTGTTGGTTCTGCTTTCCAGCGTGACGGAGAGCCGGTACCTACTTACAAGTGCGCGTACAACGCTGTGCCGTGGGCTGAGGACACCCGAAACCTGTTTGCTCAAAAGATCGTCATATTGTCTTTTTCAACTTGTAGTTTTCAAATGTACGGTACAGTACATCTCTGCTTCAGCAAAATAGGACACTGAGCTGGAAGCAGGAATGTGTAAACTATCGTGCTGCACGGTGGTCGGCTTAGACAGAGATATGCCATATGTAGTTCATGTGGTTGGTAGATTAAATGGGAGCGGGGTGGGGGTGGGGGTGGGGGAATAGATCAGTTCACTATCGTGCCAGGTCAAAAAATCTGAAGATCATCATCATTTTATCATCACCATCGGTGTCAATATCATTATCATCATCGTCTTATCATCACCACTGGTGTCAATATCATTATCATCATCGTCTTATCATCACCATAGTGTCCATATCACTATCATCATCTTATCATCATAGTGTCAGTATCATTATCATCATCATCTTATCATCGCCATAGTCTGAACATCGTTATCATCATCTTATCATCACCGTAGCTGTCAATATCATTATCATCATCATCTTATCATCACCATAAGTGTTAACATCATTATCATCATGATCGTATCATCACCACAGTGTCAACATCATTATCATCATCATCATCTTCTCATCACCATAGTGTCAACATCATTATCATCATTATCTTATCATCACCGTACGGTCAACATCATTAGCATCATCGTCTTATCATCACGATAGGTGTCAATATCATTATCGTCATGATCTTGCTGACGACGATGGCGGTGTCTAGGCGGGAGGGCAGCACAGACAAGCGACTCACCGGTGGTCAGCGACCCCTGCTCATCGTATTCCAGTTCCACCAGCTTCCCGAAACGGCTCGAGTTCTCATTCAGCACAGTAGCCGCATTCCCAAACAGCTCCAACAAAGGGTTCACCTGCACGGGCACAAAGACAAGCCAGATGCCCCCTGACAATCACAATGACTATGTATTATCTTTTACTGCTACTTCTCTCTTTCACCCTTTCTCTTCTTTTTCTTCTTTCTTTCCTACTGACTCATTCAGTCATTTATTTCTTTATCGCACTCCGAAACTGAAGGAGGTTAAAAGCGCCTGTGCAGAGGCAGCCAACCAAGACGTTAATTAGCGCTCGAAAGACGTCACACAAAGACAACAACAAAGACGTGAACCTGAATCACCTACCGTAACTCTCACCTGGCATGCGAGTAAATACAAGGGACATAAAATTGTTTATTGATTATTTAGTCATTATTTTACTTATTTATTATTTGTTCATTTACTATTAAAAGGGACAGAAACAAATGAGCGTTTGAAATGAGAATAAAGCAAATGATGATTAACGCTCGGAAAGGTGTCAGAGGAGCGGTGGAGTACGTGATGATGGCGCACAGACACCATCTTCAACTGAACTCGGTTAAATCAACCAGTGAAGGCAACAGCTTGAGGTGTGGAGCGAGGTACTTTCTGCACGGGACACGTGTGGCTGTAATCTGGCGCTTGCCACCGTTCGGCCCTCGTCCTCCTCGCCAGCCTTACGGCGCTTTTCACTGCTGGCATCAACGTTTCACACAGTGCATCACGAAAACTATTACTGTATAATGTTGCCTGTATGACCGTAACCCCTACCAGTCACACACACACACACACACACACACACACACACACACACACACACACACACACACACACACACACACACACACACACACACACACACACACATTAAAATTTTCTTGATCCTTGTGTGTGTGTGTGTGTGTGTGTGTGTGTGTGTGTGTGTGTGTGTGTGTGTGTGTGTGTATGCGTGCGTGCGTGCGTGCGTGCGTGCGTGCGTGCGTGCGTGCGCGTGTGTTGGAAGTGATGAAAAAGACATTGAACGTAGTGTGTTTGTTTATGTAATTAATAGGGTTTCATTGTGCTCTTTGTTCTGTATATATTTTGTTGACCTTAATGCTTTTCTATTGTGCGCTTCGGGCTCACGCTCGGCGTAAGTGCCTTATAAATACTCTTTTACGTTACAATACTAGCTTTCAAATCTGAAAGCGTAATTTCTGATAGAAATGAACTCTGATTGGGTTCCACTTTTATTTGTCACTATGGTAAAGGTACGGTACAGCACGATGCCTCAGTCCCTACCCAAAAGTACGGTACAGCACGATGCCGCAGTCCCTACCCAAAGGTACGGTACAGCACGATGCCGCAGTCCCTACCCAAAGGTACGGTACAGCACGATGCCGCAGTCCCTACCCAAATGAGGACGTAGGCAGAAACGTGACGTATGTCACAACTGGCTGAGTAGCCAGCTGCGGAGTCTGTCAACAACAGTCTTTGCTAACTTGGAGCTGCACGGGATTAATGATTATGAACACTGGTCTAACGCCTCATCCTGAAAATTAGCGAGCCCTAGGCGCTTTACAATGGTAGCTAACAGACAACAGACAGACTACTAACACACAAACAAACGAAAACAGCTGTTTTGGTAGACAATATAATTATGTGCCAGAATGCGGCAACCTCTGCACCTTTTCCAGCTTTCCGACAATGTCCGGAGAGAGCGGTCCCGTGTCTGTCCCACTCGTAGCCTCGCTCTTGGGCCCGTTGCGCACGAGGTGGTGGAGGATGTACTTGGTGGTCTCCGTCTTGCCGGCCCCCGAGTCTCCGCCCACCACCACGCACTGGCTGTCGCCCGTCACCCGCAGCTGCCGGTACACCTGGGCCGCCACCCAGAAGATGTGGGCCGGCTCGCTTGAACGAACCCGGAGGTCCTTGTACTTGTCGTGGAACTAAGTCAGGAAAAGGCAGACAGGTTACAACCGCTTCACAGTTCTTGACGTCACGTCAAGCGCACAGCGTCACTGCATGACCACCTTAACGACAATGACGTCAGTGACAAAAACAGAAACACACAAACAGCAAACCACAACAACAAACCACAACAACAAAATCCACAAAATTATGCAACAAACCACAACAAAATCCACAAAATTATGCAACAAACCACAACAAAATCCACAAAATTATGCAACAAACCACAAACAACAAACGACAACAATATATATCAAAATAACAAAATAGCAACCACAACCAAAAAATTCACGAACAACAAACCAGAACAATAAAAATAAAACAACCCCAGAAACAATAGACCAGATCAATAAACAAAACTCGACAAAAGACAAACCACAACATTAAAAACAAATCCACAAACAAAGTACAACACTAAACAAAAATCGACACACTATAAACATCGAACCCGGACAGCAGCAGCAAAGAAACGAGGAACAAGTCACATAGCAATAAACAAAAAGTCAAACAAAACCCGGCAAAAAGGCAAAGACTATATATACAATTCATATGTACAGTCTTTGGTCCAACTCATGACATGTCGCATTAGCTGTGCTAAGACCAGTCTGAACAGTTGATTCTGGCACCCAAAGACAAGTGAAAAGCTAAGAGCGCACAGACACCATCTTGAACTGAACTGAACTGAAATAACAGAAACGGGCGGAATGCTGATGCGCTGGAGGTTCAGCAGGTGAGCGGAGCACGGGAGGTGGTGGTGGTGGGGACGGGGTGTCTTGGAATGTGTCCTGTTGGTTAAAGAGGACCGTGAATATGATGAAACCTGAAAGCACCTTTGTGATCCTTCTCTCTCTCGCTCTCTCTCTCTCTCTCTCTCTCTCTCTCTCTCTCTCTCTCTCTCTCTCTCTCTCTCTCTCTCTCTCTCTCTCTCTCTCTCTCTCTCCCCCCCCCACCACTCCCCCATCCGCACGCCACCCACTCTTACGTGGATGTGCCCTACACACGGGGGATAGGAGTGAGGCCTGAAAGCTTATCGAGTATGGCGTGTTTGCCGGCCGGCGTGAGTGGAGTTATTTGATCGTTTGGGAAAAGGTATTATAGTCTTTTCTTCTTTTTCTTTTCTTTCTCAGGCAACATAAAAGTGCTAGATGACTGGCGTTTTGGTAGTGTTATTATTTCTTTCCTTGGTAATGTGCATGAAATGAAACCACCATGGCCCGAATTTTAGTTTTCAGAGACTGTATTCTGGATCATCTGTCACCATCTGTCATAAGCCTCATCAGTCTGTGTTCTGCCTCATCAATGTGTTCTGTCTCATCAGTCTGTGTTCTGTCTCATCAGTCTGTGTTTGGACCGTCTGTCATAAGCCTCATCAGTCTGTGTCCTGGGTCATCTGTCATAAGCCTCATCAGTCTGTGTTCTGGATCATCTGTCATAAGCCTCATCAGTCTGAGTTCTGGGTCATCTGTCATAAGCCTCATCAGTCTGTGTTTGTATCATCTGTCATAAGCTTCATCAGTCTGTGTTTGGACCATCTGTCATAAGCCTCATCAGTCTGTGTTCTGGGTCATCTGTCATAAGCCTTATCAGTCTGTGTCCTGGGTCATCTGTCAAAAGCCTCATCAGTCTGTGTTTGGACCATCTGTCATACGCCTCATCAGTCTGTGTCCTGGGTCATCTGTCATAAGCCTCATCAGTCGGAACGTGATGAGCAAGCCAGTTAACGAGCACCAAGCTACAAATGTACGTTATAAACTATAATACTGCTACATTCACCTACGTGGCATAAAAGACCTTAGCGAAGGGCGTACTAGTTAATGCTGGTTTGACTTTTAACGTGTTCTTTGTCCTGTTCTGAAATAATCTGAGAACTAGGCGAACGTTTCCCAGATTACCTTGGACTCGCCTCTTCATTTGAGCTTTTTTTTTTTTCTTTTTCTTTTTAAACCAACGTACTGGCCGGTCAAGGTCTTACGCTTTAGCTTGATCGTGTTTTTTTCCCCCGTTTTGTTGTTGTTGTTTTCGCTTGTTTGTTGTTGTTGTTTTCGCTTGTTTGTTGTTGTTGTTTTCGCTTGTTTGTTGTTGTTGTTTTCGCTTGTTTGTTGTTGTTGTTTTCGCTTGTTTGTTGTTGTTGTTTTCGCTTGTTTGTTGTTGTTGTTTTCGCTTGTTTGTTGTTGTTGTTTTCGCTTGTTTGTTGTTGTTGTTTTCGCTTGTTTGTTGTTGTTGTTTTCGCTGTTTGTTGTTGTTGTTGCGTTGAAACTTAAGTGTTGAAAGAGCTCTCCTTTCTTTCCTTTTTTCAATTACACTTTCTTAATGAATATTTTCAGAAAAGATCATATTTTAATAAAAAGTATAAATCATGACAAAGTTGTCACTGTTCTACTAAATACGATTACAAATCTGATTTTGGAAGTTGCACGCGTTGTGCTAGTGGACAAGATTCACTTCTGGTTCAGTAAAATGGTCTTTTGACAAAGTTTTCATCTCATTCTTGTGTGCATGTATGCCCTCAGTGTGAACGCCCAGCAGAAACAGAAAATGTAAATGATAGACTTTCACCTCCATTTTCCCCAAACCGGAACATGCCGACAGACGCCTCGCTCGTCACCATCCCTGCCGTTCTGAGGTGACCTGTGTGCTTGACGGCCACGAAGGTCCGAGAACCAGCTGACCCTCCTACTTGATGAAGCGTGCACACAAGATGATCAGACTCAGCTGGATTCAAGGGCTCGTTACCGCCCCGGTTATCATATCTTATGATGCCATTACTGTACTGCTAATAAACCGAGAGCCAGAGCAAATGACGCTTTAGTTCCGAAGGGCTGCGTGTAGCGTGACGTCACACGGCTGCCCGGCGATAGCACACTCCCAGCCACTCTCCAAGCATCGCTTTCCGGCACCTTCCTCCAAACCCAGCGCCCTCCGAAAGGGTCGGGTACTGATATGACTGCAGAAGGAACCTAGCGCCCAAGCACGCACGTAAACAAAAGACGCATCCACCCCGGGTAAAAAAAAGTCCCGTTTACTAGTCTTTTAGGGGATGTCTCACATAGAGCGTTTTATTATAATTGGCAAGTATGATTTCAACCGTCCGAGCGTGAACTTCATTTTGATGTAAGTATTTTCTCTGCTGTTAGCTGCGCTTTGGTTGAACGACTCTGTATATGGACGGGCGTCAGCCACGCTTCCCACTCTTGCAACATAATGGAGTCATGTTCGCCCGCCGACATTTGTATATTTTGTGCAACTGTATGCGCTCATCGCCCATAAGCTCTAAAACACTGTTGATGAGCACACAATAATTCACCATATCTTTAGTTTGTCTGGAATAAAAATAAAAATAAATAAAAATGGAGTCATGTTTATATATTGTTTCCACAGTTCACAGCTAGTGACTTGAGCTTTAATCTGATCCAAACACAAAAGATTCAAAATTACGCTAATTATAAGGGGGGAAATTGCGAAATTGGGGGGTAATCCCCTCTACTGGGCTACAGAACGACACTAAACAACAGCTAAACGGTGAAAAACGAAAAATGAGGTGGAGAGCCAAGACACATCTGTTTTTGGTTCAGCTAAAGTTGTTTTCGTGTCGCCCATCTTGCTGTTGAGAGAAGCGATTTGATTTTAGCGGAGAGTGTTTTCTTTGTCGTCCACGCCGCGCTGTCACACATGCGTGCCAAGGCCATCGTGAGTGTGCTGCAAGAGTGTGATTGCTGTACGCCTGAATCTGCCGAGGTCCTCTCAATGCCCGACTGCATTGACTGCTGCCTGTCGCTGACTTTCCGCTGTGCACCACATCACACTTCCTATCTCGTTGATCAGCTACCCAGCCTTTTTGGCCGTTATCATCATGTCCGGGTCACAGTGTGATACACTGCTCAACGGGGTACGTACTCGGAAGGCCGGCTAGACCCGGGTGCGGTGGGAGACGTAAAAATGACAGTGTACCACTAGTACACTACTAAAACTGTTTCTGTTACAACTTCTATTAAGACTATTACTACTGTTGCTACTCCAACTACTACCACTAGTATTGCTGCTGCTGTTACTGCCATTACTGCTACTGCTATTACTGCCGCTGCCTCTGCTGCTGAAGTTGATGCTGCTGTTACTGCCATTACTGCTACTGCTATTACTGCCGCTGCCTCTGCTGCTGTTACTGCCATTACTGCTACTGCTGTTACTGCCGCTGCCTCTGCTGCTGAAGTATTGCTGCTGCTGTCAGTGTCA
Organism: Alviniconcha strummeri; assembly: GCA_963584105.1. NCBI lineage: Eukaryota > Metazoa > Mollusca > Gastropoda > Provannidae > Alviniconcha > Alviniconcha strummeri. The sequence continues at coordinate 20,044,209 of OY757550.1, read as the reverse complement.
TCTTCTTTACTAAAGTCGTTGGCAGCTGTGTGCTGTTTGTCGTGGTATGGTAGAGGACAACCCGATAGGTGTCTGGAGGTTTCCAAACACTGACCATTAAAACACTGACCACTGACCATTAAAACACTGACCACTGACCATTAAAACACTGACCACTGACCATTAAAACACTGACCACTGACCATTAAAAACCCGAGTCCGCCAGGACAAAGGCTTAGTTCAGTTCAGTTCAGTTCAGTTCAGTTCAGTTCCTAAGCTGAGTGTAGACGGTAACAAGTGCGGGACACACTGACCTGCTGACTGTAGATGTCCAAGGGCCGACACGGGTTGACCGCCACCAGGGAGTCGCCAACGTAGGTCTGGACACAAACATGGCATTCACAACAGTAGTTGGTGCGTGCGTGCGTGCGTGCGTGCGTGTGTGTGTATGTGTGTGTGCGTGCGTGCGTGCGTGCGTGCGTGCGTGCGTGCGTGGTGTGTGTGTGCGTGCGTGCGTGCGTGCGTGCGTGGTGTGTGTGTTGTGTGTGTGTGTGTGTGTGTGTGTGTGTGTGTGTGTGTGTGTGTGTGTGTGTGTGTCGTTGTTGTTTGTTTGTTTGTTGTTGTTGTTTTGTTTGATTTTGCAACATTTAATTATCATTATTATGACTGTTGCTACCAGTGTCGCGTTCTTTGTCTGCTAGACAAAGAAGAGTCTCTGTGTGGGGGAGGGGGGGGGGGAGGGGGGAGGGGGGCGTCTGTATTTGATGTGCTCAGCTGGCGCTCGACGCGCTGGACCTATTGAAGTGAAACTAGGTGTGGAGACCGGTGGGACAGGAGAGCAAATGCTGGCTGTTTTTGGCACTGATTTCGCCACTTCACACAACAACTCTCAAAATTACTGAAGCGAACGAAGGAGTATCTTTCTGGGCAAGGGGAATACTAACTCAAGGTTCCATTTTTTTTTTTTTTTTTTTTTAGCTCCTTGCCCCTTGGGGGCTAGAAAGCAAAGTTACATTCAGACAATACGTTTCTTATAAACAGGTATATAAGTACTAATAATACATTACTACAGCACTTTACACGTAAGACAAGCGCTCTAACACAAATCAAAGTCGTCGTGGGGGGGGGCTTTGTTATAATTTTTAATTTCATTTTTGACTCTTGAAAACAAGTCTTGGTAGAATCTAATTTTGATCTTCTTCTTCTTCTTCTTCTCCGCACCCTTGCGCTCAATAGATTCGATTGCAAATGACATGTTTTACATCTGGCAGTTCTTCAGAACTGTGTGCAGACTGGTCAGGAAAAACGCATTTTCCAACAGGTCAGGGGAAAAGGGCGTCTTTGCCATTACTTCATTAATATTCATGCTGTCAGTGTTGGAAATACAAACAGGCTCGAAAATATGTGAAATGTTGTAATGTAATACTAATAGCAAACCAGACGAGACTGTGATTTCATCAGTTGTTTCGCCTCGGCTGAGTTCAGGAAGTGGCTGTTATCTGGAGGCTGCAGCCTTCTGCCAGCGACAGGTAGATGCTGAGCCGTGTCCACAGGTGTGGCTCAGCCTTTTTACTGGTGATTTAATGACGTGTGTTTGGAACTGGTGTCAAATAATCCTGCACGTGTAATTCGTACTGACGCGTCCCTGTGAGGTTAACGGGACGTTAACATTCAACGTTTGCATTCACGAAGTAACTAACTGCCACAAAAGCTGCAGGTAACACAGTGAAATGGAGCGGAGCGCGATTATTTAAATACTCACACCGCCTGACACTGTGTGACCCGACAGGGGAGACGGTTTTAAAATAGCATTCTAGATCTGCGTGCTACTATCCTCTGCTAATTAATCAGTCTGCCTGGCGTCGGTGGAGAAGAGGTAGTCGCGTGTCTGTTACAATGAAAGATCATACTGATTTTGTAAACTTCTGTGCGTGTCGTGTTCTGCGATAGATATGTTATGTGTCGTGTTCTGCTATAGATATGTCCTGTGCCTGTCGTGTTCTGATATAGATATGTCCTGTGCCTGCCGTGTTCTGATATAGATATGTCCTGTGCCTGCCGTGTTCTTCTATAGATATGTCCTGTGCCTGCCGTGTTCTGCAATAGATATGTCCTGTGCCTGCCGTGTTCTTCTATAGATAAATTCTGTTGTGTGCCTGCCGTGTTCTTCTATAGATATGTCCTGTGCCTGCCGTGTTTTGCTATAGATATGTCCTGTGCCTGCCGTGTTCTTCTATAGATATGTCCTGTGCCTGCCGTGTTCTGCTATAGATATGTCCTGTGCCTGCCGTGTTCTGCTATAGATATGTCCTGTGCCTGCCGTGTTCTGCTATACGTAATTATGTAACCGAGTCTTGGTGTTTCACGCCGAATCAACCGCGAAGCGCCATATTTTATCCGGACGAAACACAATCTTTTTGCCACAGTGTTCACAGAATAACTCCAGTGGAACATTCAAATATACTCACGTATGGTTGCTGTTCACTGAAGCGTGTCCGGAGTTGCTCCAACAGAATTTGGTCATCGAGGAATTCCAGATCAGCTAGGTCTTCATGCCGGTATCTAGCAACGTCACTGGGAAACACCGTGTCGTCACTAAAGGCGCCCTGCACGTCAGCAGTTCTGTCGCCGTGAGGACGGCTGGTCCCGTGTGCAGACTGCGGGGTGATGCCATGTGTTCTGGCAATGTCAGAAGCCTCGTGGTGTCCTGGACTGGCCGGGTACCTGGCGGGAGGTAATCCCTCACTGACCGGGTAACTGGCGGGGAGTACTCCCTCACTGACCGGGTGACTGGCCGGGAGTACTCCCTCACTGACCGGGTGACTGGCGGGGAGTACTCCCTCAGCGGCGAAGGACTGCCCCATAGCCCTGGAGTGGCGGCTGACGGCTGCATGCTGTGCGGGATGTGGCGGGGCGTGGTCAGCTGGGGCGCTGTAGGGAGACAACTCTCCGTCGTGCGGACCTCCCGCTCTGACCCTTGGCGCCACAGCCGGAGGCTTCTTCCCTGTGTGTTTGGCTGCTGCAGCAGGTGCCCCTGTCCGGCCCCTGGGCAGCCCCTGACCCGTGGGAGGGACGGCCGCGGCCGTGTAGGACCCGCCTCTCCGACCCACCCTGCCGGTCCCAGCATCGTCGTCATCGCTGCTGGAATAATCGGGTGGAAAGTCTTCCTGCAGCTGGCGGTAGCCCTGCATTGTGCTCCGTTAGCTGAATCCCGTCTCCAGTCTCGTCAACATGCAGCAGCTGTCCATGCGGATGGGCCGGACGGAGTAACGTTGATCAAAGCAGCGGTTCCCCTTCGCGCGAAAAGATTGGGAAGTGCTTTAAGCATCACCTCGCAAGCTGAGAGGTGAGAGGCGTGGGCCCCATGGACATTGTCCGACTTGCTGTGTCAGCATAGTTCACCAACTGTGTCGTCACTTGCTGATGGTGACCGCTTCTTGATGGTGAACATCTATTGACAGTGAGTACTTGCTAATAGTGAGCATCTGTTGATGGTGAGTACTTGCTGATGGTGAGTGCTTGCGGGAGCGGGCTGCTGGGGACAACACTGGGCTGCCAACAGAAAAGACACGAGACGATGAGAATGACGATGATAGAAAAGGCACGAGACGATGAGAATGACGATGATAGAAAAGGCACGAGACGATGAGAATGACGATGATAGAAATGTATTGACTGACTCGGTGATTGATCACTGCTGCACAAACATACTGTCTTTGACTTGTCACCATAAGTTCGTCTCTTTACGGGCTGTCTGTGACTGGTCACAATAAGATAAGTCCATCTCTTCACAGGATGTGCCTGACTGGTCACGATAAGTCCGTCTCTTCACAGGATGTGCCTGACTGGTCACGATAAGTCCGTCTCTTCACAGGATGTGCCTGACTGGTCACGATAAGTCCGTCTCTTCGCAGGATGCGGTCACGATAAGACCGGCACTTCACAGCATGTGCGATAACTCCATCTTTTTACGGGCTGTCTGTGATTGGTCATGATAAGTCCGTTTCTTCACGGGCTGTGCGTGACTGGTCACGATAACTCCGTCTCCTCACGGGCTGTTTTTGACTGGTCACGATAAGTCCGTCTCTTCAGGGGATGGACATGACTGGTCACGATAAGTCCGTCTCTTCAGGGGATGGACATGACTGGTCACGATAACTCCGTCTCTTCATTAGCTCCCCGCTGGAATGCCTGGTGCCACGTTCGCGTTGTTGTGTGGGTCAGTAATGGCAGAATAATAATATTACCGTCACTTTTCACACACATTCCGCTCTGTTGAACCGCATTTCACGCACTCCATACTTTACAAACACATTTCACACAGTTTACACAGTTTACAACCACATTTCAGACACATATAACACTTTTACAACTACATTTCACACACATTCCACACTGAACAATTTATTTCTCACACTCTGTACTTTACAAACTCATTTTCATACACTACACCTTTTACTATAACATTTCAAAAACAGTCCATTCTTTATAAACACGTTTCACACAGTCCACACTTTACGATCACATGTTGCCAAATTGAACTCTACAACCACATTTCACAAACATTCCGCTTGTTTTAAGCAGACGTCTCTCACACTCCACACTTTACAAACTTATTTTACATACATTTAATTATCCGCACTGAGATCGACTGTTTACACCCAAGCTTCACGCGCACGCCACCGTTTACAAACACGCTACACACACACAGTTAAGTACCGCACTCCACCCTTTATAACCACATTCATTTTTAATGAGTAATTGCAGACGAATACGCTTAAGTAAAAAACGGTTAAGTCGAACTTTTTTCAATTTCTTGACCAAAGTTGCTTTTTACCTTTTTTCTGTTTCCTGACCAAAGTTGCTTTTTGTATGACTAATTTTACAACGGATAAGTCAAAACTGGGATAAGCTGAATTTCAGATAAGTCGGACATCTTTTCCCCTTTTCCCACTCGGATAAGTCGAAGCCAAGCATTTCAAGTCTATTTTATTGTTGAATGTTCCCAGATTCCTAACTTAGCTGCTGGCCACCTACACGATTTGCAACATGAACCTTCTGGGCAGGTGGCGGTTGTATGTTACTGTTTCTGCCAGTGTCGGTAGGTAGCTTGGTTTTGGTTTATCATGCGAATGCTTTGTCCCAATACAAAGTTCGCGGATCATCGCGTTTCTGGCGTACCCGCTCTTGACCCTCCCTCTACGGTTGACCTTTATCCCCCACACCCTTCTCCCAACTGCAACACAGTGTACTTTATTATTATTATTGATCGCTAGCATACAAAATATTCTCTGTTCTCGGGCAGAGTCACTGCACTCAAGTGGCATGTGGTTCCGACTGAGTGACTGATTCCACTCTCTCTCTCTCTCTCTCTCTCTCTCTCTCTCTCTCTCTCTCTCTCTCTCTCTCTCTCTCTCTCTCTCTCTCTCTCTCTCTCTCTCTCTTCATTGCATTGATTGTATGTTTTTTGTTTCGCGGAGGAAGGGTGTGCAGACACACATACGGATGGTGGTGATCTCAGATTAATGTAGTAGGCCTACATTGTATATAAAAGATACCAAACCTTACAAATATAGCACCAGAAAACACATACATACATACACACACACACACACACACACACACACACACACACACACACACACACACACACACACACACATACACACACACACACACACACACACACACACACACACACACACACACACACACACACACACACACACACACACACACACAAACACACAGACGGACGGAAGTGATCTCCTGTTAATACAATAGAGTGTGTATAACATACCAAATCATATAAGAACACACAAACACACGTGAGTTTCGTGCGACGTACACGCTATCAGAAAACAAAGAGAAAGCGCTCTTACACCTAACAATAGAGTCAAAAACGCTCTACCATGGGCAGAGGCCAAGACTGCTACAACATGCATCACAGATGTCATAATGTAGCTTTTGCAAAGGAAAACACGAAAGAAACTTTTGAAGCCATCAAGTATTTAATCTTCACTGCTCCAACGATTGTATCACTAGCAACTCATGTAGAAACACACACACACACACACACACACACACACACACACACACACACACACACACACACACACACACACACACACACACACTCACACACACACACACACACACACACACACACACACACACACACACACACACACACACACACACACACACACAATTACAACATCAAAAAAACATTATCATCAATACCAGAAGCCCTCAGTTTCCAAAGCAAAGAAAAGAAGAAAAGAAAAGAAAAACCCGCTTAACGCAAAGTGATTTCTGCAAGGTTCGACTTATCCTCGACGGATAACTCGAAGAGAAAAGAAATTCCCAAACACATTCGACTTAAGCGTAATGGACTATATATACTCCATTTCACAATTTTTAACTACGTTTTACACGCAGTTACATGTACTAGTGCCATTTTTTTACAACCATCTTTCACGAGCAATTTTGTACTACATTTCGTGCGGCTGATAGGATGTTAAAATCCAAGAACTAACCGCAAGTGACCGTTTCCAATCATACGTCACAAGCCATCGCACCCTGTCGTGATGGTATTACCAATGTGAAGAAGGCGAAAAGGAGGGAACAAGAGATAGGGCCTATATTTACAATCCACTTCTCTGTTTCTGCACGGTGAGAAATATGACACGAGTCCTACCTAAGGTTTTGTTCCGTGTGGGTTCCAGTCAACATCAGACATCAACCCACCGGGGTCTTGCGAGCGGCAAAGCACCAGCCGTCCCCTGACCACGTCACAGGAGCCTGGCCGAGACGTTGAAGGTGTTGCCGGCTACAGGCAGAACAGTTAGGACACAGGGCGGGTACAGCGTGGGTCAGGCGAGTGATGGCGCGGGCGTGAGCGACGCCAAGATAACCCAGACACAATGATCGGCGACAGAGGCCCTGTTCTAGTCATAACGACACTGGCTGTTGCCACTCCCAGCACGCTAGCCGCCTACGACGGTGTTGGTCCATGTCGATAATCAGCAGTACTTCCTGCTTGGGTTCTCTCTCCAAACGCTGCTGACTCAAACCGTTCATCCTGCTTATCGCTAATCAAACGTGGTAAGATACCACTGCTTTGTCACAGGCATTTGCTTTTATTTGTCTATATGTTTTGTTTGTTTGTTTGTTTGTTTGTTTGTTTGTGTGTGTGTGTGTGTGTGTGTGTGTGTGTGTGTGTGTGTGTGTGTGTGTGTGTGTGTGTGTGTGTGTGTGTGTGTGTGTGTTGACTGCTTTTTCATACGTTAGTCCAGGAGGCTGTATACAGTCCATGGTACTGATAATTAACACTAAGGCCATTCCACATGTGTAGCCGTTACCTGTCCAACAGTCCATGGTGAAGGCTATTCCACACGTGTAGCCGTTACCTGTCCAACAGTCCATGGTGAAGGCTATTCCACACGTGTAGCCGTTACCTGTCCAACAGTCCATGGTGAAGGCTATTCCACACGTGTAGCCGTTACCTGTCCAACAGTCCATGGTACTGATGATCCACACTAAGGCTATTCCACACATGTAGCCGTTACCTGTCCAACAGTCCATGGTACTGATGATCCACACTAAGGCCATTCCACATGTGTAGCCGTTACTTGTCCAGCAAAAGCTTATTGGGATGCAACAAGTTGCTACCAGATCATGTACAATCCTCTAACAGCGTCGGCCAGTCATGTAAGCTATATTTTTTATTACTTTATTTCTTATATACAAAATTCGACTCTCTCTCTCTCTCTCTCTCTCTCTCTCTCTCTCTCTCTCTCTCTCTCTCTCTCTCTCTCTCTCTCTCTCTCTCTCTCTCTCTCTCTCTCGGTGAAGAGTGAGTTAAGCTGAATTGATAATACATAATTATGACTGCCCAGAACAGCAGGACTTGTAGGAACATAAGGATCACTGCATGGGCAGCGAAAGGCGTCGACACCCGATAAGCCCAAAACTGTTTTATGACAGACATCTCCAGGAAATTTGAACACGAGTTATGAAGCGACGGCACGGATATTACTTCAAAGACAGAAAGACCTAAAGCATACAGGGTTAGCATGTTTGGAAATGTCGTTGATAAAACGCCAAGAACGCGTTGAAACACGTGTAAAAATTCCAGTGTCGCTATAAATTCGCTTTCTGTAAACGCTGTTACCTAAGTGTGTTAATTCTCCGTCTCTTGTTTGTCTGGGCCAGTAAAAAGACACGGAACACAGATAGTCTATATTAGACAGTGAATTCACTAAATATGGGATTAATTTCGCCTCTTTTATTTTCTCTCTTTTTTTCCTTATCGGCAGCACTCAGCTGCACGCCGTGTAATGGCTGTCACGAACACTGAAGGTTTTATTTTTACTTCACATTCTCAATCATATAATTATGTGTAATAAATAGCTCACAAATGGGTTTCCTTCTGGTTAATCGCGAAATTAAAATATATTTAAACAAAACTTTAAAAAAAAAAAAAAAAAAAAAAAAAAAAAAACTTGTTGCGCAAGTTTTTTTTTTTTTTTTCTGTAGTAGCCAGCTTTCAAGACTGTCTACAACGAAACGTTTCTGATTCTCGGCAGTACCGTTTAACATCCATGTCAATGCATCCTGAGTGTTCTGCCAGGTGACAGATAATTTTCGTGACTGCATGGTGTCAGCTAGCTACCCGCCCTTTGTGGGGTACAATGGCGTGTGTCGTTGTCAAAACAACTCTAGCCACCCGACGCGCTGCCTCGTGCCGTGCCCGTCATCACGGCCACCTGACGGCGGTGGGCAAGGAGGGACGTGGCCTGACGCACTCACCGCTCTGGAACTTGTCGTGACGTCTCCGGTAAAAACGGGACTTTCCCTCCATTAGCCAGCAACGCGGAAGTGGAATGGACCGCCGGTTTGTTTTTCTTCGACCGCCGGGTTTGTTTTTCTTCGACCACCGGTTTTTCTTTTTCTTGGACCGCCGGGTTTGTTTTTCTTGGACAAAGTAGGTTCTTCCGTCTCGTGCAGTGTATACAACTTCTGTCTTTGTCTCTCTATTATATTCATGCGAGAGAGAACGAAATACAAAGAACAAAATCTGTAAGCCTTACAAATGTTCAAAGCCTATACCCTTATACTGATCAAAGGCACGTATGTCAGTTACAACACAGGCGCACTTAATCCACTCGCATACAGATCAAAGCCATCTGGCCAATATCTGACTGACTCCATATCATATTTAACTGGCACTTGAAGACAGAACACATTTCTACCTTAAGAACTGTGTGCACAATTTATGACTGGGAATAGTACCTCAGTAATCCAAGGGAGGCCGTCCCAGCGGCTTCTGCTTTCGCAGTCTTGAAATACGAAAGGCCGCACACAAACTCAACTTTCCATATCTCTCTCTAGCCGAGTGGTCCCGCAAGCAGCTCAGATTAAGTGGATTTCAAAGATCACAGTTACAGTTGCATTTTATTTTTGTTTTTCTTCGGTCCGCACGCCATTTCCTCTTGACAGTGGTGGAAAGCGCAGACCGAGCCTCGGTTCAGTGACCAGCTGAACCTTTGCGAATGACAGCTGGCTGACGGAGCGACACCCGAGACACAGACTGTGAGGTGTGCGTGCACTGCTGTAGCCGGTAGGCGCTCTCAGTCCGACTCCCGCTAGATCAATGCCCTCGTGGAACCAAAGATGTATTGATAACTTTGGGTGGAACTGAGCCAGCCCAGCCAGGCCGCAGCTGTCCGTTAAGACAGGCATTTGGCTCTGTGGGGGTGGTTGGTGCGGGGATATGGGTAGCGGTACGGATGGCTTGGGTTACGTATATTACGGGTGGTACTGTGGTACGGATAGTGCGAGTGGCGTGGGAATGCGGACAGCACGGGTGACACAGGGGTACCAGGTATACGATGGTACGGATGGCATCGACCGTATGGGTGGTGTGGACAGTACGGGTGGTACGAACAATACGGGAGGTACGGGTAGCACAAATTTGCAACATTTTGAGGTGCCCATTCCTAGCAGCGACTACCGGCCTGCACTGCTTAGTGAAGAAACGGTAGGCCGGAAGACGACAGCTGCAGTGTGCTTGGAGGACACTCAGCGCGGCACTGTCGCTTCCAACAACGCATAATAATTTAGTGACACTGTGATGAAGGAGGGCATGCACGGAGAATCATCATTTAGTGACACTGTGATGAAGGGGTGGGGGGGGGGGGCACGCAGGGAGAATCATCATTTAGTGACACTGTGATGAAGGGGGGGGGGGGGGCATGCAGAGAGAATCATCATTTGGTGACATTGTGATTGGGGGTGGGGGGGGGGGGCATGCAGAGAATCATCATTTAGTGACACTGTGATGAAGGGGGGTGGGGTGGGCATGCAGGGAGAATCATCATTTAGTGACACTGTGATGAAGGAGGGCATGCAGGGAGAAGCATCATTTAGTGACACTGTGATGAAGGGGTCGGGGTGGGGGGAGGTGTACCAAGCATGGGGCATTACGTTTAGTGACACTGTGACAATGGACGGGTGACACGCGTGGGGCATAATGATTTACAGACACTGTGATAATGCAGGGGTGACAGGCATAATGATTTAGAGACACTGTGTAAATGGAGGGGTGACAGGCATAATGATTTAGAGACACTGTGATAATGGAGGGGTGACAGGCATAATGATTTAGAGACACTGATAATGGAGGGGTGACAGGCATAATGATTTAGAGACACTATGATAATGGAGGGGTGACAGGCATAATGATTTAGAGACACTGTGATAATGGAGGGGTGACAGGCATAATGATTTAGAGACCCTGTGATAATGGAGGGGTGACAAGCATAATGATTAGAGAGACACTGTGATAATGGAGGGGTGAAAGGCATAATGATTTAGAGACACTGTGATAATGGAGGGGTGACAGGCATAATGATTTAGAGACACTGTGATAATGGAGGGGTGACAGGCATAATGATTTAGAGACACTGTGATAATGGAGGGGTGACAAGCATAATGATTTAGAGACACTGTGATGGGGGTTGAGGGGGGCGGGGGGAAACATGGGGCATAATTATTTAGTGACACAGTTGAATGCGCAAGGGAGAGTATGGGGGGTTGGGGGGTGGGAGGGTGAAACAACAAAACATATGTACATTGTTACTTTGTGCGTGCCCGTCGACCGGAACAGAAAGCTGAGTGAGCCGTGCTCACTGCGCACTATGCAGGAGTGTCGGGCTGAAATCTGCCGCCACGTCATGGGCCGTGTCTACATGCTGAGCGTGGCTTGTCTCTCTCTCTCCCGTGAACCCGTAAACAATCCCTAAGTTGCCTCTCCCGTAAACAATCCCTAAGTTGCCTCTCCCGTAAACAATCCCTAAGTTGCCTCTCCCGTAAACAATCCCTAAGTTGCTCGGCGCCAGCGCCACCGCCAGACGCGCTCTTCCATTGCTATTGGGGTCCTTCTCCACGACTCTCTCCATGAAGGCGTCCATTCCTATTGGCGTCCTTCTCCACGACTCTCTCCATGAAGGCGTCCAATTTCACGTCCTGTCTACTTCTGACGCTCATATCAACTACAACAAAAAGACGTCGTTGTGCAGGTAGCTGGCAACTTAGAGGGATGGTGTTATCAGACGTTGCAGCAGTGGAGGCCCGGGACGGTGTCAGCAAACATTGCAGCAATGGAGGCCCGGGATGGTGTCAGCAGACGTTGCAGCAGTGGAGGCCCGGGATGGTGTGTCAGCAGACGTTGCAGCGGTAAATCGGAATGGGTTCCAAAGAAAACCCTTCTGAAATTAAGTCTCCTGCAAGCGACACTGTCCAAGCACATCATGGTGAAAAACGAACTGTTGAAGGGGTGAAGTGGGGTGACGCTCAGTGTCTGGTTCCAGCCATCCCACTCGGCCCCTGGCGCTCCGCTCTGGATAGGAGTCGGTCAGGGCTGCAACATCCTGTCTG
>OY757550.1:20016394-20032087 GCA_963584105.1 Alviniconcha strummeri | reverse complement strand
TCATGACATGGTGTTTCAACGCAAACAACAACAACAACAACAACAAAATACATGCAGTCAAGTTCAACACACCGTTTGTTCCATTTGTGGCGAAATACTGAGCGTTGAAGTATGCGGAGGAAGAATTGTCATTCGTGTGGTAGTCGATCATCAGTTTATTGGATGTTGACTCCAGCATTGATAAATGTGTGGTGCTGCAGTACCTGTGGACCAACACAGCTATGTCATAATAGGACAAGATTCTTTTGTTGCTAGATTTGATTATTCATCCGTTTCTTTGGTCAGCGCTACAATACTTCACTTTAAACAGTTTCATTTTTGCTATCACTGTGCATACGTGCGTGTGTGTGTGTGTGTGGGGGGGGGGTGCGTGCATACTTGTGTGTGTGTGTGTGTGTGTGTGTGTGTGTGTGTGTGTGTGTGTGTGTGTGTGTGTGTGTGTGTGTGTGTGTGTGTGTGTGTGTGTGTGAGAGAGAGAGAGAGAGAGAGAGAGAGAGAGAGAGAGAGAGAGGAGAGAGAGAGAGAGAGAGAGAGAGAGAGAGAGAGAGAGAGAGAGCATGTAGGTGCGTGTGCGTGCGTGCATGAGTCTGCACGCGCGAGAGCGAATGTGAGTTGGTGTTCGCTCCTTTCAATGTGAATCAAAAAGCCTCAATTGTTTTTCTCAGGGATGAACTCACGTCTCGAGCAGACTGGAATTATTTGGTGTGTGCCCTTCGTACACCTTCAAGTACTTGACATCGCAGCTCTGAGTGTTCCGTAGCTCAATCTCCTCAAACGCCAGCAGATGGTGTCGCCCTCCTCCACAGTAATGGTCCACGTACACCCTCCTTCTTCCTGCCCGTTGTAACCCGAGTGAAAGTTGATGGAGCCAGTGCTGTCCGTCCGATTTGTGTCGTAACACCCTGCACAATATTGGTGTCACATTTTCTGAGACCAGCTGTCGTAACGAACTTGTCTTGTTAGTAAACTACAGCACAGAAGAGCAAAAGTAACTGTTGGACCTGGATATTTATCTTTATCTAGATCTATAATTATTTAAACAACCGTATATCGAATGTGCACGCATAAGCCAGCTAAATAGTTCTCTCTCTCTCTCTCTCTCTCTCTCTCTCTCTCTCTCTCTCTCTCTCTCTCTCTCTCTCTCTCTCTCTCTCTCTCTCTCTCTCTCCTTAAAAAAAGAAAAAGTGGTGCATATCCATTATAGTGCGTTTTTCGACTCAAAAAATGTTGGCTAAATCTGTGCATTCCCCATATAGAATTGTCAATACGATCAGTCGGATAGCTGATGAAGATGACTGATCACTCTTCCTGCTGATGTATCCACGTCTGCCCTATGTGGATATAAGTTTGTAATCTTTTCATGCCGTAAACTGCCTGCCTCATGATGCTCTTTTATCTTCGGTTAATTTGACAACTCCTTTTTATATTTAGTGTTGTTTTTTGTTCCTCTATTTCTTATTCATAAATATGCGTAATAGGCCTGAATGTATTATGACCTTAATCATGTTCACCCACAACATTGTTATGGTCAATCCATTTAATTATACAATATACCATCCGTCCATCTCTCTCTCTCTGTCTCTCTGTCTCTCTGTCTGTCCTCTCTCTCTCTCTCTCTCTCTCTCTCTCTCTCTCTCTCTCTCTCTCTCTCTCTCTCTCTTTCTCTTTATTTCTTTCTCTTTATTTCTTTCTCTCACCCCCCAAAAAAAAACACACAAAACAAAACAAAAACTCTTGGTTTATTTACTTACTAATCGATATAGTTACGTACAATTGCTTAGCTGTTCATTCCTCTACAACAACAGTCTAACTCGGGAATGAGATCACAGTGGTGTTGAAGAAACTGGACATTTTCGTACCGTCTGAGTGCACACCGTGAAGCAGCAGAAAGATCATCAGCACTGCAGTGACAATGTTGATATCTTGGCTACGATACCAGCGCCCGTTCTCACCTGCTGACACACATTTTTTTCTTCTACAGTTACAGGATATTTAATGCCCTGAAAACCGCGAAGGTCATATCAGAGCGAAACAGCCGCTCTCACCTGTTGAGAGACAAAGTGTATATACAGTTACTGGATATTTAGCGTCCAGTCAACCCCGAAGTTTAAACGGGGCCCAGGCAATTGAAATGCGTAGGCCTAGATTTGAATTTACATTCCGCGTCCTACGATTAAATATGTTAAGCTCGATTCTTAAGGAAGGTATTCAAAAGTGTTTTTCCAAACACGCGTCCAATGCGTCAAAACCAACGTAAGTCTAACAAGTGTCAACTCATCCCAGAAAATATTAAAATATACAACTCCATCAAAAAAAAAAAAAAGAAAAAAAAAAAAGAAGAATTACGACCTCATCAACATTCCGAAAACAGGCTATCACAGATAAGATTATGGTTGTCCGATCACGTAAGACATCACTTCATGCCTGAAGAGGATTTGGGAAAGAATGCAATTGAATGAACTTGGAAGGCAGGTATTAGAAATACAAAATTCCTGCCAGAGGGTCAGTTAAGCCTGCAAAGGTCTGTTCTGGGTGACTCCAGGATTTTAATATATAACATTTGATATGTATGGTCTCCTTTCAGTTTCACAGGGGAATTTCATTTCTGCGTCCGCAGCATAAAAATGCTGAGTCAGTAAGCAGGGGTAATGTATGCGAAGCTATTTTGTAACCTACATCGGGTGTAAGAGAGAAATCTGTGGTATCGGTAGCTCTGCATATTCCGGTAGAGGTAACTTTAACATGCACGGTCGAATTTATGGTGGTAGGCACAGGAGAGAAAGAGAGAAACGTGTGTTGCATACAGTTAATACTGCCTGTGTCTGTTGCGGTAGATACAGGAGAGAAAGAGAGAAACGTGTGTTGCTCTGTAAATATTGCCTGTGTATGTTGCGGTAGATACAGGAGAGAAAGAGAGAAACGTGTGTTGCATACAGTTAATACTGCCTGTGTCTGTTGCGGTAGATACAGGAGAGAAAGAGAGAAACGTGTGTTGCATACAGTTAATACAGCCTGTGTATGTTGCGGTAGATACAGGAGAGAAAGAGAGAAACGTGTGTTGCATACAGTTAATACTGCCTGTGTATGTTGCGGTAGATACAGGAGAGAAAGAGAGAAACGTGTGTTGCATACAGTTAATACTGCCTGTGTCTGTTGCGGTAGATACAGGATAGAAAGAGAGAAACGTGTGTTGCATACAGTTAATACTGCCTGTGTCTGTTGCGGTAGATGTTAGTGCTTTGATGTTTAAAGAATGCTTCTTTTATTGTAATATTTATTGAATGTTTTAAGTGATGGTGAGCCAGAAGACAAATGTGGGGGTGGAGGGGGGGTGGTGGACACTAGTACATATTGTTTCTGTATTTAAGCAGCTTTCAGCCCCAGTTGTTTTTATTGGATTGTTGATGTCTTGTTCTAAAATGTATTGAATATTATATGACGAGCCAGAAGGCAAATTTCTCTACCCAGAGACAATAAAATTGTATTATACTCTGAAAGAGGGGACCGTAACATGCATGGCATCCAGTCGCGGAGTTTAAGATTAGTGGGGATAACATACAGAAGTGAATGGACAGAGAAAACAAAAGTGAGAACAGCAAACTCTCTAGCCCCTCCACCTTGTTCTGTAAATTATTTCAGTTGACTGCTGTGGTGTGTGTGTGTGTGTGTGTGTGTGTGTGTGTGTGTGTGCGTGCGTGCGTGCGTGCGTGCGTGCGTGCGTGCGTGCGCGCGCGCGCGCGTGTATGTGTGTGTGTACTTGTGCAAATAGTAGGTCTTGTTATCTGGCTTTTTGTGGTTTGAATTGCTTGTAATTTGAATTGCTTATAATCATTGTTGCTGCCATTTTCCCTCTGTGGTGTTTCTACTTCTGTGTTAAACTTGATTTCTGTACAGTGCTCCGAGCTCTGTTTTTGTGTTAGAGCTAGGTTCGGTTTTGTAAATATTTGATTATCATTACTATGAACGGTAGAAGTCACGGCAGTACAGGAAGCGTGCAAAGTTTGGAGCTATCCCAGACTTCTCTGCCCCCACTCTCTGTTCCCTCGTCCTATGTTGACCCTGTGCAGTTGACTAACCATATTCCTGATTTACCCCTACAATTCCAAGCACACACTCGAAGTCATGCAAACCATACTTTAACCGAGGTAGGGTAGATTATGTATCTGGCGCATTCTAAATTATTACTTTATAACAACTTTATAACAGCTTAAGAAAAACACATATCACTTTTGTCTCGTATCTATCTCTTTGCCCTTACAAAATTCCGTTGTAGTAATTACAGACTTCCGGTTGAAGTCGACCGACAGCCGAATTTACTAAGAGAATACAGAATGTGTATGAATTGTCATTTATCTGTTGTTAAAGATGAATTTCCTTTTCCTTTTCAAATCCCCAGCATATATTATCATGCATAATTTGTTTTTCTGGAAACAATTTCACCTCCTTGAATGTAGAGAGCAGAGAATGGCGCTATATATATAAGCTGTCAAGAATATTAATAAAGTACGAAATGACAAGAAAAGGTCGATTCACAGATTTTAAGGAATAATTAAAAAGAAAGAAAGAAATCAACAGTGAGGAATTAAAATTAATGCAAGGTCAAAACACAGTCCATTGAATTGCAAACAAAATCCAATATATAGCCTACAGTTTGACATATTAACATCTTCCACCAGTTAGAAACAAAATACGTGAAGGTTGGTTATATTCCATGGGCTCCCAGCCCGGTAACCGGCATCATACAGCACTCGAAGCATGCAAGGCTGTATAGCGGCCTCTTCCAGAGATAGCCTTTGAAAATATGGGGTTCCTGTTGACCTTCCTTTGCTTCCGCTGGACCTTTCTTTGCCACTCTGCAATGTTCTCATTCTTTTCTGTTTCTGGCAGAGTATGAACTTTCAGGTAATTTTTTTTTTTTTTTTTTTTTTTGGTCTGTTTTTAAAAATCTAACTATATACCAGTTTTAGCCTGTACACGGTTTTAGCATTTTAGCTTCGCCCTGATATAACCGTACTGGTTGACTGGGCGTAAAACACCAATTTACTTTACTTACTCTCTGTTGTGGCTCACATAATGATAAAGGTGAGTCTGTGGCGAACCTTTGTTGTAACAACTTTATGGACACCATAAACGAGAGAAATGTCAAACTTCACGCGAGGTCAACTCTTTTGTTCAGCTGGAAATATGAATTTAGAATGTGTAGTTTTTGAGAGATTTCCGTTTTCTGTGTACGGATTACTGTCCTATCGCGTTGAAGTTTCGGGTAAAACTCCCAGTGGGAACAGTAGCCTAACTTTCTCTACCCTCTCCTATGTCGCAGGGTCGAGGGATACGTCAGTTAGCATAGTTACTTGATGTTTAATGCTTAGCCAATCGTGTAGGTTAAATTAGATTGAAACTCTGTGTCACAGGGTCGAGGGCTACGTCAATTAGCATATAGTTACTTGATGTTTACTGCTTAGCCTATCGTGTAGGTTAAATTAGGTTGAAACTTTGTATCAAAATGCAAACGCAACTTCAAACAAAAACTCAGCAATGTCCCATCAAGTAAAGCATCACCAAGACTCTTAAAATGTGTCTTCAAAAGCAGAAACAAAGACCCAACCTTTGGCTTTTCCAAAGACCGTAATACAAGTCACGAGTAACTACCCATACGCACATCACGTAGGTGTTATAAAGAGTGGGGGGAAATGGAGCTGAATCAACCTGGAAGCCCATCCCCAAAAAGAGCAATGAAATTCGTCGTAGTAGCAGAAGAGAAGCATGCAAAGCTGTTACCTATTAATTCTGAAGCACTCTAGCCGTAGTACCTTTAATACCTCTGGATTCTCATCTGACGGAATATTAAATTATGCGTCCGCGATACTGGGTCATGGGTCATGGGTTTAATGCGCAGTTATTCGGCTGACCAAAACGACACAAAACGAAACAAGAGAACCCAAAACAAAAATCTTGCCTGCAAACAGGAGTGCACGTTTTAAAGAATTAAGACTCGACTGGTAGAACTTTTCTCGCAGGCAGCTTTCTTCTTAAACCGCAACCCGACCTCATTTTCCGTGAATATTTCCCATTTAGGACTACAGCGTGTAGAACAGACACGATTGTAGTGCCTACATAAATCTATGTCTCCGACATTAACTAGTGCAACAGCAATCAGTATACATTACGTCACGCCTTAAAAACAACTCAAACAAAGTCTTAAATACAAATTAAAGATTATGATATAACTTACTGGCGGGCGCAGCCATTCTTAGATGCCGCTGTAAGCCAGAAGAAAAAAGTGGTTCGATGTGTCGAAATGCTGATCCACTGAAGTGCCACACAAAGAGATGTGTCTCGAGGAGAAAGCGACCGTTTATCGACCCCCACCCGAAATGAACAGATCGAGGTCCAACACAGCCTTTAAGTTTCACTGTGGGGTTTACATGCAATGAAATATATGCACAAAACCGGTTCAAAGGTTGCGGTGTGCCGTCTTTGTAATTCACAACAGCGCTTGCGCAAGACACGTCCTTAAAGCTGGGCTGTATTAACTGGGTTCAAGGGGAGGGAGTTTAAAAAAGAAGAAGAAGAAGAAAAAATAAAAAAAAAAGAAGAAGAAAAAAAAAAAAAAAAAAAAAAGAAGAAGTGTAAAGCCAAGCAGACCGGGAACCTACCTGGCTTTATCTGGTCAAGTGGGTGTCCCACTGGAACACACTGTTCATTTCCACCACTTCCAAAACCCCACAAACTGGTCAAAAAGCTTCCAGTCTGCAGCGTCCGCTTGACCTGTCTACTTCCGGGCGGCTCTTTCTTCTGTTTCTGTACATATCCCTGATAGGGCCTCACCTCACACCATGCAACTGCAGCCAATAGGCAACTTTTATTTGTTCTGACGCAAAATAAAACATACCAAAACGAAACAAAACTCGTTTGCTTTACCAGCATGCTCATTTGTGTCCTTTCCAGCCACCTTAGAAAATATCAACAATTATTCACTTCCACAGGGACAAGAAAGCAAAACTTGGCTCTCGGACATGATCTAAAAATAGACGTGCATGGTTCTTGGAGTCACCAAGCACACACATGTCTGTAGCAAAATTACTCCTCTCCATAAGCTTTTAGGGATTACGTCTCAGCTTTTCAAATTGCTTGCACATATAAAAAAAGAAGAAAAAAGAAGAAGTGATTTTATAACCTTTACACCACCGCATTACTGAAAAACAATTTCTACTCAACTCCCTAAGTCAAGCTATCCGCCATCACACTGCTGCATGTCCATGTGGATAATACACTGTCTTTCTGCCACAAACATTCAAACTGTATACAAAACAAGCAGCATCTAATGATCGTCTCACCATAATGTTCATTGGGCACAATAAATATGCTCCATGTATTGTTGAAGTGAAGAAAATAATAATAAATTGTCAAAAAATGAAAAACGAAAAACATGCGACTTACTGTCGCCTCTAATGCTTTTTCAGTCGCTTGCAGAATGACTCGATAAGTGACGGTGCGTGGACAGAATGTATAAAGTCCATTAGTTACTTGGTGATTAAAAATCATAATCAAAACCTTACAACTCTTATTTCATTATGGAAATTCCTGTCCCTTTTTTGTTTTGTTGTTGTAAAACGCCGTGGGGTACACATTCGTGTACGCTATATTTGTTGTCTTCGGGTAATGAATTTGTGGTGGTAGTTTTATGTAAAAAGACAAAACACCAACGTTCAAGGTCAGTTGCCTGAATTTCCTTCGTCGGATTTTCAGTCAACGCACCATGGCTCAACAACTGCTGTGTATAAGCATGCCTTGCAGTATGAATTTATTTGTGCCAGTTCCCGAGTAAGGAGATGCTTATAAACTTCATCCCCTTCTCCGTTTTGGTAAAAGAATACATCCAGCTGAAATCTCACCGAAACCACGGTTTAGGTCTGGGGTATAGAAGGTCCAGTTTGCGTCAGTGGCTTGCTTCTTTGTGAATAGCAGGCACGCATAGAAAGGGTGATTAATTTTATTTTTAACTTGTCATATTATAGTTATTCATTTTGGTCTCCCCATTAATGCAGCCGGTGTTCGTTTTTGCTAAAGGCAGGTATTGAGCATAGCCGTTTAGGGCGCAGTGAAGGGGAGCGGAGATAGCTCAGTGGTTCTTTTCAACTTTTATGTCGTTAGCTCTTGCTTCAGAACGCCACACTGTGGAGTATTCACGCGTGTCTGGTAACATGAAAGTCATCAGGATCTGGGATCAGAACGAGAAGAGACGTGATTGACAGCCATCGTCATCCTACCCAAACATAGTGGAAGGGGGTTGGGGGCGGGGGGACCGGGAGAGGGGAGCGGTGGGGGGTGGGGGGGTCAAGGTCGATTAGGCTACTATTTCGGAGACGATGAAACGCACAGTGTTGCCCGTAACAGTGCAAACAAACAACAAACAAAACGGAAAAAGGCTGAGCGGTTTCCTGTGCATGTAGACCACGAAGAATGTCGCCGTAGGCCGTCTGTTTTACTTTCTGATTTTGGTCCGAGTGAGTACAGCATGTGTTGGGAACTACAACTTAGGGCACCATTGTTTTCGAGAACGTTCTGTTTGCCCTTGGTGCTGTCGTGCTGCCGCGGGTTCCAAGACACAAGATTACAGTGCAGTAACGCCGCACGTAGCCCCGACACACACACACACACACACACACACACACACACACACACACACACACACACACACACACACACACAAGAGTCCAACTCGGTTTGTGAGTCGTACCCCCACCCCTCTCTCCAATGTTTTGCACTGACGCACACGCACTTCCCTCACCCACTCCCATTACCCCTTTCTCTACCCCCAGGGAGCCGGCTTCTCGCGCCGGAGGTGTTTAAACCAAGCTGCTCCACCCCTTTCACTCTTTTCTTACGTCTAGTTTCTGTCTACCGGCCCCTTCAACCATACTTCATTCCAAAATCTCTCTCCACGATACCTCCTTTTTCAGCTCCTTTCTTATAGCTTATTTCTACCTAACCGGCCATTCTCCTGTATCTATCTACTTTTTTGTTGTTGGCTTTTATGTTGCTTAACGTCCACGGAGGCGGGATGACTTATTAAGGACGGGGACAGAGTGGGAAAGGGGACAGGGTGATTGGCTCGACCGCGGAAACCGCCCGAAAAAGACCGGAGAGACCGTGGACCGCCGCCAGAACAATGGAAGTGTTAAGGCGGTGTCCCCTCGCCATTGCCCAGCGACTTGTGCACTGCGCAATTGCTCTTTCAACTGCTGTGCTGGACAGAGTCACTAAGACAATGTCCGTTGCACCGCTGTTGACGAACAACTTGGACAACTCGAAGCAAAAGACGTCCAACTTGCTCAGCCCAGCTCCACCTCCCTACTCATGATCTCTTCTGGGCAAAAGTGAGGGTCCAGCTCCACCTCCCTCCTCTAAGATCTCTTGATCTCTCTATCTACAACACAGCTCTTCTTTATATAGTTCTTGCTCTCTGCGGTCACCTTCAGACCCAGCGTGTTTGCCGTGCGCTGCGTCCCGTGTCGGGGGAGGATGGGATCCTGGTGGCTGAGGTCCCCCGTAGGGTCCAACACGCTTCTTCGGCCCGGACTTCCCTTAGACGGGTGGTTGGGTTGGCCCGACCCAGTCAATCGGCTGGTCGTCCTTTGCCCTAATTCCGATTAGACGGCAGCGGCTCAGGGTCGATCAAGGGATAGAAGTAAACTTTGTTTTGTTTTTATCACCTGAGTATATTGCGTTTTGAGCCCTGGTGCGCGCTTGCTGGATTCCTTTTTTATACATTTCTTTTTAACCTGGCATCGATAAATTAGACGAAATGGTCGACGATATCAGCATGTCCTAGCCTTATGCGCTCTCTAAACATTATTGAAGGGACTAACAGTTTAGAAATTGATGTCTGATTTTTAGACATGGATTTCTGTTTTACGTTTGTGAAGTGACTGGTTTTCTTGATGGACTTGAGAAAGCATATATATATGTGTGTGTGTGTGTGTGTGTGTGTGTGTGTGTGTGTGTGTGTGTGTGTGTGTGTGTGTGTGTGTGTGTGTGTGTGTGTGTGTGTGTGTTAGGGGAGTGGGGATGGGGAGTTGAGGGAAAGCAGGTTGGAAGCATGGATGAAGTCACAAGTCAGAGGTTGCTATAACATAACTTTTATTTGTACACCAACCAACCAGGAAACAGTGTCTGTATTGGAAAAGACACAAGCAAACAAAACATTTAGAACATGAAAGCAAATGTAAAGTCTAAACAACAGCAATTACTAATCTAATAAATACAGTAACAATGTAGTTTACCTGTGGGTTACTATAATACGTAAGAAAATGATTAATCAGTTATCAAGCACATGACTTGTGTGCATGACTTGCACTTAAAACCCTTATCTCACAGTATCGCGGTGAGTATACAAGAGACGGCCAGTCAATTAACTGATGAACTCTCAGTATAATATAGTATACAATAAAGTAACAGTGAAGAATGCGGTGGTGGTGGTGAAGTGTTGCTTAATGTCCTCAGATGTCAGTTGACATATTAGGGACAAGTTGTGACCAATGCCGAAGCACGGTTCAATAAATCTTTACGTCCACGGAAACCAGAAGGCTCGTTAGGACGGACAGCCCAGGACGTCCACCTCGACTCTCACACATCTCCTGAACTATGGAAAGAATGCGGATTACCAAGCTCATTCTTAACTAAGCAGGAAGAGTGAGATAATTGTTCCAGCACTGTTCCACTTAAGCACACAACGAGACGGATAGTGACACGGGTGGCACTTGGGACCATGCCGTGAGCAGGAGGAAGTCAGTCATAAACTGACCGGCTCCAGTCTCGTTACTCAAAGCGTTACAGCATGTCACGGTTACTGACTAGCAGAGCATATCCGTGAACGTCAGGCGTCTTACAGGAAGCGGGTAGCGCAGCAAGAATCTGAACTGCTGATCTGGCTGCGCCTGTCTGCTCGGTTAGTGAACAGAGACAAAGACCTAATTACCACCACTGACGCGCATCACCGGCCAGTGCTAAGCTGTTTCTGTCCTTCCGTCCTTCTGTCTGCTCTCTGTGTGTCAGTCTGTCTGTTTGTCCGTTTGCTCTTTCTCTCTCTCGCTGCCCCACCACCACCCCCGCCTCTCTCTCTTCTCTCTCTCTCTCTCTCTCTCTCTCTCTCTCTCTCTCTCTCTCTCTCTCTCTCTCTCTCTCTCTCTCTCTCTCTCTCGCTAGCTCTCTCTCTCTCTGTACATATTTTTACGTAGTGAACAATGCAGGCTCTATAAGGATGTTCAAGCTGCACAACGCAGATCAAATTCTACAAAAGGTGAAGAAAGTAATAGCTTTCTAATGGAACAAAACAGAACCGTGTGCCAGCTTGCGGCATTATACTGACACACAAGAACAACGGAAAGGTAGTTGTTAGTGCTACGATCTCTTGATCTCTTGTCGAGTCAAAAAGCATTCCTTCTATTTGGGTGTTTTCATATCCAGCTCTTAGGGTCTTAGTGCAGTTCTTCTTGTTAAGCCACAATACAGTCATGTGACTAAATTTGGCCCAGTGGTCATTAATTTCCCGTCCTGTTGGTACGGAAACTAGCTGACACGGGTTCCAATCCGCTTTGGGCTTTTCTGTGATATGAGTGTGCCATTCGATCTGGATTACGCAAGGCTTAAATAGGGAATATTTGACCCCCCCCCCCCCTCCGTGTTCTCAGTAAAGTGGAAGTTGCACTGTTAAGTGAACATGAGTTTAAACACCAAGTGACCACGGTTAGGGGGGAGGGAGGGAGACGGGGGAGGGGGGCATGAGAGCACTGAGGTGCCGGGGTGTCCAGAGGACAGGAAGCGGGATGGAGGGAGGGGAGGGTGAGGTGTAGTGGCAAGTAGAGGATGGGAGGGCCGATAAGGGCCGGTTGTTTCGGTGAGGAGGCGGAGAAAACGGGTAAAGGGACAGGCAGGGAGAGAATCTGGCACTCTGCGCAGCGCCAGCGAAATCGCTAACATGGCCAGCCTGTTTGATTTTGGAGCGTTTTTGTCTGAATGGGGACTCCCTAAAGCTGTCGCCAAGGCTCTTGGCGAGGAAGGGTTTTGTTCCAAAGCGGCCTTGCTGGGCCTCACAGAAGAGGACATTGGTTGCTTCGAGCTAAAGAAGGGGGAGATGGCGGCCCTACGCACGGCTGTGGGCCAGTTGCAGGCCGAGGGGGGTGGCGGCCGGGGCCACTCGCCCCCAAAACTGCCACACCTGCACCGCCCCAACGTCCGTCCGTGCTCCTCCACGACCTGCTGACAACCAACGCTGACGGGGTGGACATCGGTGCCAGGGCAACCGCCAGGGTAGATCTGGACCCTCAGTTCTAAGTCCATAGGGCATCAGGTGAGGCGAAGCCGCACTTGATAACAGATTTTGTGTCGGATACTGTGGCCGACACAGAGGAAATTTCACTGGGACCGGGAGCGACGCTGAAACTGACTAGCGGCACCAAGCCGAAGCTGCACGCCGTGTCCCCGGCGATGTGGATCGCTGCCAATGCCCGCATCATGGCAGCCCTCTACGACAGTGACGACCTGGACCACGGCGCCGCCAAAGACTACATGGCCTACACGGCGAAGATCGGTGAACTGGCATCGAGATACACCTGGGCTTCGGTTCTAGCGTATGACCAAGAGTACCGACGCCGACAGGCAGCAGCCAGATTCCGATGGGGATCGGACTCACAGCACCTGTGCACAGTGCTGCTGAAGGAGAAGGCGGCGACACCAACGGGCATCAAGCAGCGAGGAGGGCAGACAGGCCGCCGAGTCGGGACCCGGTGGCAAAGAAGTGTGCATACAATACAACTACGGAAAGTGTTCTTACGGACCGCGGTGTAACTTCGAACACGTGTGTCTGCTGTGCCTACAGGCCCACCCCCAGTCGGATCATCGCCAGCAACAGGCGACAGCCAAGCAGGAATAGGATCAGCGGCAGTCAGCGGATCAGGTAGGACATTCCTCCTCTTTCCAACTCAATAGCCCGTTTGAACCCCAGAACCCTTTCACGTGTGAATTTCTCGGTAATTACCAATCTGTCGCTTCCAAAGCATCTGAATTGGAACAGCAACTGAAAGATGATCCAGATAAAGTTTTCTTTTGGCAGGCATTAAAAATGGGTTTCGAATCACCAACAAGGGCTGCAAAATTGCAGAGGCAGAGGCAAAGAATCACAAATCCGCTACCTTGCATTCCCGTAGGACACTGGTAGAAAAAGAGCTAAAAACACAAATCGAGCAGGGTAATTATGTCATTGCGAGCAAAAAGCCAACCATAATCAGCCCCTTGGGGGCCATACCCAAAGACGATGGGTCAGTGCGTCTGATTCATGACGGTAGTCTACCGGAGGGTTTTTCCATGAACGAGTATACTGGTCACCATTCAGTGCGCTATCAAACTCTACAGGACGCCTGTTGTCTGGCTAAACCAGGGTATTACTGTGCTAAGCTGGACCTCCAATCAGCGTATCGTTCTGTGCCCATCCACCCTGACGATTACAAAGCCACAGGGTTAGCATGGCGCTTTGAAGGCGAGGACACTGACACGTACCTGTTTGATGCTCGGTTACCATTCGGTTCGGCTTGTGGGCCATCGCATTTCAGTCGGCTCTCCAATGCTATTAGACATATGATGTATCGCAAAGGTTACAAAGGTGTTGTCAGCTACATCGACGATTTCTTTTTGGCTTGTGAGACCTACGAGGAATGCAAGGAGGCGATGCTTTACTTGATCAACCTTGTTAGAAAGCTAGGCTTACGAGTGAGTTGGAAAAAGGTGGTTAGTCCTACCAAGCATGTGACATTTTTAGGCGTAGACATTGATACGAATGATTGTGTGCTGTCCTTGGGGGCAGACAAGCTGAACATGCTGCATGACAAACTGAAGGCTTTTAAGCATAGGCAAAGGGCGACAAAAGTGCAACTGCAGAGCCTTCTGGCTCGTTGAACTGGGCCTGTCAGGGGGTCAGGGGAGGCCGCTTCTTTCTCCGGCGCATCTTAGACAGCATCAAGCCTTTGAGGCAGGCAAAACACAAAACGAAACTGAATGCAGAATTTCGCAAGGACTTGGCATGGTGGCTAACATTTTTAAGCACTTTCAACGGTAGACAGTATTATACCGACAGGCATGTTGTACATGTGCTAACTGACGCTTGCCGCACGGCCAGCAGCTGCTTCTGGGCTGGAGACTGGCACTACAGTGTCTTCCACGCGGACTGGCCCAAAGTGACCGCTATGCATATTAACTATAAAGAAGTCTGTGCTGTAGCCTCTGCGGTGGCTAGGTGGGCCCCGCTGTGGGCGGGGCGAACGGTCGTGGTGCATACCGACAGTGCCGTCACAAAGGCGATCCTGAATAAGGGAAGAAGCAAGAATGCATTCATTAACGACGTGCTGCGCGCAGTCTGTTGGAGGTCTTGTCACCTTTGACTTTGAACTGAGAGCAATCCACGTGCCGGGCAGTTTGATTGGCGTCCCGGATGCGATCTCGCGGCTTCATGAAACCGGGCAACCGGAGAGACTGGCGCGATTACTGTCGTACTGGCACCACGGCCGTCCGCCCTCCGCCACCATCGCGGCCCACATGTCGTGGCCTTCATACCACTTTCTGTGTCAACAGGTGCAGCAAAGAAGCTGGAGACGGCACTGCAGGCTGAAGTAGCGCGCTATAGGGGGGAAGCCTGTGCTGACAATACTAAACGAACTTACACATCCCACAGGAATTCTTTCCTCCGCTTCTGCACAGAGCCGTGTGTGTGCCGCCGGTACCGGCGAACGAAAAAACTATAGCTATGTATGCTGTCTGTTTAGCGAGACGACTTCGACCAGCATCCGTGCGGCAGTATTTGAACATTGTGAGAGTCATGCATCTTGAGGCGGGCTTAAGCAATCCGTTGAAAGATAGCTGGTTCATCTCTTCAACCTTAAAAGGTATAGACAGGGTTAAAGGTACGGCTGTGAACAGAAAGAGCCCGATCACGCCAGACATATTATTACGTATTAAGAAGGTGTTGAAAATGAGTGACAGATATGACATTGTTTTTTTGGGCGGCATGCCTTGTTATGTTTTTCGGCCTATTTCGTAAGGCCAACCTGTTTGCAAAACAAAAGTTTGATGCGGACAAGCACTTCACCAGGGACTCTTTTGTGCTCAATGCCGACTGTTCGTTGACAATCTGTGAGTGTCCGGTGGTCCAAGACCATCCAGTGCCGGGAACGAGAAATCAGGGTCACACTACCAGCCCTCCACCCTCACCCCCTTTGCCTCGTGTCAGCGGTCTGCCAAGCACTCCGCTCTGCTGTCTATCAGTCCCCAAAGGCGCCAGCCTTCCCCATGTCAGGGGCGGTGTTTGACAAGAAGCTGAAGGCGGTCACCCAGGGAGAGGGTCACTTGTCAGGGCACAGTTTCCGTCAGGGAGGGGCCTGCTGGGCACTGAGCCAAAACATCCCGGGGGAGATCATCAAGATCATGGGAGATTGTAAGTCGACTGTTTACGTGTCGTACCTTGACCACTTGCCTCAGTCGGTGCTAGACTATTACAGGGTCGTTTTTTCCCACGCTCTCCCACGTACATGTAGTTAAACAAGACATAGAGGGAATTCATCGTCACCTGGTTTTTGCTGGGGGGTGGGTGGGGGGGGGGGGAATTGGGAGAAAAGGTGTTGTTTGGAATTATATTCGTGGGGG